>CM024762.1:21718472-21771831 GCA_014218235.1 Colocasia esculenta | reverse complement strand
TAGAGTCCCCTATGCCTCGGCTATAGGGTCTATCATGTATGCCATGGTATGTACAAGGCCTGATGTAACCATTTGCTCTAAGTGTTACGAGCAGATATCAGGCAAATCTAGGTGAAACACACTGGATGGCAGTGAAATGTATCCTTAAGTACTTGAGAAGGACTAAGGATATATTTCTGGTTTATGGAGGAGGGGACTTGAAACTTCAGGCATATACTGACCGGTTTCCAGTCATATCCAGTGATAGCAAGTCTACATCTGGGTTGTGTTCACCTTAAATGGAGGTGTAGTGAGCTGGAAGAGTTCCAAGCACGAAACCACTGCAGACTCGACGACAGAAAGCTGAGTACTTGCTGCAGCTGAAGCCGCCAAGGAGGCAATATGGATGAGAAGTTCATCACCGACCTTGGTGTGGTGTCGGGTGACTCTGATCCGATCCCATTGCTATGTGACAACAAGGGTGCCATTGCGCAAGCGAAAGAGCCGCGTGTCATCAGAAGTCAAAGCACATTCTGAAGCGATTTTACCTGATTAGAGAGATCATCACTAGAGGAGATGTACTGGTGGAAAGAGTTCCTTCATTTGACAACATTGCAGATCCACTAACGAAGCCTCTGACTCAAATTGTGTTTTGAGCGCCACCTAGAGTCTATGGGTTTTAAGACTAAAGGTGATTGGCTTTTAGTCCATTGGGAGAATTGTTAGTTATGGGTGTCCCAAGCAATCATAACTTACATTTTTGTTCTTTAATAATATAATAAGGCTGTTATATTAATTATGTGTATTCGTTTGTCGTTTCATTATGAAGTCCATGAATATACGCATAGATATTAATTATGATGAGATCATAACAATGAGATTAATCCCTTTAACGTATATTCTTAATTGTTCCTAGTCGGGGGATATTCGAGAAGGACATCGAATATCCATTAGACTATAACAGGTTACCCTGCTCATATGATGAGGGCGACTGGTCTCATAGTCACTTGTGTGGAGACACTAAGGTGAATCTGTAGGTGCTCATTGGAGAATGAGTTCACTGAACTGATCCGTTATGAATCGTTGGATGGTAATGTTACCTAACTGTCAACTAGGTAGATTCATTGTCACAGTGGTGTGATTGGTCCTTAGACCTGAGACACCAAGGACACCTTGTCGGTGGACTTCTAGGTTTTGACCTTACTTATAGATCTCTAGCCATGAGGTCTTAATCAGTTAAGTGTTCGGATCTAGCGGAATACTTCGAAGGTGATTGTGTGGTCAATATGGGATCGCTCGCTCTCGGTAATAAGAGAGTGAATGCTCTAGGAAAGATGCCTGATAGTCCCTGGCCAGGGCAAGACTACTAATCAGAAATGGAGTTTTCTGATATTGTTGTGCGGGCATCTAACCAAGTGAGTGCACACATTAGGGTTTGATAGTTGACCATACCCTAAGTGTACTCGGGAGCATTGTACGAGCGAAGGATTATAGTCACGTGGTATCTGTTGATGCAAAAGGTTCCTTGATTGGTTCTGACCCCAATGCTTTCTAGGATCAAGTGTGTTGCTTGGCACCCAACTTGATTGGAAGCCGGTCAATTATCGTGAGACGATAATCGATTGTGTAATTAATTAATATGATTATTAATTATTACAGTAAGTCAATAAAGAGTTATTGGACTTAATGGGATGAAAATGGACTAGCACTTGGGCCTAGAGGGTCACACGCATAGAATTCCGAGCAGACTGGAAGGATGGACGTTCTAGACAATAACTGGGTTTTGTGAAAACTTACAGTGTCTATAAAACCTGGAGAGTCAAACCCTGGCCCAAGCTCCAAGTCTTCTCTCTGGCCGCCTCCCTCCTCTCTCTCCTAGGCGCCCCCACCTCTTCTCTCTCCTGGCACATGGTGGAGCTGAGATCCGAGAGACGCGTGGAGACCGAGGAGATCTCGTCTTCGTCTAGAGTTCGCGTGGATACGTCAAGAGGCCGAACACCTAAACGCTTGAAGCACCAGCGCCTCCAGCGCTACCACCTCCCCAGGTTCGGGAGTTTCTCAACCCCACAAAGGTAAAGATCGGATCTTCCTATTGCGGGTTTTTTCGTTTTTGTTCGATTCCGACCACCGGCAATGATATCAAAGGAGGAATTGCGCTTTCCTGCTACGCTCTAATCGATTCCTTACAGTCCATACGTCAAGTACATATCTATCTGTCTGTCTCAAGTACAAGTACGTAAAGAAATGGAATACAAACCATTAAGAGGCATACCTCGAGGGTGAAGGCTACTCAAATGGGGAGATAGCTGCTGAACGCAACGTCCCAGAACTAAGCCTCCGTCTGGGTGATGTCCTGCCGATATTGCGAACTCTCACTTGGCTGATATTTTCACCTTCTTCATAAGCAATTCACATTAATTTCCCATCTCAATATTTGACAAACCCAGAGTCCTTATGCTCTTTTTCTTTTTATAGAAGCCATGAGTCGACCCAGCCTTCATCCGAACCGACATTATTTCTGAAAACTCTATGTAATTTGCCTCTGTGTGAGGTGAGGTCGACCCCAGAAGACTTCTGAGGTCGACCTCTTCATAAACAAGGCGCAACCCTAGGGGGATTTAAAGGTCGGCCTTCCCCCTTTTTTTCTTCCTGCTGGTAACTACCGCCGCAATCTCCCTTCTCCTCTCTTCTCTTCTTCCTTTTGCCGGTCGACCCCTTCTGTTCCTCCCTTGAGTGCAGATGACATCCTCCTACTCTCCTTCCTCTTTGCATTGGTCGACCATTCTTATTCCTCTTTGCACTCCTCCTTTATTTCCTCTTCCCCTGTTTCTTCTTCTTCCAAACTCTTCCTTCGATCAGATGGCTCCTCCCCGGCGTGGTGACAAGGGAAAGGCAATGGCTAGTAAGACTCCCTCCAAGAGATCTTGAGGCAGCAATGGAGCACCAAGTCAAAGCTTTGACGGTACTCTTTTTTGTAGTCTCAATGCATTTGATTTCTACACCACCGATATATCCTCTAGGAAGGTGCATTTTGGCAAAAGGATTGATTTTGACTTCTTTGAAAGTAATGGGTTGATCTTACATGCATCTTTGAGACTTGGGATGGGGACATTAGTGACCATGAATGAAGTGTTTACCCCTATTTTGTTTATCTCTTTTTGCGAATTTGGAGGACGATGATAACAAGAAACTAGTACTTATGTGAAAGGGATCCTATCCCTCTTAGAGTTTCGATGCTTTCAGAGGGATGTATATTCCATATAGCACGTGGTTAATATGTCGATTTGTTAGATAGTCGTCGGGAGTCTTATGAAAGAGTAATGGGAACTAAGATGAAAACCAACTATATTAGCATGTGAATGCCAACTCTTTTCCGACCTACCACCATCATTTTCTTCCCAAGATTGTTTGCTCTATTCTCATTCCAAGGAGTGGTAGCATGGATGAGTCACCGATGATCATATCCTTTTAATTCAAGGACTTCTAGAAGGCACTTCTGTGGACCTTCCAAATATCACCTTGAACACCATGCGGGATGTAGTAGGCACGTGTAAGGATAATCTTCTTTTTGGTATGGTTATTACCCGCATCTTGAGAAATTCAAAGTCAATTTTGCTGGTGAAGATTCCAAAAGATTGACAATATTTGATGTGACTGATGGGAGTACTCTCACGCTAGATGATGGCTATTCAAAATGGATCTTTTGTCCTAAGGGTACTCGGTCTCCTTACAAAGGTCAGGACCTCCAGATGATGAAGATGGTGATGAATTCACTCTGTCTACTCCAGCTCCTCCAGACCTCCTGCTCCTATAGATCAGCTGACTCATCTGTTTGATACGCTCACTACCAATATGAATGCTCATTTTGACTATTTGGACGATCTGTTTGTATCCTTGGAAGATCATGTTGAAGAGATTCAGAGGATGTTTCTATTCTCAAGGGAAGTAAGACCGCAATGATATGCTTCTTCAAGCTATTGCCAAACACAGGATGTTATACGGGCAATCATGATGAGATGCAGAGAAACTTGCAGGACTTGGCCGACGCTGGAAATTTCTTATGGGATTCTCTCTCTCGCCAACCACCACCACCTTAGTCTTCATCCTTTTACCTCTTCATCCTCTGTTTTCACTCGCTATGGTTTGTCGTCATTTTGAGTTGGATAAATCTCTCTTCACTGCTCTTTTTGATGATAACGAAAAGGGGGAGAACTAGTCTATTGTGTCCTTACATAATACTTGTATGGTTTATTGTGTCTTTGTGATGGCAAAAAGGTGGAGAACAATTAAATGATTTATGAATAGATTTGTGCTTGCTTACAATATCTTCATGTATATTAATAATCTTAGTGTAAATACATGATTGTTTAAGGATAATTTAAATCTTTCTATTTAAATGTTTGATCACAAAACACTCAACTTTGTGGCTAACAAGTGGCAAAGTTATGCGCAGCAACCAAGACATTTTTCAAGTGATATCGAATCTCAAAAACACTTTTCAAATCATCGTGTTATGGAGTCGACCCCATATTCTCATGAGTCGACCCACATAACCCCATTTCAACTTGGGAAATGGGGTCGACCTCTCCTTCAACTGAGGTCGACCTCAAATGAAAATCAGATCTCCTATGTTTTGAGGTCGACCTCATACTTCTTCTTGGGTTGACCCCCCTGTGTTACTTTTTGGCACTGTGAAATAGGTCGACCCCACAGTTCTTTTGGGATCGACCTCACCTTTTCAATTGATTTGCGCCATTATATTTTCTATTTTTAAATAGTACAAGAAAAAAAGTATTTAAATTGATAATATTACAAAATTGATTATGAATAACCTAATAATATATATATATATATATATATTCTATATACTTGTGTGACTACATATTAATGCATATTACATAATATTTATCTCCCTCTCACTTTAAATTCAAATATCATTATATAGGTTTTGATTTAAAAGAATAAATTAACTTATTGTGTAACCTCTGATTAATTTACAAGAAGACATAACATTTGGAGTTTAAAATAAAATACTTAATGATTTATATGATTCATGCTAAATATAGAAAAATCCTATATATCATTATGATTAATGAAATATATTTTACAATATTAAGAATAGTTAATTAAGTAGATGACAATATAACTTGAAATATGAAATGAAATATACTTTGTGATATAATAAATTGTTGTATCAACATGTAAACAAAATTTAGCGACACTGCATACATGAATGCTGGTATGTTCCTCAAACCATATAAGGTAACATAGTGATGGGTGTACATGAAAATTAGTTTTTTTTACTTTATTTCTTCATTTATAATTTAACATACACTACCATACTTTACAAAAAATATATATACGTAAATTATTTTAACATTTTTTTAAGAAAATTAGGTTATTGGCGACGGCTTTAGACTGTCGCTATTAAATAATGGCGATGGTCGTTTAATCCTTTGGCGACTAACAAACCGTCGTGAAAACTTAATAGCAATGGACGTAAGCAATTGCTAATAAAACTAATGGCGACAGTCACAGCCATCGTCAATGCTCTTATTAGGACAACCACTGATAGTCATCCCTAATAATCATTTATTTGCGACAGAAAAGCCATCTCTAATAAGTATTAGTGACGGCCCATAGTAGCCATTGCTATTGTTTATTAGGGACAACTTCTTGTAATGTCCCTAATAATGAATTATCGGTGACAGTTACAGCCGTCCCTAATAATCGTTAGTAGCGACGAACAAATTACCCGTTGCTACTAAAAGTATTAGAGACGGCTTCAATTAAGTGTCCCTAATAATATTTATTAGCAATAAGCCTAAAGTAGTCACTAGTAATTTTATTAACGACAAGAATATTAGTTGTCGCGAATAAATTTACTCGCGACGGCTTATGTCGGCGTCGCTAATAACCCATTATGGGGATGGCAATCGCCGTCCTGAATGATGTTTTTAGCGACGGCTTTTGTAGCCGTCTTAAATAGTTTATTTTTATCGATGCTTATGTCATCATCGCTAATCACCGTTATTGGGGATGACAATCGTCGTCCCGAATGATGTTTTTAGCGACAGCTTTTGTAGTCGTCTTGAATAATTTATTTTTAGCGACGTTCATATATTCAATCGTCGCTAATAATGTTTAGTGAGGACGGCTTCTTTAAGCCATCGCCAATACTACACTTTTGCAGACGGCTACTTAACAGCCGTCGTAAATACCTTTTTAGTGACGGTGTTCGGGAGCCGTCGCCAATACCCCGTCCCTAATAGTCCCTTTCCCTGTAGTGAGTGGCGATGGTGTAAGAAGAGAAATGGTGGAGAAAAGAGGAAGTGGTGGCCTTCTGTGTGATATTAGGAAAAGAAAAGAAGAATAAGAAGACGTATGAAGAAGAAGAAAATGAAGTGGTGGAGAAGTCGAAGTCATATGAAAGATGAAGTGGAAGAAGATGGTGGGGGTTTTATAAAAGGGTTCATGCCATCCGATGGCAGCACGGAAGATGATGGAAGAATCCTCATCGTCCACCTAGCACCTACGTCGACCACAATGTTTACTTGGATGGGAATTAGCCACCACCGCCCACATACGTAAGTAAACTTACGTGAGAAAGCTTACGTAACTAAGTTAGTAAAAATGAAAGCTATTTCATTTAGATACTTTAGGTCATTAATTCTATAACTAAATGATGTATGATAAAGGTATAATCTCAAACATATGCTAATTAAGAGGTGATACAAATTAGGGTGATTTTAGTTTAATTTTTCAAAATATTACAAGGAAAATGTACTAATCCTAAACACAAAAATAACATGAGTTATTGATGCATGGATATCTAGATTAAGCCAACTTAATGATTTTGGAGTAATTTTTACTCGATGAAAAAATTATTCAAAAAAACATGTGATCCTCACGTCAAAAGGTTGCATAAAACCCTTATGGTAGAATGATAAGCTAACCAAAGTAATCAGTGACTCAAGTGTGTAAAAGGCATGTGTCCTTGCATGAAAAAGATATGCATTATTTGAATGCTCTTAAAATTTGTTCAATTAATATGTATATATATATATATATTGAACTGAAAATCGAAATTCTACTTCTTATGAAACATGAAGAGTGTTTATTTTCAATATTAATTGAAGTTTTTTCCAAAATATATCCACTTGAAAATGAATGTATGAGATTGTGGGATGTGACAAAATTTTTCTCTATGTTTTATCTCTATTAAATGTACCTCTAAGGCTTTTTAGAATTTTTTAATACTCACATTTGAAATTTATAATCTTCAAACCATTATTCTTAAAAGAAGAGGGAAAATAAATTGAAATTAGAGTAATTTCTTTAATTCCATGATTTTTCTTGAAGATTCAAAAAAGGTCATGTTCTATTATAGTTAAATACTCACTCTAACTTTTCTGAAATTTATCTAACTCTTGCTCTCAATCAGGTCAACATACTTGGTCTCTTGCGTCAACATAGTCAGGTTCTTTCTCCATGAACTCAGTTTAAGCCTAGGTGAACCGTCAGCTCAGTATCGTCCTAGGGCAGGTCAATGTGCCTCTCTTAAAAAGCCCCAAAATAGTCTCAACACTCATATCCATGTGCAATCCTTCTTCTCCAATTTCTCTCTTTTGCCCTTGCCTCTGGAAGCACTCCTCTTCTCCGGTAAAGCACTTCTTCTACGGCACTGTATCCACTCACTTTCCGGTAAGGCACAATCTTCGTCTCCAAAATCTCCTATGTCTCGTAATCCTTGCTCAATTTTTTCTCACCTTCTCCGTCGCAATGACCCCAAAACTCACACCTTGGAGAGGATTAAAAGCTAGAGAATATGCTAGTACTGGTGTGGCAATCCGTGAGCCATCTGAGGGATAGTCCAAGGCTAGGCATGATGCTCAAGAGACCATAACACCCCAAAAGAGAATGCTCGTAGCTTACCCACGCAGCAATCATCATTTCACTCACTTCAGACTAGCAAAAGAGAAGGCTCTTCCGAAAGGCAAGAAAAATGTTGAGTTTATCTCCCTCCGTAGTTCAGAAGACGAGGATGACTCTCATACCCCAAAGAGAAGCACTGAGGATCGAGTGTCAAAGTCTGAAAACCCTACTGAGCAGGGTTTAGTATCAGTATCACCAGAGAGAATAGTCTGGACCTCCGAAGACCATGAAAAAGATGTCTCTGAAGAGAATGCAGAGTGAATCTGAAGATGAAAATGGAACAGAAGAATTCAAACAAAATTATGAAAATGTTGAGTCTCAAGAAGAAAAGGCACAAGATGCTCGAGCACAAGGGTCTGGTCAATAGGAAGTAAAAAATGTTAGTTCAAAAAATGATGAGAAAGTAGAAGATGAACATGATTCAGAGGACAAGGAGACAAAAGAATCAGATGGTAATGAGTCTAAAAATGAAGATGCAGGGGGAAATCAAATTCGAAATGATGTTCAAAAAGAAAATGCTGAGGAATTAGAAGAGGAGGATCAAGACAAAAGGCCATAAGAAAATAGAGAAATCTTGAAGCCTAGAGCTTTGAATATCCTTATGAAGGGTTGTACAATGCAATCCCAGACCTGTTTGATCTATTTAAGTACCAAGGCTGGACAGACTTTATAAGTAAGCATAGATCCTTCTATCCGAAGCTCGTTCAAGAATTCTATGCAAACTTGGTTAGTAATGATAAATCCTTCGAATCCAAAATGAGGAACAAGAAAATTACATTAACCTACAGAACAATCAGCAAGGCATTGGACATACCAACGGTTGGAAAAGACTATGGACGCTTCAAGTTTGACTATCATGAAGCCTACTCAGTGTTAACAGGCTAGTCAATAGATATATGTTGGCCTTTTGGTACGGCAGCAAGCTAACCTAGAGGGGGGGGGTGAATAGGTTTTTCTGATTTCTGAAACACAAGCTTAAACACAGAAAATTATCACTTGAAAGTTTGGTTAGTTTAGTGTGATAAAGAGTAGCAGTGCGGAAGCAAATAAACAATCACACAAATGACACAAGAGATTTATCCTGGTTCGGCCCTTCCCACATGGAAGTCCTACGTCCAGTCCCCAAGCGACCTCTTGGGATTTCACTAACCAAGGGTACAGTCCCCCTCAAGGACACTACAACACCCAGCACCCCAGCTGGTCTTCTTCTCTTTCCCAGACAAGAAGGCACCCCAGTTCTTTTACAGGCTCAGAAGCAAACCTCCTGGTACAAACTCCAGTGTGGTTCTGCTAGACACAAACCCCTAGCTAGGTTCTACACTGTATACAGTCCTACAACTGGATAGAAATCTTTCTTAGAAAAGAAAGATCAGACCGAGAGCTATTACAAGATGAACACTAAGAACTAGCTCACAGTCAAGGACTCTCCCCCAAATTTACAATGAGCTCAGAGAGACAATGAAGAGAGAAAAGAAAGCTTGAAGGCTTGAATGCTTCAGATGCTTGAACACTTCTTCTGGGCTCAGGCTCTTTCTCTCTTTTCCTTTGAGTGTATGTGGCGATGAGGTTCCTCACTGGTTGTACACTCCTTCAAAGATTTTCAGGAAAGCTCTGCCTTTCTTCAACCTTGCTTCACCTTTTATATGAGCAGCTTTTGAATAGATCCGTTGGAGTTCTAGCCGTTGCTCATCTTCTCTTCATTTGTCTTAATCAGACTCGGGTGGTCTTCGAGGTCTGTAAGCATAGAAGAGAGTGTTAGCATAAAAGAGTGTTTACAAGATAACAGTGCATGCTACTGTGTTTCTGCTAACATGCTGAAAATAGTAGTTCATATCTTTTTCTGACACGACTCTGAGATATGCATGCAGCCTTTTTGTCAAAAGATGTTTGACTTTTCATTAGGCGCCAACATATTTGAAACATCTGAATATAAAGGAAATCGATGTTTACATGAAGTCGATATTTGGACAAAATCGATTTTACATGAAAGCAAATCGATGTTATAAGTATAGGCAAATCGATAGCCAAATCGATGTTCAATCATAAGCAAATCGATGTTTGACTTATCAAATCGATGTGAGAAGTAAATCGTTGTTTCTTACTTATGAAATCGTTATGATGATCAAATCGTTATGGCAAGCAAATCGATGTGAAACTTATCAAATCGTTGTGAAGCCTTAGCGAATCGTTATAGAAGGCAAATCGATGTGAGGGCAAATCGTTGCGCTCACTTATCAATTCGTTATGAGCCTTAACGAATCATTATGAGAACCAAATCGATATGAGAGAAAATCGTTGTTCTCACTTATGAAATCGTTATGAGAAACAAAATCGATATGAGAGTAAATCGTTGTTCTCACTTATGAAATCGATATGAGAGCAAATCGTTGTTCTCACTTATGAAATCGTTATGCGATCAAATCGATGTTTCACTTAACGAATCGTTACACAATCAAATCGTTGTGTGACTTATCAAATCGTTGTTAGTGAAATCGATGTGGCACTTTGAATAGAAATCGATGTATATTGAATGAACACCGACTTAGCATTTTAGTGCGCCATATTGCATCAATGTGAGACTCAACATTTTGCTATGAGATTGATGCGACATAGATGAAACAAAATGTTCAATTTAAGTTACATCATAAATTTTGTTAGCACCAAAATATAAAGGTAATAAAGAGTGGTTCAACAATATCAATGACCAAAAATAGGCTTTGGTCACATCCTTGAATGCTAATAGGTTCCTTGCAATGCAAAGAATGATACATCACATATGCACTACTATTTTGACACCCCAAGGAGGAGGAAGAAGCAGAGTGACTCACATTCAGAGATTTTTGATGTTTTGCATGTTAAAAAAGATAAAGGTAAATCCGGGAGCAGTCTTTCTACACATCATTCGTGACACCACAAGAAGTGACGTGAAAAAATGCCTTCCCTATGCAACACATCTCACAGCACTATTCAAAGAAGTTCGAGTGAGATTGTCTGATGAAGAATCAAAAAAAAAATTCCCAAGTACAATATCTATTGCTTGTCAAATATGCTAAAATTTATGAAGTTCAAGATGGAGGGAGATAGAATTGTAAGGGGACCAATTCCTCATGTTGAGATCAACCTCAAGATGAAACACCTCATGTGGATCAACCACATATACAAGAAGATGAGAATGCTGGAATTCGGGTGGATCAGCCACCTTTCGAGATGAACCAAGATGAGTGTGTGAGAGATTTACACTACCCATCTCAATATATGTACATCCACCACCTAGTCCTGTGGCATATGAAGCTTCAAAAGCTCAAGCAACAACATCCTCTTTAGCTACTGAATTCGTAATTCCTAACCAATTACTTGAGTTGATTTAAGACTAGTTTGATAAGATGCACAACTCCTTGGCACAGTTGAATAAAAAAGTGGACCAACAATCCACTAGACTTGAAGAAAGAGTGGCAGATATTGGAAAGACAATTACAGCTGGTTTTAAGATGATGGAAGAAAAAGCTAATTTTGCAAGGTTTAGAATCAACAAGCTGATTGAGAAGCTTGGCCAAATGTTTGATCATGCTGCTTATACTCAATCTCACATCTATGATGAAGTACAAACTATTGAGAGGATGGTGCGAGATAGTAGAGGACAGATTAATGATCTTCCATTCATTAGTGTTTCATACAATTATCTAGTTCAAAGTGCAAATCTGCTAAAGGACCACAACATTGAAATGGGAAGAGAATTGGTCCAGTTGAAAAATGGCATTGATCAAGACCATAACAGCACCATGCCTCTTTTACATCGCTACATGAGATTCTTGATATCAAACTTCAAGGAGTGAAAATCTACCTTGAGAACGACTATGATGATCTGAATGCTCACTTGCCCAGCATTGAGGGTAAATTTTATTGCAGTTACTCTACATCTTCAGCTCCTCCAAAATAGTAGATGCTACACGCCCCATCGTTTTGATGATGTCAAGGGGGAGACAAGTTGATGATGGTTTTAAATGATGGCTGATTGTAAATTTCTTCATCTTTAGATGGGTTTGGGAACACACTCATGTCATGCCATGTTGGTTGTATGTGGTCTTTTGTGAAATGAAATTAACAACCTAGGGTGTACTCACTTATGTTTTCCATGTGTCTATGACTTCTCTATGGATGTTGCCTCGTGATTGAGTGGATGATGTGTGTTTGAAAATGGGGGATGAACTTGTGGTGGTAGTTTGACCTATATGAATGCATATACAAACTGAAAAATTCTATATCATAGTTGCCATCATCAAAAAGGGAGAGATTGTTGTATCCCTTATTTTGATGATTACTAAGACAATGTCCAACTATGATATATTTTACATTAATGCTTTAAAATACTCAAATATATTTATACTCATGATAGGTATCAACATGTGTAAAAATGACAAACATGTGTCGACGCAAGATGGCTATCAGGTCGACACATGTGGCCTATCCAGTAAATGATCAATAGAAAAGTGATCAGGAAGTCGATGCAAAAGATTAATCAGGTCGACATACCTAAAGCATCCAGTGAGCTCTAAATTAAAAAGGGATCAGGAGGTCGATGCAATAAAGGTACTAGGTCGACATCATCTATGCTCCCAAAGAGACATGGATTTAGAAACACACAAGAGGTCGACTCAAGATGGCTATCAGGTTGACACTAGTGCTCATCCAGTGGACTGTTTCTATGTAAAACATTGTGTGTCGACACATATCGGAACTTTATCTATCAGCAATAAAGTTAAGATGCACACGTGGCATATTTGGGCACAAGAACCAAGGCCCATCAGGTGATTCTGTGGCCTACACTTGAAGGTTTCAGAAAGATTCCTTGGTGGAGTTTGTCCTCTCCTAACGGTGTGTTGATTCTGTGAGGACCACCTATAAATTGGTGATACTGAAAATCATGAAGTTCTTTTTTCTGCACAAAAAGTGTGTGGGACATCGTGTTTCAGTAGCACGGCCAAAAAGCAAAAAGAGATAGGCTGGCTACAAAGGAAGAAGGTTGAGCATTCCTAAAGAGTTTCTCCTAGAGAAGAAGACCAAAAAGTAAATGGATGTTGCGCCAACGTCAACTCTGATGATTCAAAAGAAGAGCATCACCAGTCAAGTCTGATTCTAGGAAGATCAAGTCAATTTGCTTCTAGAACTTATCCATATGGTGGACTCACGCAAGATGATCTGAAGCAAAATCCAAGCCATCATGACTTGAAGAATCTAAGCTCAAGTTGAACAGAACAAAGAAGATCAAACAAGAACGAAGAACTGGTGTTTGAGGATTTGTCTATCTGAACTCTAATCTTCTTGTGCAACTCATTTTACTTTTAAATTTCTACAGAACTCTTTCACTGCTCCTACTAGTGTTAGGAGTGTTGATCCAACATCGTGTTGTGTGTGGATTGAGGAGGTCTGTGTGACCTTGAAGTTGTGAATCAGTGGTTATCAAGCTTTTAGTCAGCGGATGTAGAAGTTGTGAATCAGTGGAGGTACGAGTGTATCACACTGTTGAGTTGTTCCAAGTGGAGCCTCACTTGGTTTAAGTGAGGGGTGGACGTAGGTCTCCTCCTTGGAGCCGAACCATGTTAAACTTTGTGTTCCCTGTGCGATTTGTTCACTTGTCTCTTGCTCTCATCTCTTATTTCTTAAGCTTTCCATTGTGAGGTTATTTTTAAGTGGTAAGATCTATTCACCCCCCACTAGATCTAACATTCCACATCCAACAGGAAGCCCTCTCCACCATTTTCAGTGGTACTTGTCCACCTCCAGGATTCCATCAACATTACCCTTGGGGCCATGTAGTCATGTAGTCATGTAGGTAAACCACCACCATAAGGGCTCTACTATGGTTTAGTTCATGTAGTACCCTTTATGGTGGCAGTGTCTTATAGGTAAATTTTAGCATCATTCGTTCGTGTAGTTCACATAGATGTTCACATCATTTCCACAGTACTCATTCATAGATATTTACATGCTTAAAGCATAAACCACATATACACATGTTCAAAATCAATTTCTTAGTTATGCAGCATACTATATTCAAAGATTCAGAATTTATCATGCTAGAGCATCAATAATTATATGTGTTCACATAATTTCGGTTTTCATGTGAATTGAAACATCCATCCTCAGAAATGCATAACTCCTTATACAAGGTCCAGAATGGGGTGAAAGTTTAATTGCAGCATGCTTCCAGTATATATGACGAAATCCTAATTTTTTGTATTTTTTTATATGCAAAATTATTTATAAAATTAAATACTGATTCTGATAACAATATCGCATAAATCCATAATTTCTTTGGAGATCAATACTTACTATCTTGATGTCTAAACTAACATGCTCAGACTTGAATTACCTTCAATCGTGCCATTTAACATTATTATCGCTATGAATGCTTGCACAGAAAGCAAATAACCATTATACTATTCTTCATTCAATATATTCAGAATTTAAAATAAACCATTTTGGATAAAACCCTTGTTCAAAAATTCAGGAATTGATCATAGACTTCCTTGGTAGCTTGACAGAACTACCAAAAATTTGAAATCAATCATTCATTCTCATAACAATCCATTTTGAAGAAAATAGAGAAACTGCGAGAAAGAGCCTGATGGCAAACATCGACTAGTATTACACAGGGTAAACAACAATGGATGTTGTCGTCAACATGGGCTAGCGGCAAGGTAGGTTGCCGTTAACATGAACTCAGCATCACGGAAGATTGTCATTATGTTCCTCCGAACAAAGAATTCAGAAAACAACACATGAAATGATGAGGGAAAAACCTCCTCATTGAACCCGTAGATAAATTTGTAAAAAACCGAATAAAATCATAACCTACACAACCTATGACCATGAAGCAAAACCCTTGGTTACTTGCCTAAAACCCCATGAATCCTGGATTTAAGCAAAGAAGCTCACCTTGTTCAAAGTAGATGATGATCCTTCCTTGCTTAGATCTGAACTCCAAAGCTTCTGGACGTCGATGCCTTATCCACTGCACTTCTTCAGGTCCAGAGGGACATTCTCCTCGCACAAACCAGCCCGAAAAACCCTCCTTGGATGGAGAACGCTCTTGCAAGGAAAACCCTCTGTAGGGCCCCCAGTTTTCTGTGAATTGTGTCTGTTATTCTATTTTTAAGTTTCTGCCGAAATTCTTCTTAACGTCAACATCCCTTGATGTTAAGAGTGAGTAGACAGCAAGCTTTGTGCCGTTTACTGCCCGGCCAAAAGATCTTAACGTCAATATCGATTGACATTGGCTTCTGGTTAATGGCAGTAAGGTGGACATTTATTTCTCCGGATGCGTTTATGATTCCAGATCTAAAACCATCCCTATTTCTCCAGGAGTCGGATTGGGAAACGTCCCAATGGTCGGGTCTTTAACTCCTAGCCTGACTACGACTCCTATTGCCTATATAGCTAAGTCATCTCTCCAATGAGAGGACTTTTTGTTCTTGGGTGATTAGGTTCGGAGAGAGAAAAAGGAGAGAGTTTGAGAGGGAGGATCGGCCAAGTTGCTGACTGATCATGGTTGATGCTGTGAAGAGAAAGGTTCCACAACCTAAGAGGAAGGCTGGGACCAGGTGATCGTGGCCAGATCGAACTCAAGACAGAGGATTGGATCATGTTTGAAGGTTACCTCTTTGGGTGCAAAGAAAGGCTTAATCGACAAAATTATCTCGTTGAAGAATTTTATAGAGGCAAGTAACTGAGGGTTTCTCTCCGTGGACTTGTCCCTTAGGGTTTTACAAATTTTACAGATTTTTATTTCATGCCCTGGACCCCCCAAAATCTCTATTTTATGTGTTCGATCTGCACTGTGTGTAGACAGGAGGTTGAAGGCAACATTGTTGCTGCCAAGTTCTTGGGCTGATGGTGGTCGATCTTGTGGTTAACTCTCCCTGACGGCAAGCCCATTGTCGTCAAGTTCCTGTGGTTTTTCTAAATAGTGGTATTGATCTCTGTCGTGTGATTTTCGGGGGAAAAAGTGAATATATGCATGTGTTTATAAAATCCCGACTTGTCAGATATATTGAATAGACCAAACCATGAAATCCTGATAATTTTTTGATTATATTTTCTATTTATAAAATTTCTGTTATGGGAAATTATACAAGTTTGGATAGATTAAATTTAGAATAAATAGATATGATGCATGATAATGTTGCAGGGAATTTTCATGAACTTGGGGTTACTATATACATGTTTTGAAACTATTACATTCGAATGTTCACTGTTTAACATGCATAATTGAAATATCTTATTAAATTACATGAGATCTCTGTTAAATAATAAAAATAGTTGTACTATTCTAAAATTATGAAAAATTATAGATATGTTTCAGTTCTATATTGACCTCGTGATTAAAAATTGATCTTAATATGAGTACAGTACAATAAGTTATTAATTTTTGAAGCTTTCTATATCATGTTTTAATGATGTCTCAAATATGTTTAAAAATGTGATTAGAATCATGATTAGGCTCTATTATTTGATGTTCTTGATTAAATTGAGTATCCAGAAGTGATTAGTAATTGTTTCATGAAATATATGTGCATGTGCATGAAAGTGAGAGAACATGTGGCATGTGTGTGTGAAATGTGTTAATGTGAAAAGATAAAAATTGTGCCAATGAGATACTGCCACCATAGATTGTGTGGAACCGTACTGTAGTAGTGCTCCTACAGGAAAGCTCAAATGTGTTATGTGATACCCGGGGCAATGGGTCGTGTGAAATCCTAGAGGTGGACAAGTTCCACTAGTAATGGTGGGGAGGGCTTCCCCAGTTCTGAGCAGTAACCAAGACTTTGTCACTTTGCCTGATGATTAAGCATGTGTATGTGTTATGTGATCTTTCTAGTGGTGGTTTGGGCTGTGTCTTGGCAATGTGTAAAAGTGGAAATGTGAACAATGTGTAAAGTGATATGTGAACATGGCACGTGGTAAGTGCAAGTGATGTGACATGTGATACGTGAATGTGCAAAGTGAAAACTATGTGAAAACCTTGTGAAATCATGTGTAAGTGAAAGTGAATGATAATGTGAGAGTATGTGCATGTGAAAGCCAAGGTAAAGTATATATGTTCATGTCATGAGAAAATAATGCATGTGTTAATGTGATTTTGTTAATTGTGATATCATGTTTAGTACCATGTGTAGAATTGTGTTAATTATGTCCATGAGATAGTAATTACTTGATGAACATGTGTTTAGTATCATGTTATAGATTTGAATATAAGTCATGTGTTAGTGTTATGTGAAAATAAGATATGAAAGCATGTGGTTACATGAATGCTCTCATGTTAGTGATACCATGTTATAATTAGCAAGTTTAGAATTCTTTTTTACATGTGTTAGTATAGTTTTAATAATGGACTCCATGTTTTATTATCCATGTTGTAGTATGAGCATCTGTAGTTTAATTGTTAAATTGCAAATAGTTAATGATAAGTGATAGCTAGTAAAATATTAAATTGTTAGAAAGCATATGTGGTAAGTGTGTGGTTTGAAATTTTAAGTTGCTTGCTGAGTCTATTTGTGTAGACTCACCTTGCTAAACATTTCAGGAGATTTAGAAGTCGAGGAGTTAGCGAGATCCGACGTGGAGCGTGAAGAGTAAATTGAAGTGTAACGACCCCTCATATCGGTACGGTTCCACCAACCCACGTCGATATAAAAGGTATCACTACAGTGGGACATTTACCCAACACTAGTACGATAGGCTGAAACATACACAAATATATTATATCTCATGACAGCGGAATTTAAAGAACTGAAAAGAATTTTATTCCATCATCCACATTCTATCCACAGTCCGTATAGAAGAAAAGAGAGCCAACTATTCATAACTGAAATACAACAAATACATTGTCCACATGAGACTACGCAGAGTCTTTATTACATACTATGAAATAATGAAAAAGTACAATGCTAACTCCACAACACTCTCTCCTACTCTCGCTCCGAGTCGCTCCTAACGATCTCCTCGGAAGAAGTAGAAACGTCTGCACCTGTACGCCGAAGCAAGAATGAGTTCAAAAGAACTCAACAAGTAACACCAGCACACTAAACATACATGCATCAAGTAATATCCATACTCTTAAGCTACATCATTTACACATAATGCATGGAAGTGACAATTTCTCAAATAAAAGTCTATTCATGATTTCTACACATTTTTCACAGAGGATTCGGTTTTTATATACAATAAGCAAATCCTATCTCATGCTTTCTACACTTTTCACTATACTAAACTGATTTCATTCATAAGCCACATGTTGGTCATTTTACACAATATTTACACATTTCATAACAATTAATTTAACATGAATTCTAAGGCAATTGTACACATAGATAACATATTCATATTAGTGAAAAGCTCGCTGTTTTACTACTATCATGTCACATTCATAAGAAACTTATCATTTTGCATGCTTTCATAAGAATTTTATGAACACATATTCACTTACACAGGTTCACAATTTACACATTTTTACTTTCACTTAAACACAATTTCACTTTCACTCAATGTCGTGACACATAGCCCAAACCACTTTAGAAGGACACACACTGATCACATCACATATCAATCACCTAGGCATTCCAGTGATCAATCTTAGTTACTGCGCAGAACCGGGAGAAGCACTCTCCACCCTAACCAGCGATACTTGTTCGCCTCCAGGATTTAATCGCAATGCCCATGGGACATCACACACTTTGAACTTTCCCGTGGGGACTTTACCACAGTACAGTTCCACAGCCCTCTAAGGTAGCAGTGTCACACATTGGCACATTAAGACCTTTTCTTAATTCAACACATTCAACACAAAATAATCACACATTCATCTCACGTTCACACATTTACTTTCTTCAGTGTTACCTAGCATGGTACTACTGGTTCAGTATTAATCATATTTTTACAACAATCCTACTCATGCTGAAATTTTTGCATAATTAAACATTTATCATATTAGCATGTATTAACCATTAATACTTAACATAAAACAAGTTTATATAGCTACTATCATATGTTCAGTACAGAAATTTAACCAGAAATTCATCACAGTTTAACTATCATGCATACCAAAATTTGCATTTTTCTGAGTTACACATATTTTCTGAAAATTCTAACAGTGATGATATCAACTGTAAAAATAGTCAAACTGATACAATTTTTCATTATTCGGATTCAAATTTATTTCATACATGAATACTGACAGTACAAATTTTATCACAAATTTCAGGAATTTAACTAGTTTCGCAAGAATTCTTAGCCTTTATGCATTGAATAGACATGTTAACTATTTTTCAGTCCAGAAAATTTAATAAACTGTACAGATATTATAAATTGCTCAAATTTTTATATCATGTATCAGATCTTATGAGCAATGTACAGAAAATTTATGACAGTTAATTTCTACACATATTCATAAACGACATTTTCCAAGATTAACATTCTATTGGTAACACATTCCAAAAATTCTAATAATTAGTGAACATTACAAAAATGCACAAAAACTCACAGTACACCCAAACATATATATTTACATATTATAAAAATTTTACCGTATATCCTCATGCGGAAAAACTCGAAAATTAGTTCATATAAGGACAGACTTGCTCACTGTTGCAGTCTGAAGAACTCGACGGCAAGGGGTGGCCGTCTATAGGTTAACGGCATTAGATGATGCCGCCAACACATAATATTAGCGGCAATTGATCTTGCTGTTAATATCCTGTCTGCAGAACACAGACTGAAAGCCAATAAATCACTTGAAAAGGGGGTTCCAGGACACGAGAAAAATCTGAGAAAATCCTGGGACATACTAGTCACATGTAGGGTTAATGTGTATGGGGTACTTGCCTTCTGTAAAATCTACCGACGACGATTTTAGCCGGAGAAGCCCTCCTCGGCCTGTGCCAAAGAGCCTCCAAATCCCTCCTTCTTCGGATCTTCTGTTGATCTTCACAGCACACCAGCGTGGGGAGTCGTTCCCGGATGTTCAAGGTCGTCACCAGTTGATGTAGATCGCCAGACGAAGCCTCCCGAAGCCGGATCTTTCAGATTCAAGTGAGGGTTTTTGCACAGAAAGGAGAGGTTTTTGACTCAAGAGCCAAGGGATGGATCTGGCCGAAAACTGAATATTATAAAGGGTTGGGGTCGGATAGGTTACTGGGTCAAGTCTCAGAGCCGTTGGGAAGGGTTTCCTAATCAAGAGGCTCAATTTCCGGAGGCGTTTCCGGATCAAAAACGTAACAGATCTGGGATATTGGCGTCCATATCCATGGTCGCCTATCCAAAAATTGGCGTCCATCGATATTGCCGCCTACCCCTGGTCAGCGTCAGCCGATGTGGACGCCGACTGGCCGACAAAACTCATTTTAATTATGCAGAATTTATAATACTACACACTAAAATATATTACATATATACTTAAATACACTATGTACATTTCAATAATACTCATTAATACAATTTGTATACATAAATACTTATACATAATAACCTATACATCAATAGTGTACACTTATACGCACATACATATATTTAAACAAACAAGGTGAAAATCAAGGGCCTTACACCCTCTCCCCCTTAAAGAAACTTCGTCCTCGAAGTTAGACTGACACTACTCAAACAACTGAGGATATTTCTTTTTCATTGCATCCTCAAGCTCCCACGTAGCCTCCTCTCGCGAGAAGTTACGCCATAAGACTTTTACTGACGCAATGCTCTTGTTTCGGAGATGTTGAACCTTCCGATCAAGAATAGCTACTGGTTGCTCTATAAGAAAGATCTGGCTGGATTTCCACTGGCTCATGGCTAATAACATGAGACGGATCTCTGACATACTTCCTGAGCATAGATACGTGGAAAACAGGATGAACGCTAGCCAATGCTGGAGGTAAAGCTAGCTCATATGCCACGTTGCCCAATCGTCGGAGAATCTCATACGGGCCAATGAACCTAGGGCTCAACTTACTATGCCTGCCAAATCTAACTACACCTCGCGTAGGCGAAATCTTCAAAAAGACATGCTCACCTACCTCGAACTCTAGATCCTTCCTCCTGTTGTCGGCGTAACTCTTCTGCCTATCCTGTGCTGCAACAAGTCTCTTCCTAATGAGCTGGACCTTATCCGAAGTCTCCTGAACTAACTCCGGACCGATCAACTGCCTATCACCGGTCTCCTCCCAACATAAAGGAGATCTGCAAGGCCTACCATATAAAGCCTCAAATGGAGCCATGCCAATGCTCGCATGAAAACTGTTGTTATATGCAAACTCCACTAGAGGTAAATGGCGCTCCCAATCATCCTTCCAATCCAGCACACAAGCCCTCAACATATCCTCAAGCGTCTGGATAGTCCTCTCGGACTGTCCATCTGTCTGGGGATGAAATGCTGAACTGAGCTTCAGCTCCGAACCTAACGCATCCTGAAGACCCTTCCATAGCCTCGAAGTAAATCTCGGATCTCGATCCGAAATAATAGACTTCGGCACTCCATGCAATCTAATAATACTACTAACATACAGTCTAGCTAAACTCTCTACTGACTGCTTCTTCTTCATAGGCAAGAAATGCGCAGTCTTCGAGAATCGATCTACTACTACCCAAATCGAGTCATTACCTCGTCTAGACCGAGGCAAACCCGTAAAAAATCCATAGTGACAGCTTCCCACTTCCAAACTGGGATCTCCATCTTCTGCATAAGACCAGATGGTCGCTGCCGCTCGGCCTTCACTTGCTGGCATACTAGACATCTAGAAACAAACTCGGCTACATCCTTCTTCATGCCAGACCACCAAAACGATCTCTTTAAATCTTGGTACATCTTAGTGTTACCCGGATGAATAGAGAAACTAGATCTATGAGCTTCTGCTAAAACATGCTCACGAACATCTACAACATCTGGAACACAGACACGATGATGGAATCTAATCACACCATCCTCATCACGAGCTATCCCCGCTTTACCCACTAACTCTTGGAGTCTAGGGTCGGCTTTCTGATGCTCTATCACTTCATCTAATACTGATGACCTAATGGACAGCTGAGCTACAAAAGCTCGGCATAATGATGGCTCCAATTCGGTCATCGAGCACGCTGCATCCTCCAACATCTTCCAGTCCTGCTGGAGAGACGACCTCTTTCTACTAAGGGCATCTGCTACGACATTCGCCTTTCCAGGATGATACTGGAGATCGAAGTCATAGTCCTTCAGGAATTCAATCCATTCTCTGTCTAAGGTTTAATTCTTTTTAGAGAAAAGATACTTTAGGCTCTTGTGATCAGTGAACACCTCAAATCTGACACCATAAAGATAGTGTCTCCAGATCTTCAGTGCATGAACCACTGCCGCAAGCTCAAGATCATGAGTTGGATAGTTTCGCTCATGCTCCTTCAATTGTCTCGAAGCATATGCTACTACCCTTCCTTGCTGCATCAACACACAGCCAAGACCAATCCGAGATGCATCCGTGTAGATAGCAAAACCCTCTACACCGCTCGGTAGAACTAACACAGGGGTCGATGTGAGTTTAGTCTTCAATAATTGAAAACTACTCTCACACTCCTCGGACCAGACAAACTTCACTCCCTTCCTGGTTAGCTGAGTCAATGGAGCGGCGATGGATGAAAATCCCTCAAAAACGCCGATAGTAACCCGCCAAACCAAGAAAGCTCCGAATCTCCGAAGGAGTCTTGGGACTCTCCCAATCCATAACAGCCTGGACTTTCGCTGGGTCCACTGCTACACCAGCACCAGAGATAACATGCCCAAGGAAATGAACCTCGCGCATCCAAAAATCGCACTTGCTGAATTTTGCATACAGCTTGTGCTCACGGAGAACCTCTAACACTGTCCTCAAATGCTGACGATGTGCGGCCTCATCTGGAGAGTAGACCAGCACGTCATCAATGAAGACTACAACAAAACTATCTAGATAGGGTCTAAACACCCTGTTCATGAGATCCATGAACGCTGCAGGGGCGTTGGTTAGACCAAACGGAAGGACCAAAAACTCATAATGTCCATAACGGGTTCTAAATGCCGTCTTGGACACATCCTCACTCCTAATCCTCAAACTGATTAGCCAGAACGCAAATCAATCTTAGAAAAGACCGATGCATTCTGTAGCTGGTCAAACAAATCATCAATCCGAGGTAAGGGATACCTGTTCTTTACCGTCACCTGGTTTAGCTTTCTATAATCAATGCATAACCGAAGTGACCCATCCTTCTTCTTTACAAATAAGACAGGTGCGCCCCAAGGGGAAACGCTAGGGCGAATAAATCCCTTATCTAACAAATCCTGCAACTGCTTCCTTAACTCAGCTAATTCCGCAGGTGCCATCCGATAAGGTGCCTTCGAGATAGGAGAGATGCCTGGAAGCAACTCTAGAGTGAACTCTATCTCTCTAGCTGGTGGCAATCCAGATAAATCATCAGGAAAGACATCTGGATACTCCTGCACTACATCTATCTCGGCAAGAGTAAGTGACTCATCAGCCTTGGGTATTAAAACCACACTGGCAAGAAATGCGTCACAACCCTTGTTCACCATTCTCATTGCCCTCATGGCCGAGATGACAAACTTTCCCGCTAAGTTCCTCGGCAAAGGATGAGAAAATTCATCCTCACCAGGAATGCGGAAAACAATCTTCTTCCCACGACAATCTACCAAAGCATAGTGCTCCTCTAGCCAATCCAGACCAAGAATAGCATCATAGTCCTTCATCTTAAGCAAGAAGAAACACCCTTCTAGGACTCTATCCTCAATGCACACCGGTAAAGACGGAATACACTTCCTAGTCGATACCGTACCCGCAGGTGTATGCACAGACAGAGGGACTTCTAAATCCTCAGACTCTAACCCTGACTCTAAAGCTAACTGCCTAGCAAAACGCTCGGAAATGAACGAGTGAGTAGCACCCGTATCGAACAAAACCCGAGCATGCACACCTAAGAACAAAACTGTACCTTCGGTGACATGATCCGCCTGCTCGGTGTCCTCACGAGCTAACGCAAACACTCGAGCTGGGGCTCGAGGTCTCCCTGGTCGTCCTGTTGCTGGCGCTGCTGCTGCTGCTACTGGGGCTGGCCCCCGCTGGGCTCCCTGCTGAAGCCTCGGACAATCCTTAATCTTATGATCATTGCTCCCGCACTTTAAGCACTTTCCTGCTACCAGCCAACATTCCGAACCGCCATGTGCCCTCCCGCAATGAGGACACTCCTCTTACCACTAGGGGAACGTTGAGAGGATACCTGACCACTGCCTGATGCCACAAGACTCTGCGGTGACTGGAAAGTCGCCTTTTTCCTCTCCTGCCTCTGGAAAGGAACAGCTGGCCTCTTCTGAGAAGCCTTCTTCTCCTCCAGATACTGCTCCATCTCCCCTCCTGCCGACACGCCGCGCTGAGCGCCTGCTCGAGAGTACGATGGTCGAAAGCCACCAATCTCGTCCTCAGTGATGGTTCAGACCCATCACGAATTTCTTCGCCTTCCTGCGCTCATCAGCTACAATATGAGGGGGTACTTTGATAGCTCGGCAAACCTGGCCTCGTACTCCAGCACCGTCATGGAGCCCTGAGTCAACGAGAGGAACTCCTGCTCCATCTTGTCCTGGATGTGCTCCGGAACAAACTTGGCTCGGAAAAGCCTCACGAACTCATCCCATCCGACTTCCATGGCACCATCCTCGAACGGGTACGTAACAACGAGGACCACCATACATCGGCTCGCTCCTGCCAAAATCATCCATGAGAACTAACCAACCTAATTTATACTTAAAGTAATAACAATAGCTTAGATTACACATACCTGTAGCATATAGGTGGCTAAAGTGACCTTGTCGTCTTCAGCGCACCTAATGGCCTGGAAGATCTTCTCAATCTCCCTCATCCAGTTCTCAGCTAATAATGGATCGCTCTCCCCCTTAAAAGAAGGTGGCGACATCCTCTTGAACCTTTCCATGATGGAGGGTCCACCATGGTCAGCCTGGGGAACTGGTACCTGAGCCTGCTACAACAAGCAACAAAATTAACATATAAACATAACAATCATGCATTTAAAATACAGACTACTTTATCTTATTATTCTAACCTGAGCCTCCAACTGGGCCTGGAGTGCAGCCTGAGTGTGGGCCTGCGTTTGCATGGCCTGCACCAACCCTGCATGAAAACTCCATAGTCTACTGGTGGCGGTGGAGGAAGTACAGGACCCTGGGGTGCAGGGGCCTGCTGCTCACCCTGATCCTCACGCCGAGACTCATCTCTCCTCTGCTCGCCATCACGAGCAGGAACACCACGCCTACCACGCGAAGCCATATCCTGTAAAACAGATTAATCACCATTTAGAACTAAACTATCTAAATTCTAACTAATTACTTATCTATGTGGGAATCTACACTGACTTAGTATACAATGAAGATGATGGTATATGCATATTTATGTACAATTTCAGCCTGATTCTCTGATACCAATCTCTGTAACGACCCTCTCATATCGGTACGGTTCCACCAACCCACGTCGATATAAAAGGTATCACTACAGTGGGACATTTACCCAACACTAGTACGATAGGCTGAAACATACACAAATATATTATATCTCATGACAGCGGAATTTAAAGAACTGAAAAGAAATTTTATTCCATCATCCACATTCTATCCACAGTCCGTATAGAAGGAAAGAGAGCCAACTATTCATAACTGAAATACAACAAATACATTGTCCACATGAGACTACGCAGAGTCTTTATTACATACTATGAAATAATGAAAAAGTACAATGCTAACTCCACAACACTCTCTCCTACTCTCGCTCCGAGTCGCTCCTAACGATCTCCTCGGAAGAAGTAGAAACGTCTGCACCTGTACGCCGAAGCAAGAATGAGTTCAAAAGAACTCAACAAGTAACACCAGCACACTAAACATACATGCATCAAGTAATATCCATACTCTTAAGCTACATCATTTACACATAATGCATGGAAGTGACAATTTCTCAAATAAAAGTCTATTCATGATTTCTACACATTTTTCACAGAGGATTCGGTTTTTATATACAATAAGCAAATCCTATCTCATGCTTTCTACACTTTTCACTATACTAAACTGATTTCATTCATAAGCCACATGTTGGTCATTTTACACAATATTTACACATTTCATAACAATTAATTTAACATGAATTCTAAGGCAATGTACACATAGATAACATATTCATATTAGTGAAAAGCTCGCTGTTTTACTACTATCATGTCACATTCATAAGAAACTTATCATTTTGCATGCTTTCATAAGAATTTTATGAACACATATTCACTTACACAGGTTCACAATTTACACATTTTCACTTTCACTTAAACACAATTTCACTTTCACTTAATGCCGTGACACATAGCCCAAACCACTTTAGAAGGACACACACTGATCACATCACATATCAATCACCTAGGCATTCCAGTGATCAATCTTAGTTACTGCGCAGAACCGGGAGAAGCACTCTCCACCCTAACCAGCAATACTTGTTCGCCTCCAGGATTTAATCCCAATGCCCATGGGACATCACACACTTTGAACTTTCCTGTGGGGACTTTACCACAGTACAGTTCCACAGCCCTCTAAGGTAGCAGTGTCACACATTGGCACATTAAGACTTTTTAAATCAACACATTCTAAACACAAAATAATCACACATTCATCTCACGTTCACACATTTACTTCTTCAGTGTTACCTAGCATGGTACTACTGGTTTCAGTATTAATCATATTTTTACAACAATCCTAATCATGCTGAAATTTTTGCATAATTAAACATTTATCATATTAGCATGTATTAACCATTATACTTAACATAAAACAAGTTTATATAGCTACTGTCATATGTTCAGTATAGAAATTTAACCAGAAATTCATCACAGTTTAACTATCATGCATACCAAAATTTGCATTTTTCTGAGTTACACATATTTTCTGAAAATTCTAACAGTGATGATATCAACTGTAAAAATAGTCAAACTGATACAATTTTTCATTATTCGGATTCACAATTTATTTCATACATGAATACTGATAGTACAAATTTTATCACAAATTTCAGGAATTTAACTAGTTTCGCAAGAATTCTTAGCCTTTATGCATTGATAGACATGTTAACTATTTTTCAGTCCAGAAAATTTAATAAACTGTAGATATTATAAATTGCTCAAATTTTTATATCATGTATCGATCTTATGAGCAATGTACAGAAAATTTATGACAGTTAATTTCTACACATATTTCATAAACGACATTTTCCAAGATTAACATTCTATTGGTAACACATTCCAAAAATTCTAATAATTAGTGAACATTACAAAAATGCACAAAAACTCACAGTACACCCAAACATATATATTACATATTATATAAAATTTTACCGTATATCCTCATGCGGAAAAACTCGAAAATTAGTTCATATAAGGACAGACTTGCTCACTGTTGCAGTCTGAAGAACTCGACGGCAAGGGGTGGCCGTCTATAGGTTAACGGCATTAGATGATGCCACCAACACATAATATTAGCGGCAATTGATCTTGCCGTTAATATCTGTCTGCAGAACACAGACTGAAAGCCAATAAATCACTTGAAAAGGGGGTTCCAGGACACGAGAAAAATCTGAGAAAATCCTGGGACATACTAGTCACATGTAGGGTTAATGTGTATGGGGTACTTGCCTTCTGTAAAATCTACCGACGATGATTTAAGCCGAAGAATCCCTCCTCGGCTGTGCCAAAGAGCCTCCAAATCCCTCCTTCTTCGGATCTTCTGTTGATCTTCACAGCACACCAGCGTGGGGAGTCGTTCCCGGATGTTCAAGGTCGTCACCAGTTGATGTAGATCGCCAGACGAAGCCTCCCGAAGCCGGATCTTTCAGATTCAAGTGAGGGTTTTTGCACAGAAAGGAGAGGTTTTTGACTCAAGAGCCAAAGGGATGGATCTGGCCGAAAACTGAATATTATAAAGGGTTGGGGTCGGATAGGTTACTGGGGCAAGTCTCAGAGCGTTGGGAAGGGTTTCCTAATCAAGAGGCTCAATTTCCGGAGGCGTTTCCGGATCAGAAAACGTAACAGATCTGGGATATTGGCGTCCATATCCATGGTCGCCTATCCAAAAATTGGCGTCCATCGATATTGCCGCCTACCCTGGTCAGCGTCAGCCGATGTGGACGCCGACTGGCCGACAAAACTCATTTTAATTATGCAGAATTTATAATACTACACACTAAAATATATATATACATGTATACTTAAATACACTATGTACATTTCAATAATACTCATTAATACTATTTGTATACATATAACCTATACATCAATAGTGTACACTTATACGCACATACATATATTTAAACAAACAAGGTGAAATCAAGGGCCTTACATGAAGACTTAAAGTTATTTCTTAGTATGTGACGTAATTGTAATTTGAACTTTGGTTTATTGTATTTGGAAACTGGCTATATTTAGTGGATGTTATGCTATGTTATTTCTTTTCTTGGACTATATAGACAGTGGTATGTGGATTATAAAGTTGATGGAATAAGAGTTATTTAATTTCTACTGTAATATTCCTTTCTATTTGTGTATATCTCACCTGTCACGCTTCGACGTAGAATATCCAAACGTGAGGCAGTTGCAAGTAAACGGTTATAGAGCAAGTACTAGACATCAATCCATTGGACAAAGAATAATATTAAAGTAAATGCATCTCATTAATAACTTTTCAAATGTCTAGTTACAACCACTAATCTTAGAGCCATTCTATAGGGACCAATTACATTAAATAAAGCAAAAGACTAAACTCCGAGTCTAACATAACTACTAAGAAATTCACTCTTGGTCATTCCCGTCCTCTTAAGTGTAAGTATCTTCCTCGGTCTCACCTGAGAACACATAACCAATAATGTAGGGTGAGCGATAACGCCCAATAGGACTTAAATCTCAGGGTCATGCAGGCTTTAAATGATTAAAGTATTAAAAGGCAGAGTAACTAATGATAGAGCGAGAGAGTCAAGTAAGGTAAGATATAGCACAATATCATGTGATTGAAATAGCACGAGTTTTCAAATATAGCACAAGCGTTGAGTATAGCACAAATAGCAAGATGGCCATAGCATAAATAGCACAAGTATAGCAATAGCGTAACGTGCATAGTATAGCACTTTGTTGTCAATAGACAACGAGAGAACATAGCACTTGTGATTGTCACTTAGATAGTCGAGATAGATAGCACTCGAGTGTAATGCCAAACACTCTAGTCATTTAACTCCCGCGGGTACTAGCACTTTTGGGCTCACATCCCAGACCAGACTGGGCCCTTTATATATGCCAGGCATTGGTTATATTGTTTATCTTTAGACAATCAGTCAATGGCCAATAGAAAGTACCAAGAAATAGATAAGAGCACTAGATGAATAGACGAGATAGTAGAGAGAGTGTGAATAGATGAGCGAGTAGAGTAATAGATGAGAACAAAGGGTCAATGCACATGAAACGTCGAGTAACGGCAATAGTAACAGTTGCACAACACGTGCGATTGGTGTTGGCAGTCAGGTGGAACTCACTACCTTCCACTAGCCATGTTATGCACAGGTCCAGAGCTCTAACGTGACTCAAGATAAGAGCGAACTTCTAATAGCCGTTTGGATCTTGTTGATCCCTAAAGGGTTTCATAGGTGTTAGGGTATGACCAGCTCGTCGACCATGTGGGAATCCATGGACAAGGAGACTTACGGAGGCCTTGAACAAGGATTCACTAATTCGGTAGAAGGAATATCCTACAGAGAGTTCGTCCAAGTCAAGAGAAAGTGTATATATAGAAACAAGTGCCTGATGTTCTAGAGGAATTCTAGAACAGTGGAGCGTCGGTAACGGTGATTCCAAAACATCGCGAGAAACGAAGGCATGTCCATTTAAAATAGAGTAATTGAAATAAATTACCAGATGTGTTATGAGATATTTTCATGCCAAGTTAAGCCATATTAGATGGTTCAAGTGTGTGCATGTGTAAAAGAAATCATAGATAGAAAGAGGTCATGTGCATGTCTTTTATATCACCCAATATACATTCAATTTATAACAGGTGTATTTACTGCGTGTATGATTGTTAACAAGGGGTATATAACTGTAGAAAGTTAGACCATCAAAAAACATGGGTTTTCATGCAAAAACCCTAGATCGCGACGTACACCTATAAGGGTCGCGACAGGGTCAGGTCAGAACGCGACAGATCCGTTCAAAGATCGCGACAGGGCGGTCAGGTCAAGAAGCCAGATCGCGACGGTGTTGCCTGTCGCGTTCAGAATGCGACAGGTACTGTCTCACGATGGCCCTGAGAATGTGACCTATCGGGCCGTCATGTTCTCAGGTCCTACGCCTGAGTCCGAGCGGGAAAAGGACATGTTCTTGGATTGCGATCCAAGTTGCCCTATTTTGACATAGGTTTGTTTAGAAATTAAGAACTAATTGTACATGGATGAAAAATTACGAAATCACTTGCAAACTGACCTAGACATGTGAGGGTACTTACAGTAAATTGGAATTTGAAAACAAACATGGTTTTGACTGGTTTTGAACATGATCAAGTATGAGTAACACAAAACATGGTACAGTGCAGGTAACTATTTAATTCGAGCAACATACTAGATGAAAATTAGGGCTTTCAGGGGCAAAAGATGCCTAACATCCATCAGTATCTCCATTTAAAATCTCATGGTATGGGGTCGAGTATACATGGAGATCTAGAATTAAGATGAAGGGTCGGGCTCATGACAGTTGCAGAACTTCAAAAATCAAGGATAAAAGATTGGCTCAATGAAAAATTATGAAACAAAAGGGGTTTTATTCATGATGGTTGGAACATCTACAGATGAAATTAATTAGGTATTGCTCGTGAGAATGCCTACCTTTGAGTCGTTTGATCTTCTAGGGTTTAAAACTTGAAGAACGAGGATTGAGGACTTGAGCCGCCTTCTCCCCACGAGTTCTTCCTCTCCTTGGCTTCTTCTCCACGTCCAGCAAGCCCCAGCAACGAGTTAGGGCCGGCCATGGAAAGATTGGGGAGTATTTAAGCTCCCTTGCTTTCCCTTTCCTAGTTTAACTCTAATTCCCCTTTAATTACGAGGTTTCCTATTTTCTCTCACCCTTCTAAGCTTTCATACTCCTAATTGGGTTAAGTTGGGATGCAATTTCGTGGCCAACCAATTAGGGTAGGGTTAGGAATCCAATTTCCACCCAAATCACTTATTTTAATGCTTTTAATACCCCTTTTCTATTTAGGTAATATTTAAGTTACGAATTTAGGGTATTTTCCTATTATTACTCTTTTAAACATTCCTATTATGGCCCAATAAATTCTAGAGGGTCCATTTATCAAAGCCCATTACCTCTTTTCATTTATGGGTTTTCTTTGATTTTCTAATTGACTTAATTTTTTCTAATATTATTAAAAAAAAAAATTCAAAAAATTCAGGTTGCTACACAGCCCATGTGTCTATTGTTGGGGTTTTCTCCCTTGTAGCGACTTGCTCTCATCCGATGTGGGTTGGTATAACCATACCGGGTGGAAGTGGGTCGTTACAATCTCTTTCCAAAAGAAACCTAAGCCAAATGAGGCTTCAACCTGCCAGATCCTGGGTTATTAGCATAACTATGTGATCTAAACACATAATCCTAGCCATCCACTTCAAAACGCCTAAATCCTACGGCCCAAAATATGCACAGATCATTGTCATAACCACTGCAAAATCTCGACGAAAATTGGGAAAGGTTTATTAACATCAACATCGTTTTCATTGAACCAGAGTTAACGACAATAGATGATGCAATCAAAAAAATAGAAATCCAAAAATTCCATAATTTGCAGAGGGTAGATGACAATGTTCATTGATGTCTAAATGAAGTTAATGGCACTCAACTATGTCGCCAACTGTGGTTGATAGCATACTGCCTTGTCGTTAAGTTCACACCTGTAGATAGAAGGGTAATCAGAAATAAAATTACAGTCAAATTTCTAGGGCACTACACCCTATCCCCTTTAAATAATCTTCATCCTCAAAGATTGGATCAAGGGTACCTACCAAACAAAAGCGGATACTTCATCTTCATATCCTCTTCAAGCTCCCATGTCACTTCTTCTTGGGCGAAGTTCCTCCAAAGCACCTTTACCAAAGGTATGGACTTCGATCTCAGTTCTTGTACCTTCCTCCAAAATCCTCACAGATTGCTCTTCGTAAGACATATCCAACTAAAACTCCGCTGGTTCATGATTGATGACATGTGAAGAATCTCGAATATACTTCCTCAACATGAAAATGTGAAACACCGAGTAAACATTGGCCAAAGATGGGGGTTAGGCCAGATGAAAGGTGACATTACCAACCCTCTTTAAGATCTTAAAGGGGCCAATATACCTTGGGTTCAATTTCCCATGGTGACTAAATCTTACCACTCCTTTGGTCAGAGAAACCTTCAAGTACACATGTTCACCAACCTCAAATTCCAAGTCCATCCTTGTAGAATCATCATAGCTCTTATGGCGGTCTTGGGCGGCCTTCAATCTCTGCCTAACCACCTGAATTTTATTTGTAGTCTCATCAACTAATTCAAGTCCAACATGATGTCTGTCGTCTGATTCTTCCCAACACAATGGTGATATACACAGCCTTCCATACAATGACTCAAACGGTGTCATGCCAATGCTTGTATGAAAACTATTATTATAGGCAAATTCCACAAGTGGCAAATGGCTCTCCCAATCTCCTCTCCAATCTAGAGCACAATCTCTAAGCATATCCTCCAAAGTCTAGATAGTCCTCTCAGACTGCCCATCGGTTTGGGGATGGAACACTGAGCTCAACTTCAATTGACAATAAAAAGCCTGATGTAGACCCTACCATAGCATCAATGTAAACCTAGAATCACAATCTAAAATGATAGACTTGGGAATCCCATGCAACTTGACAATGTTGTCTACATAAAACCTTGTCAAACTCTCCATTGATTCCTTCTTTCTCATGGCCAGAAATGTGCAAATTTGGAAAGTCTGTCCATAATCACCCAATGGAATTATTACCCCTCACAGAATGAGGCAAAGCAGACACAAAATCCATGGTGATCTCTTCCCACTTCCACTAGGAATAACCATCTTCTGCATTAACCCCGATGGTCTCTGGCATTCTGCCTTAACCTACTGGCATACAAGACATCTAGCTACAAGTCTGCCACATCACGCTTCATTCCTTGCCACCAATAGGAGAGCTTCAAATCCTAATACATTTTCCTGCTGCCTGGTGAATAGAGAACTTCGATCTATGTGCTTCCTCTAAAATTTCATACCTCAACTCAGCCACACATGGGACACATACTCTATGTTGAAAATTGACCACTCCATCCTCATCCCTAGAAATATCGGACTTCTTGATCAACTCCTGCAACTTGGGATCATCTTTCTGTAATTCCAGCACTCTGTCCTACAACGATGACCTAATAGGTAATTGTGCCAAGAAAGCCTGACACAACTGAGGCTCAACCACAGCTAAAGAACAAGACATGTCCTCAAGCATCTTCCAGTCTCTATGCATCATCTGCCCTTTTTTGCTAAGAGCATCGGTGTAACCTTTATACCGGTACGATTATACCAATCCCCATCGGTACAAAGAGCATAATCACAGTGGGATAGTAACCCAACACTAAATGATAAGGTTCATATGTCCATGAATAATAAAATAGTACAGCGGAATTAAAAGAAATGTTATACTTCATTCCATCATCACCACACATTCCACAGTCTATATAGTAAAAGAAAGTACTAGAGTCCACATTATTACAACTTGAAAAGAACTACATTGTCCATACATTGTCCATATGAATAACATTATTCAAACTATAAATTTAAGCAACTACTAAAATAAAATCTCCTCAGTGTTATTCCTTGTATGCAGTATCAATCTTCACTATTCTCTCCTCAGCTACTGGATAACCTGTCACACCTGTACGCCGAAACAAGTATGAGTCTTACAAGACTCAGCAAGTAATCTAAAATATCAAACTTACACGTATCACATACATAATAAGCCACTAATAATAAGGAAAACCACATGCTATCATTCTGATCACAACATTACACATGATACATGTTTCTTATGGTCAACTGTACATAAGTCATCCAAATACCTTCCTATCTAGCACATGCTCATGTTAAATCATGAAAGATAACATACACCTACACATGTTTTCTACACATGATATATCCTATGATGCATGATTTAAATCTTCATCATATCATTTCACAATTCTACCATTTTAAAACATAAGGCTATGCACAAGATATAAACATTCCTAGCATGGTATCTAGTCGATTTCTCATGCATTTATATCTTTTTATCACACATTTAGCTTGTTGTTTTAGTGTATAATTTATCATACTCTCTTAACACTTGCGCATGCTTTCTAGTGATCTACATAACACGATACTAAACATTCTAACATAATTTTAGCATAATCATGTTGATACATACATGGTATGAACATATGCACTCTTAAACACCTAACATATAACATGATTTATAAATCTAAACATTTTCCTTATTGAGGAATAACTCTACCAATTAGAACATGCAATTATACATAAAGTAGATAGCAATCTAACATGATCTCTATTTATATTTCACATGCACTTTTCCTTATTTATTTACACATTTCATTTGCTATTTTAATATGAATAATTCACCATGATATCACCTTTATTAAACATGAATTGAAGATTTAAAATACATTCAAATCGGATGGCAATCATCTACAAATTAAACATGGAACTACATACTAAATGAGTAGCAATTCTATCATGGACTTAGGCATTATTTTATGAGTTTATCAACATCATAATCTCATTTAGATTACTGTTTTGACATGAATCAAACTTGATTACATGAATTTACACTTATTCTCATGCTATCTTATTCATTTGTCAATTCTACATACTCGATTTTCTACATTGTGTTTCTTTACATATTTACATACACATATTCATACACACTACCATATGGATATTATTAAACTACATCACATGATATTAACATAATTCTACAATTATGATGTTAATGCATGAACAACAAAATAAATATGCATGTATTAATACATTGGTTTTCACATGTGATTACACTCTCATTATCTTTTACTCTTCCTTACCGATAATTTTCACTTCTTTCATTTCATTTACTCATGCATTCATGTTTATCACTTATCACAACAATTGCACTTATCACGTGCCACATTTACTTATCACTTTGCACTTCTAATCACATTTAATCTCTTAAATTTGCCGTGACACATAGTCCTAACTACCAAGTAGAGGAAAACACTCACTTTAGCACTGAATGCTTAACACTTAGCACTTAGCACTCACTTTCACATATTTGTCACCTAGGCAATGCGGTGGCAAATCTAGGTAACTGCGCAGAATCGGGAGAAGCCCTCTCCACCCTAACTAGCGGTACTTGTCCGCCTCCAGGATTTTATCCTAATGCCCTTAGGATTTATCTCATAACGTTGAGCCTTCCATAGGGACTTTTCTATGGTACAGCTCTCAGACCCCTATGGTAGCAGTGTCATACATGGCTAAATATTTCATTAATCACTTTATCATTCTTATCACCTTTTACTCATGTTCATACACATATTTTTCATCCCATTTCACATACACTTTACATAATATTCACATTTCCATTTATAAAAAATCACCTTACTGTTAAACAATGATAAATAACTTAAGATAAGATATTACATGCTGCTAACTATTAATTATACAAAATTAACTCTAACATGCACAACATGGCTGTTTTCACATTTAAAACCATAAAAATACCTACTGTCATCAAAACTTCATGAATTTTTTATCAGAGGTTAAGAACAGCAACCATAACAATTTTTTAGATTTTTATGAACAGAAAATATAATTATAATAGTTAAACCAAATCACAGGTGCATTTCTCACTAATTTCTCTAAAGCAGAAATTCTAGTAAGATAGTCTAATATGCCAGTCTCAATGCGTATATACGATAAACATATCATTACAGAAAATTCACCAAACTCTAACTCACAACTGTCCTTTTTACACAGATTAAACATGGTTATTTTATTATCATAATTCAATTCCAGAATTTTAATAATTAACATAAATCATAAAAATTCATGAAAACCTCATGACATGACCTACTGATCACCCTTGACCCCACATAAAAGTTACAGCATGAACACATACCCAGAAATCATTTAAATATATTAAAGAAGATCAAATAGCATTTTTCAGAACACTGAAGAACTTAACTGCACAGTCCTGGCCGCCAACTGAGTTAACTGCGGCATCCCTTGCCGTCAACTCAAGAACTTGACGGCAAGGGATGTTGCCGTCAACTTCCAAACAGCAATCAGCACAGACAACACTCACATGCACGGGGAAAGTGGAGGTCCAGACTCGAGGAAAAATCCAGAAAACTTCTAGGACCTAGGGGACATGTCTAAGATTGATATACATAGGTTACTTGCCTCTAATAAAATCCTAGAAGATCAAATCCTTGCCGTTGAAGCCCTCCTCGACCAAAGCAAGAGGGTGCTCAGAAACTCCTTGAATCTTGTTCTCCCGCCGATGTAGATCGTTCCTCGGGGTTGGGGATGCCTCCTTGATAGTTAGACTATGCTCCAGTCATCGTAGATCTCCCAGAAAATCCTCCAGTCGCCGGATCCGAGCTTAGGAAGTCCAGCTTTTCTCACAGAAAATACTAGGGTTTCACAATGACCAAAAGGGCTTTGTGCGGCTAGAAAATGGGTTTTTATAATGTTGGATAGGTTGGGTACGCACTGGGGTAGGTTACCTAAGGTTTAGGAAGGGTTTCCTAAACTGGAACTGGCCATAAAGTGAGCATTAACAAATCCGGATCTGTTACGCAAGAGGATATTGACGTCAACATCAGTTGTAGTCAACTGCACAGTTGACGTCAAGGGGATGGCTGCCAACATGGGGTTGGTGTCCAGGGGGTAGCCGCCCACTGTGGGTTGGCATCCAGAGATGTGGACGCCAACCGCACTGGCGTCCAGGTTTTGGCCGCCAACTGCACAGTGCAGTCAAGACCCTGCCAAACCCCAAAATAAATGCATAAATATATCTAAACAATTTAGTATATGTAAAAATAATTACATATATCCTTACCACATAAAATACATGCATTACATGATATTTAATTAAATACAACTTACACTAATCATGATTAAGGATAATATGCATCAATAACATGCATATATGCACATACACATTCACATTACATAGTCACATACATTGTGCAGGAATTTATAATGAAATGTGTTCATTATTAGTTGAGTTCTACCTGTACGTTATCATTCAAGCACCTTACACATCATCATAATTTAACATGCTTAAAGTAGATAAATATGATTTAAACAAGATTAGCTTTTATATATTTCTATACACACCAAGGTTACTTACAACATGCATAAAATAACTAAATGCAATAGGCACATCAATAATTAAATAATTGCATGCCCATTTAAATATGTATATTGCATGTACAGAAATAAACTCATAATTATTTACATGATGTATGACAATAATTTCTTACTATGAGCACATATAATATGCATGAGGTTTATAGATTTATTACATACTTTGATAGCTAAATAATGCATGCACACTTATATTTATATTTATACCCGTACGAAAATAGCTATCATGCACTTACATGGTCCATAGCATTACTTACCTATCACATGCACAATATTACTTAACTATTTTATGCCTCAGATTTTTTTTTGTATACACATTATACATAAATTTAACTAATTGCCTATTCTTACCTAACTATATTGTATATACATGCATGAACTAATGAGAAGTATAGAAATGATAATATGCACAATTGAATACACACGCTACTCACGCGACAAGTAAAGACATATGCACCATATAAAAGAAAGAAAATTTCGGGGTATCACAATCGGCCACCACATTTGCCTTCCCTGGATGATAGCTCAACTCAAAATCATAATCCTTAAGGAATTCAATCCACCTCCTCTAACGAAGATTCAGGTCTTTCTAGGAAAGAGACACTTCAAACTCTTATGATCCGTGAAGATTTCAAACTTCACACCATACAAATAGTTCTTCTAGATCTTTAGGGCAAAACTACTACAGCTAGCTCAAGGTCATGAGTAGGATAGTTGCGCTCATTCTCCTTCAATTGGCAAGAAGCATAGGCCACTACCTTCCCATCTTGCATTAGCACACAACCCACCCAATCCTCGATGCATCTAAATAGATCGAGAACATGTCCATACTATTAGGTAACACTAGCACTGGTGCAGAAGTCAATCTAGTCTTGAGCTCCTGGAAACTCTTCTCACAATCTTCTGTCCAGACAACCTCACACCTTTCCTGGTTAGCTTAGTCAAAGCCACTGCAATTGAGGCAAACCCCTCAATGAAATGTTGGTAATATCCTACCAACCCTAAGAAACTCCGAATCTCATAGGGTGTCTTGGGAGTTTCCAATCCAGCACTGCTTGTACCTTTGTTGGATCCACTGCAACACCTAAGCCTGAAATAACATGGCCTAGAAAGTGCACTTCTTTCATCCATAAGTCACACTTGGTCAGCTTGGCATAAAGCTTATGTTCACGCAAAACTTGCAACACAGTTCTCAAATGCTCCCTATGTGATGCCTCATAAAGAGTACATCAGTACATCATCAATGAATACCACTATGAAGCTATCGAGGAACGACCTAAAAACTCAGTTCATTACATCCATGTTGTTGGGGCATTCGTCAAGCCGAAAGGTAAAACCAAGAACTCATAATGGCCATAACATTGTTCGAAAAACTGCCTTGGACGTGTCATCCACCATGATCTTGAGCTGGTGATACCATGAACGAAGGTCAATCTTTAAAACACCAAAGCTCCTTGTAATTGTTCAAAAGGATCATCTATACAAGGCAAGGGATACTTGTTTTTTATCATCACTTAATTCAGCTTTTGATAATTGATGCACAACCTCATAGAACCATCTTTCTTCTTAACAAAAAGAATTGTAGCTCCTCAAAGAAAAGTACTGGGATGGATGAATCCCTTATTCAACAAATCCTGCAACTTCCTCCTAAATACTGCTAGCTCTACCGGTGCCATACGGTAAAGGGCCTTCGAAAGAGGTGTCATTCCAGGCATCAACTCTATAGCAAAATCTATCTCACTTTCTGGAGTGAATCTAGAAAGATCTTCTGGAAATACATCTTGGAACTCACAAACAACCTCAATGCTATCAATGAGTGGCACCCCATCTGATTTCACTACCACACTAGCCAGTTATGCACTACAACCTTTACCAAGCATTTGGCTGCCTTCAATGAAGAAATGACAAACTTCCCAGCTGAATTATTAGGCAAGGGGTGAGAAAACGCATCCTCACCTGGAATGCGGAAGATATGCCTCTTCTTCCTACAGTCCATCAAGGCATAATTGTGACGGTCCTCGCCGTTCAGCCCATTAACCCAATAACGTGCCCGACACGACTCCGCCTCCCGTGATCGGGCCAAAGCCTCGCAAGGGATATCAACCACACATGTTCGTAAAGATATAAAGAAAACATGCATTACTCTGCTGAGATGAAGGCCCGACTCCACTACGGTGCTAACTGGAACTAGAAGAGGGATGGGAGCCCCAAGTCACTGGCTCAGTAGGGCAACTCCCCCAAAGTTGAGAAACACAATGTACAACAGATATAATAAGCAAAGTTGTAAAGCATTAAAATATATAATGCCTACGCATGATGCAACATAAGTAAATAAATACACGGCAAACCACGTACGTGTGTACAAGCTAAGAAGGGCATGTTGCACACGAGTCACGAGAACTGGTTCACGACACCAGCCACAGACCAAGACAAACAACACAAGTCTACCTCTCAGCCTCGCAGCCACGGATGAAAGGTCCAGCTACCGCTTCACCTCAACAGGGTCAAGAACTGTGAAGACAAGGCAACACTACACCTGTAAACCACACTGCTGCAGGACCAAGCCTGAAACCTTTAGGGACTCCGGTTGAGAACCCTAAAGTGAGGCACTGGAAATAGGACTAGCTGGGGACCAGTATGTCTACTGGTGTCCGTCCCCTAATCACGAGCGAGCTACAAGCGACTGCACACCCATAAACACACGTCGCTGCCCAATGTCATCTTTCCCTCGCCGAACGTACAACTCAAACTCAGGAGTGAGGGAGTCCAGGAAGACGACACAAACCCTGAAGGTACTCACCATACCGGGACAAGCCCTAAGCACCCGGTGCTAGGGTAACCGACTAGAGAGGTAACCACGGAAGGTGTTACAACCCAACTTGCTATTCACACATTTCTGTTGGGTTACAATGTGTATGATGATGATTGAATGTTTAAATTTTTTTGATGATTGACATAATTGATGTTGCAAACATGATAAAGACATGATCAAGACATGAAAGATATGATCAAATGAAAAATGACTTTATGACTATCTATGCATTCATGATATCTTACTTGGAATGCCTTTCATATAGGTGTGAATGAAAACACAAGACAAGCAACAAAATCAAAGTACAAAAGAACTAGAAATACACATAAAGTGCCATCTGTCGACAGGCCTGAAGTCATGTGTCGACAGCCAGTGAAGTCAGGAAGCAAACAAGCTACTGGAAGATAAGAAAAAGCAGTAGTTGTCGACAGACAAGATGCATCCGTCGACAAATTAGGTCAGCTTGTCGACAGCACCAGGTCACTTGTCGACAGCCCAGGGTTCCAGTAACGAACATGGTTCTGGAAGCTCAGTTTGCAGCAGTACCTGTCGATAGCCACAGGGCATCTGTCGACAGTCGCAGGATAAGTCACAACATGTGACCGGCATGTGATCTATATTAGGGTGTTCTCTTATGACACGACTCTCTAGACTTAAACACCACTATATATAGAGCATATGAAGATATTTTCGCAAAAAGAAGCCTCCACACAAAAAACCCTAAGCAAAGGTCAAGATCAAGAAGGTTTCTTGCTGCTCTACTTCAACTCTTTTGTCTATTCCAGGAAGATCCATCTTGTACGAGGAGTTGGATTCGGTTTGTCCTCAAGTCAAGCTTCATCTTCATCATCTGATCATCATCAACGTGAAGATTGAAGTTCTTCTGGATGACCACCTCGAGGAGTTAATCTTTGGATTTGTTCTGCAACCCTGAACTCTTCTTTCATTCTACTTTTCATTATTCGGTGTGTGTGTTGGTGGTTTGAGCGTTCCTTGTGCTCAACCCACGTGTGTGTGTCTGTTCTGAGTACGTGTTTGCCTCATACACCGTGCATGTGTGTGTTGGGTAGAACTCGCTTCATAAGCAGTTTTCCATGTGTGTGTGTGGACGGTGGATGTTGGATACACGAGTTGTGTACTCCGAACCACCTTAAATCATCGTGTCCTGTGGTTTGCTCGCTCTTACGTTAGATTTATGGTAGGCACGATTATTTGTTCACACACTTGTTAGAATGCTGATTTCCCAATCACATTCTGCATGCATGTCAAAGCTCGAATTTGATTTACATCTATTTAAGTTTTCATCAAGTCAGTGTTAACATCGAAAAGAAGGTTAAATTGGTTTTAATCGGTAGTAATCTATTCAACCCCCCTTCTAGATTACTGCTTTAGGTGATTCCGCACACCTATCAATTGGTATCAGAGCAAGGTTTCTCTGATTTTATAGCTTTAATATCTTGATCTAATGATCAGGAGAGATTCTGCTCAATGGAAACTAACAAGGGTTTTATGGCTGAAGGACACTCAGTGTCTAGGCCTCCCTTCTTTGATGGCACTGAATACACGTATTGAAAAATTGAATGCATGTGTTTCTGAGAGCTCAAGACTATGAGCTATGGAAGATAGTAAGCAAGGGACCATATGAGCTGCCAGAAGATGAAGACACCTGAACAAGGGAATAGATCTACAAAGGAACCTTGAACTGGAGTGCATTAAACATGATGCAATGCACCGTGCATCTGAAGGAATATTCAAGAGTCTCCACATGCAAGTCAGCAAAGGAAATTTGGGACAAATTGGAGCTGATATATGAAGGTACGTCAGAGGTAAGGGAAACTAAGGCTAGCATGCTTGTTTCTGAATACGAAATGTTCAAAATGAAAAATGAAGAAACAATTTCAAACATGTTTGCTAGATTCATTATTAATTAATGGGTTGAAAGGTCTGAAGAAAGAATACAGTGAGAGTGACTTAGTAAGGAAGATACTTCGGTCACTTCCATCCACTTGGCATACTAAGGCCACTGTCATTGAGGATTCTAAAGACCTATCCACAGTGAAATTGGATGAGCTAATAGGATCCTTGATGACCTATGAAATCAATTTAAAAAGAAAAGAAACTGAGGTCAATCCTAGAAAATCAATTGCTTTGAAAGCCTCTAACAAAGGTTCTTCAAGCTCCAAGAAAGAGGTTCAACAAGAAAATGATGAAAATGAAACATCTAGTGAAAGTGAGAATGATGAAATGGCCATGCTCACTAGACAGTTCAAGAAATTCCTCAAGTTTAAAAGGAAAGGATGAGGTAACTCCAAAACTATTCTAAAAAGAGATTTCTCAAAAAAATTTGATACTAACAAAAAATCTGACATGATTGTTTGCTATGAGTGCAAGAAACAAGGGCACATGAGAGGTGAATGCCTAGAGCTCAAGAAGAAGCTGAAAAAGGACAAGTCTACATACAAGAAAGCCAAGGCCATGATGGCAACTTAGAGTGATGAAGACGAAGGCGAGAATGCTCAAGAAAGTTCTGATGATGAAGAGATCCAGTGCTTAATGGCAAGAAGTGAAGACTCAAATGAGGTAAACTCTTCCTTTGAAAACTACACTATTGAAGAATGGGAAGAAGCTTACACCTTGCTTTTTGAAAAATTCTGTGAATATAAATCTGAAAATAAAGCACGGAAAAAGAAAATCACCACTCTTGTTCATGGCACAAACAATGATGAACAAATAGCAATCCTAACCAAAGAGATAGAGTCACTGCAAGTTGAAAAGGAAAACTGTTGCCCAGCTAGCAAGCCCAGAGGGGGGGTGAATGGGATTCTTTAAAATTAGATTATCTAAAACCTGTCCACAAAAATGTTCACACAACAAGCACTTCGAAGATTGTTAGCATTAGTGAAAAGTAAACAACAAACACAAAGCAAGCAATCACACTACACAAGATTTTATCCTGGTTCGGACCTCCTCTCCACAGGAGTCCTACGTCCAGTCCCTGAGCAACAACTCAAGATTCACTACCCAAGGGTACAGTCCCCCTCAAGGACACTTACACACCTAGCCACAGCTGGTCTTCTCTTCACAACCTGAAGAGGAATGCAACACCCTGGAACCTCCAGGTCTTCCTTCAACACAAAGGGAAAAACACCCTGGAACCCCCAGGTCTTCCTTCAACATGAAGGGAATAACACAAAGATGTGTTCAAGGGATGATACGCCCCTGGACCAAGCTAATAGCACAGTGCTTGATCCGAAGCGAAGACTGAGAGGAAAAGATCTACAAAGAAGAACACTCTCAGTTCATAAAAGCTCTCTCAAGGTTCTACACTAGACACAAAGAGCAAAGAGCTACAACAAAACAATGGAGTGAGACTTGAGCTCTTCTATGGTGCTTGCAGATTTTGAATTCTGAAGTGGTAGTCTTCACGTAGGCACCAGTCTTCTATTTATATCTTCTTTTTAAAATGTAGTCGTTGAAGTATCCGTTGTCTCTAAGTTCAGAGAATGTTAGACTGCATGGCTTTCCTTTGCAATCAACGGTTCTTTGCGTTCCATGCACGTAAGAAGAAAATCCTTCTTGATATCCTCCAGCTTCTACTTTATCCAACGTTGTATAGAGTCGTGCTGCCAGAGACCTGCACACATTAAATGCTAAAACGTAGACAGCTAAGCTGTCTCTTGTTGTCAGTCAACATTAGAGTGAGAATACATCAAAATAGAAATTCCATTATGTCTCTTCAAACAAATATTACATGCAGAAGCATAAGAATAGAAGATATCTGGACATGCATCGTGCAGAGAAATGTACAGTTATATTTAATGCATGGACAATAGAGAAATACGCGAGATGACTTTGACTTGTCAAGATATTTAAATATCAAGTCGTTATAGCTCATGAAATTGATATGAACATGACTTATAGAATCATTGTGTGAATGAGTCATTGTCCATGTGAATCGTTGCACGTTCATAACCAAATCGATATACACACAAATCGTTATATACTCAAAATAAAATCGTTATGACAATGTAATCAAAACGTTATGAGCAAGTCGTTGTGAACAAATCGATATATTGACCAAGTCGATGTTGTGACTTATCGAATCATTACAGCAAGTAAATCATTGTGTAACTTATCGAGTCGATGTAAATACCAAATCGATGTGGAACTTATCAAATCATTGTGAGAAGCAAATCGTTATAAGACCAAGTTGTTGTTCTCACTTATCAAATCGATGTGAAACAGAATCGATGTGAGAGCAAACCATTGTTCTCTCTTACCAAATTGATGTGAACCAAAATCGATATGAGAGCAAATCATTGTTCTCACTTATCAAATCGATGTGAAACAGAATCGTTGTTCTCACTTATCAAACCGATGTGAAACAAAATCGATGTGAGAGTAAATCGTTGTTCTCACTTACCAAATCGATGTGAAACAAAATTGATGTGAGAGCAAATCGTTTTCTCACTTACCAAATCGATGTGAGAGCAAATCGTTATGAGATCGAAATCGATGTGATCACTTAGCGAATCGTTCTGAGATCGAAATCGATGCGACCACTTAGCGAATCGTTCTGATATCGAAATTGATGCGACCACTTAACAAATCGTTCTGAGATCGAAATAGATGTGATCACTTAGCGAATCATTCTGAGATTGAAATAGATGCGACCACTTAGCAAAACATTCTAAGATCGAAATCGATGCGATCACTTAGCGAATCATTCTGAGATCGAAATCGATGCGATCACTTAGCGAATCGTTCTGAGATCGAAATCGATGCGATCACTTAGTGTATCGCTCTGAGATCAAAGTCGATGTAAACCCAAAAACGATATAAAACTTATGAAAGAGTTATTCTTTGCGATGACTTATGAAAGAGTTATTCTTTGCGATGACTTATGAAATCGTTATGCTTCAAAGTGAGTTGATGTGTACTTAGAGAAATTTCATGCTCTGAAAAATTAAGAACAACAATGTAAGGATTTACTTACAAGTCTTTGCTTGATTTTGCTGGTTTATTTCCTGTAACTAAGCTTCATAAAAACTTATTAGATACTAATTGTTAGGATTTTGTTAATCACCAAAATAGATATATAATTCATGAAAATATATGGGGATGATCTGATCATCAATCTCCCCCTTTTGGTGATGACAAAACATAACAAGAATATAGATGCTTCTGAAAGAAAACTAAGTAACTTTGCTGGTAAAAATAAAAAGAATTTATTTTTATTTTTATGTATTTCAGAAGTGTGATATTTCTCCCCCTTTTGTCATTAAGTAAAAAAATATCATATGAAGATAAAGAAGAAAGGAGAAAAGATAAGTTAGATCAAAGAACTTTTCAATTTATCTTGAGGGGTTACATGGAGGTAGAAAGCAGGAGACAGAAGAGAGGCATGCCGTTGAATAATAGGCAAAGCCTTGTGTTCCTGCTCCTCAAAATATGCTAGAAAAGCCCCAAAAGCAATAGAGTAAGAGGACTCCATGTCAGGAAGCATTCTTTTGATATGAAGTTGACGCTGAGCTTCTATAAAGGTGCCATACTCATCTTTGTTAAGAGAGGCTTTGAAGGAAATGAAGGAGCCAAAACCGGCAAACCGAAGAAACTGGTTGATCTTTATGGGGTAGTGAATCTGATGCTGCAGGAGATCTTTTTTCAAATCCATAAAAAGTTTGTACCGCTCGACCCACTGATCATCTGGCTCTTGAACCAGATTGATGGAATTCAAGTCTAAAAAGGCTTCAGCTGAGAGAGTAGGCTTGCCTGCCTTAAACAAGGAGCTGTTCAAAGCTTCCAACTGAAGGGCCGACTAGTTGTAATGTTTCCTAATCGGAGGGAGAGAGCCTTTCACTTTCAGAGAGAAGAGGGGCAAGAACCTCAGAAGTGATATGGCCTAGGTGAAATTCTCGAAAGAGGAATCTTTGGAAGGAAGGGAGACGACCTTGTTGAGCTGAGATCCTTCCCATTACACGAGCAAATCTCTTAAAAATAATAGGACCAACTGAGGAGTCCATGACCAAAGAATGCAGTTTGGGGAGAAACACACTGTCTGGTATTTGCAGGGTAGCGAAATCCACTTTGAAGGAGCAATTAACTGGATTGTCAATTTTTAGCGAAGCAACGGCTCCTTGGAACTGACCCAACTGCACTTCAGGTAGCTTGTGAAGATAACGATAATCATTGAAGATCTGGAAGTACCGGATGAGATTTACTTCCTTTTGAATGAAAGGTGCCCAAGTAGACTTGTGATGGATGACAAACCACTTAGAGAGAGTGAGTGGGTGATCCCGGGGTGGAAACTGATCTGACTTAGCAAGTGGAAACTTCCTGTAGAGAGCCTTGTGCCCCTTGGCCCACTGGTCTTCAGACTTGCATTCAGCCATTTGGAAGATTTTGGATTGATCAGTTTTTGAGAAGTGGCAATAAGAAGGACAACATTGAGGTGATCAGTGAGATTGAGAAAAGGAACACCAAAAATGGTGGCAAGGATACATTTTTGGAGATATTCATAGTAGATTAGTTTCCTTCTATTGTCAACAATGAGGGAAAACCAAAGAGGAGGAAATTTAGGTTCGGTGGGAAGAGCAAGAGTGTTGGAGAGTTTTCTCTTTATAGAAGAAGGACTAGAAGTAAGAGAGTCAGTTCTGTGGACATGAGAACCAACTTCCAGGACTGAGCGGATTGTGGTAATTTCCAACTCATCCTCGAATTTCTTGAGAAAGGGACCTTCAAGTTGTGCACTTTCAGGTATAAAGATAACAAAGGAGGGAGGAGTAGGAGGATGAAGAAATGACTGATGGGTAGGAGAAGGTATGATGGATGGTCCAGCGGAAGAAGGACCAGAGGAAGAGGAGGCTCCAGCTGATGATGAGGCTGGAGGGTCTTCAATGATAGGACAAGGTGGAGGAAGGGATGTGGAGATGGCAGGAGATGAGGAGGATTCAGAAAGAAATGGTGTTGGAGATGAAATGGAGCGAGGCATGGGTTGTTTGAAAGGGATAGGTGCTGGTGGTGCTGTGGAGGAAGATGGTGGTAAAGGAGGGGCCGGAGTTGCAAGAAGAGAAGGATCAGGGGCTTCTAGAGCTACAGCTGGCTCTTCTACTCTTGGAATCTCACCCTCGGAAACCACTGGTCCTGTTGGCCCAGAAACATCCTCTATTGGCCCTGGTGGCCCAGACTTTACAGCTTCAGCATGATCCTGCACTGCAGTTGCTACCTCTTCAACAACTCGTGGCCCGGATGGCTCTGCTGGTTCTTCTGAAATTGGCCCTGATGGCCCAGAATCTTGTTGCCTGGCCTCTGAAGGCCCAGAACTGCAGACTGGTTCTGCAGGAGAAGGAGCTGGAGGGGGATTTGAGGACTGTGCCCTGACCAAATCTCCAAGTGTGGCTATAGACTCCTTGATGCTAGTGAGCTCACTTCGCACCCATCTCAGTGCATTTCTGACCATTCCCATCTCCTTAGCCGAGGTACTCTGACTTATAAAGATAGAAGCAATATCAGATTGCACAAAGCATAGGATCTTTCCTTGTTCATCCATTCTAGCAACTAAGGGCTTCAGATTGACCTTTAATTTCTTCTTCCTCTGCCTCTGATGAGGCCTCTTGGTCAAGAGAGGAATCCCAGAAGCTACTTCTTTCCCTTTGCTGCTTGCCCTTGCAACAGGCTCCACATTATCATCATTGTCATCATCTAAGGCACTCTCCACAATGCCTTCTTGAAATTCATCTACATGGGCATTGGTAGTATGCTCCCCCTGAGATGTTGCTTCCTTCTCAATTGACTGCTCCCCCTCAATGGGAGCATCAACCATATGAGTATCAACTGGATCATCTTCTTCTTCTTGCTCCCTCTGAATAGGAGCATCCTCCATGACAGTTTCTTGAATGTGGCCAGATGCCACAACATTTTCTGCTGGTTAACTGGACTGATCATGCTCCCCCTGAGTGCTCAGAATGGATTCCAGCACACTTCTAAGAACAGATGCCACAACTATGGTGGGTTGATAGCCTCTGAAGCTCGCTCAACTGGCTCAAAATTTTCTTGAGGAATATCCTCAATCTGGCTTCCAATGATCACTGATTCTTCTGCTCTGACCTCTTCTGCTACTGCTTGTTCTACTGCAATTTCTGAACTGATAACTTCTTGTTGTTGCTCTTGAACTTCTGGTCCTGCTGGTACTTTTGCTGCTACTGCTGCTTCTCCTACCTCTTCTTGGACTTCTTGGGCTTCGCCAATAATGCCTTCACCCTCAGCCACTGAGGTCTTGGTCCACAGACCATTAACCAGTGAGAATCCACTCTTCTTCAAGTTTCTGCTGCGAATAGCCTGCCCCATCTTTTCTGACACTGCTCCAGACAAATTAATGCCAAAATGTTGAAATACCTTAGTGAGCAGATGTGCATATGGTAGGGACACATTTAGCTTGCTCTTCTTGTCCCAAACCTGAGCGGATGCAAACTTCATCATTTCTATCATTAGTTCAGCCATGTTTATGCCCTGGTTCTGGATAGCCCAGAACATCATATCTGAGTCCGCCTTAGAACAAGTTGAAAAGGTGGCACTCCTTAGGATCAATATTTGGCACACAATAAAATGCAGAAGATGGTTGAATGCGTTCAGCTACTTGATGTCAATCTTCCCATCCTTCAGTTTGTACTCGGGACCAACAATCCCTAATCCTTCGCCTGGATATCCACAGTGTGAACCCCACTGTGACCGGTGGTACAAACTACAAATAAGGATTCCAAAAGCTCATAGGTAATCTTAATCTGGGTTCCTTTGACAGTGGAGATCAAGGACCGTCCTTCTCAGTCTTCAAATAAACATAAAATGCCTTCACTAGGTCTGGATAACTCACCTCTGACAGAGTTGCCATCTTCGTCCATTTCATCCTCTCCATTGCTGCAATGATGCTACCCATTCCATTTTTCTGCAAGTCTGCAACGTCCACTGCCTTGTTGCCACAGGCCTTCATCTTCACAGTGGTATACCTCTCTTGCTGCTCAGCGATAAGAAATGCAGCTCCATAGCCCCCGACGCTGCCAGATACACTAGACGGGGCCATGGATTTGAATGGGGAAAGTTTCTGGATGATGGAATGAGGAAAGGAGCAGAAGCCCTCAAGAAATTTCTCGCAAGAAGGAGTTGGAAGCTTTAAAATCCCCGAGAGTCGATGTCGGAGTCGATAGGGTATCACCTCAGGCAAGTTCAAGGAGATGACAACGAAGGGTGAACCGTTGTACCATAGATTTCGGGTTTTTATCAAAAATAATAATAGTGACTTTTCGAAACAAGAGGCGCCATAATGGCAGAAAATGACAAAGTGGCCAGTTCGAGAGGAATAAATACTTTAAAATTAATCGAACTGTCTCAAATAGGTAAGAAACAAGTAATATTTTAATGAGATTTACTTAACTACAGGGGAGAGAAATTTTGGTTATTCTGAAATATTTATATTTTAGTTTTATACAGATAAATCTTTCACAATTTACACATACCTAGTTCCCTTCTAAGAGAAGTAAATCTCTCTTCAGGTATGGCCTTTGTGAAGATATCCGCTAACTGATTTTGTGTATCTACAAAAGAAATGTCTATATTACCATTAGCTACATGATCGCGAATAAAATGGAACCTAACCTCAATGTGCTCTGTCCTTGAATGCTGGACTGGATTCTTGGTAAGATTTATTGCACTTGTGTTGTGGCACGTAATAGAGTTGTCTTGATCTGAAGTCCATAATCCTCAAGTTGATGTTTAATCCACAATAGTTGTGTACAACAGCTTCCAGCAGCCACGTACCCAGCTTCAGCTGTAGACAGTGCTACTAAATTTTGCTTCTTTGAGGACCACGAAATCAGACATCCATTTTTTGTCACTGTCTAGCCTTGTTGATGTGCTCATGGGTGTTGATAGTGGCTTGGCGTTTTCAATCCAAATTTCTTTAGTAATTCTTTGGTGTACTTGGCTTGACAGATGTGAGATCCTTCCTTTCCTTATTTCATTTGCAATCCGAGGAAGTAGTTGAGCTCCCTCATCATGATCATTTCAAATTATCCCTACATAAGCTTTTCAAAATACTTGCAAAGAGATTCATCAGTAGACCAAATATTATATCATTAACATATATTTGAACAAGTAACACATTTTTAAGTTTAGACTTAATGAATAATGTGATATCTACTTTTCCTCTAATGAAACCATGATTAACAAAAATGAACTAAGCCTTTCATACCAAGCTCTAGGTGCTTGCTTTAATCCATACAAGAATTTATGCAACTTAAAAACATGATTTGGAAAATCTATGTCATCAAAACCAGGCGGTTGTTCTACATATACCTCTTCCTTTATAAAACCATTCAGAAAAGCATATTTTACATCCATTTGAAAGAGTTTTAAATTTAATGCAGAAGCATATGCAAGTAAAATCCTAATTGCCTCAAGTCTAGCCACTGGTGCATAGGTTTCATCGAAATCTATGCCTTCCTCTTGGGAATAGACTTGAGCTACCAGTCTGGCCTTGTTTCTTATGATCACACCAGCTTCATCCAATTTGTTCCTGAACACCCATTTGGTGTCAATCACAGGATGATCTGATGGTCTCGGAACAAGGGACCATACATGGTTTCTCTTGAACTGATTGAGTTCATCTTGCATGGCTAATATCCAAGATTCATCAGTGAGTGCTTCATTGATTGTCTTAGGCTCTATTTGAGATACAAAGGCAATGTAGTCACAAGGAATTATATTACCTCTGGTTCTTACCCCAACCGATGGATCACCAATGATGTTTTTAGTGGGTGATCTTTCTTATACCTCCATTCTTTGGAAGATTATCATGTGATGTATCTTTTTGTTGTAGATCTTCCAAGGGTGGATCTTTCCCTTAATAGATGTGTTCTTTAGCTTCTTGGACAGTTCATCTGCATCATCAACATCACTATCTACTTCCTTTCTCAAGGAAGGGTTAGTCTCATCGAAAATAACATGTACCATCTGTTCAATTAATAACTACGTTTATTAAATACTCTATACCCTTTGGGTTTAGAAGTATACCCCATAAAATACCTTCATCTGATTTGGAATCTAACTTAACAATATCTCTTTTTCCGTTGTTGTGGATGAAGCATGGACATCCAAAGATTCTGAAATGACTGATTTTTGGCTTCTTCTGCTTGTATAGCTCGTATGCAGTCTTCTTCAAAATTTGCCTGATCATCACTGGTTGATTATGTAACAAGTTGTGTTGATGGCTTCGGCCAAAGTACCTTGGCAAATCATATTCTGATAGCATTATCTTTGCCATATCCAATAGGGTTCTATTCTTTCTTTCAGCAACTCCATTTTGTTGTGGTGTCCTTGGTGCTGAGAAGTTGTGTCTATTCCTTAGCTATCACAGAATTTTGCAAAGCTCTCATTCTGAAATTCTCCTCCGTGATCTGATCGGATACTAATGATGCTATTCTTCTTATCCTTTTGAACTTTCTTGCTGTAACTAACAAAACTCTCAAAGGTATCATCCTTGTGTTCTAGGAAAGAAACCCATGTGAACCTGGAGTAGTCATCTACTAACAAATCCAAAGTTCTTTCCCCCGAGACTTGTGGTCCTCATTGGCCCAAATAAATCCATATGTAGAAGTTCTAAGGGTTTAGAGGTTGTTACCACAGTCTTTGACTTGAAGGATGACTTGGTGTGCTTACCCTTTGCACACGGTCCACAGAAACCAATCAATTTTGTACTTACTTTGGATAGGCCTTCCACTAAGCTTCTCTTGATCAACTTTCTCAAGCCATCCAAGCTGTAGTGTCCCAGTCTTCGGTGCCAGAGATCTGTTGACTGCTCTTTATTTGCTGTCAGACATATGTCCTAATCCTCTAGTTCTTCCAAGTAAAGTACATACAGGTTCTTTTCTCTGTTAGCTTCAAAAATGACTGCACCATCCTTTATAATACTGCACTTTGACTCTTGAAATCTGATCTGATGTCCTTTATCGCACAACTGGCGGATACTAATAAGGTTGTGCTTTAATCCTTTGACGCATAGCACATCTTCGATAACGGTTTGTCTTTACTGCCTACTGATCCACTGCCTATCACGGTCCATTTTCCATTGTCTCCATACGTGACTATTCCTTCTTCAGCTTCAAGATGTGAGAATAACTTTCTGTTCCCTGACATGTGCCTTGGGCATCCGCTATCCAAGTACCATTTGGATGCTCGAAGGTTTCCTGCATTAAAACGTTAAGCTTTAGGTACGCAAGTTCTTTTGGGTCCTGGTTGGTTAGTATCATCAATTTTTCTTTTAATTATCCATATTTTATGTTTAGTTAGACATGATATTTTAATGTGACCTAACTTATTGTAATGGCTATAGTAAGACATTTTAGTTATCTTTTCAGTTGGAATGTATTTAAATTTTGATTTATATGTTGTGTCTTGTTCAGGTACAAATTTAGGAGTTGGATATGTTTTAGGATATACTACTGTTCCTCATTATCGGGAAGAGTATAACCTAATCCATGTTTCTTTTTACCTGACCGTCTAGCACCTTTTAATATTAATGTTGTTTTGCCATTAGTAATTTTTCTAGTGTGCTTGACAATTTTCATTTTCTGTTGTTAAAGTGTTAATTTCTTGTTTTAATTATTTACAGTTACTTGGTTTTCCAAACTCGCTAATTGTTCATTTTTATTTTTCAAGTCTTCACATAACAATTCATTTCTCCTTTTTAGTTCAGTAATTTGTTTTTCCATTTGCTCATTTTCAGATTTTAAGTCTGAATTGGTATTTTCTAAGCATGCGAGATTTTTCTTATGGCTTTAGTGATTTACATTTTTTATATTTACAATACAGTTCATTAAAAGCTTCTTCTAAGTTGTCAGAATTAGATTCATTGCACGAAGAGAAAGATGAGTCTGATGTTACTTGTCTTCGATGTTGGCCATGAATGCCAGGTGGCTTCTTCTTCTTCTTCATTGCTTGAGCTTGACTCGTTGTCCGAGTCACCACTGTTGTCCCATGCTGCTACCATGGCTTTCTTCTTAAATCTTTTG
>CM024762.1:21336288-21718372 GCA_014218235.1 Colocasia esculenta | reverse complement strand
TCCTCAACGGGCGCCTCAACGGGTAACTCACCGCTAAGGCCGCCAACCGACCGCCCTTTTCGGCGTCATCAAGGACAACACATCCAACCTCTTCAGAACCTTCGCCTATAAAAGGCACAAGTAACTCCCATCTAAAGGGACGCAACCCTGGTCATACATACAGCTCACGCGAGGCACACACCATCGACCCTTTTTCCTCAAGCCTTTCCATAGTCCCGTCTAACTTAGGCATCAGAGGGTTCCCCCCGATTCTTCAACCGACCCCTCTGATCTGTGCTGGTTTTTGCAGGCTACCGTTCGACACCGCGATCGTCTTCCTTCTTCCTCTTAGTGGAGGCTCGTTTGGCTCCGGCACAAATAAGAAACACCACCACATTCTTATCCACGTCAAGTGGCCTTAATTTTATATATGTTGAGGACTGGCTCTGTGACGGTCCTCGCCGTTCAGACCCGTTAACCTAATAACGAGCCTAACTCGAGTCCGCCTCCCGCGAACGGGCCGAAGCCTCGCAAGGGATATCAAACCACGAGTCCGTAGAAACATAAAGGAACTAGCTCGAATATTCATAAGATCTGCCAATCTCACAAATATTTACATGAAATATACATAACTGTAGTACAATTGTAACCAACTACAACAGAACCTGGGGCATACCCCGAGGTAAACAACAGAAAGAGAAAATTACACTGCTGGTGGTGCTGACCCTCCACTGGACGACGGGCGAAATCTCCTGATCTCCCTCACCTGGTAGGAGGTAGGGGTGAGCCTCTCGAGTCATTGGCTCAGTAGGAAAACTCCCTAGAAACCGAGCAAACTAACACAAGTAGCAAAGCAGGAAATACTACACTAACAATTTATATATTATCTAGCAGGATATAAAACTGTAAGTACCACTTACCATTTGCTGCTTAACAGGAATCAACGTAAATAAATAAACAGCAAAACCAAACAGGTGTACGAGCTACTGTAGAGAAACGCCACACTCGGGCCACGTCAACTGGTTCGCGACACCAGTTACTGACCCGGACAAACAACACAGGACTACCTCTCAGTCTCGCAGCCACGGACGAAAGGTCCAGCTGCCGCTCCACTAAACAAGTACAAAGAACTGTGGAGTCCAACTAAACCACCACAACCTGCAAGTCACACACCTCGCAGGCCCATGCCTGGCACCTTTAGGGACTCTGGCCCGAGCTCCCTAAAGTGAGGCACTGGAAAACAGGACTAGCTGGGGTCCAGTACGTCTACTGGTGTCCGTCTCCCCCAACTACGAGCGCGCTACAAGCGACAACACAACAAACTCTCTCTAGTCGCTGTCCCACTGCCGTCTTTCCCTCAGCCGGACGTACTACTCAACACAAGAGTGAGGGTGTCCAGGAAGACGACAAGACCTCATCGGTACCCAGTACCGGGACAAGCCCCGAGCACTCACGTGCCTGTCTCACACAAAACTGGGGCTCCCAACTGAAGAGGTTTCCACGGAAGGCGTCAAACTACACACCACGTACACAGAAACCATGTGCACAACGCACAATCTATGTGAACACCACATAAACCACACACCACACGCTCCCCGAGCGCTGAAAGAGTGCCAATGCACCTTTACTATCATCACATACCACAAATCACACTAAACGGATAATCAAACACTTATACGCATTTATGAATAACTACATTCGGTTGTTATCGCGACAGGATACTGCGTCGCCTTCATAATGTGACGGCACGATGGGTCGCCTTCTGAACGCGACGCATCATTGTGTCGCGACATGGTCGCGACGCCAGGGTCGACGCCTTAGCAGGTGCGAACCCTAATCCGAAATCCTTCATTTGATCACCCCAAACTCTTTAGAACCTACGGTTTCATTCCATTTTCATGCTTTAATGTGTTCCTACACATGCTATCTAAGGTTTAGAAAGCAGGAAACACATTATCCACATCACACAAACGTTTCACGGATCAAACCACGGGAAATCTCCCTACCTTCGCGAAGAACGCGAAGAACGAAGCTCGTACGACGTTTCCTCCGCTCCACGTAGCGTCCTCGTGTGGAAACTCGTCCAAGCCAAGCTCTAACAAGCCGAATCGCCCAAAAATTCCACAGCAAAAACCCCCTGGCCGAGCAGAGCTTCCTGAGCTCTGTTCTGCCAGGGTTTCTTAAAAACGCAGTGCAATTAAGAACGCGACGCCCGACTAAGTCGCGACCTGAACGCGACGCTTTAGGCTGTCGCCTTAAGCCTGCTGACGTCAGCCTGTGCGCCCAGCATGCGACACGCGGCAGACATGCAAACGTTCACTTAAACTGGCGGTGTCATGAACGCGGCGCCATGGGCTGTCGCGATCAAAACGCGACACCTCTCACTGTCGCGTTAGGAACCGAGAAACAGTGAGCGCTTTGGGCAAAATCTCATAACCTGCGGAAATCACCTACCACACACACGTCATCGGCCACACACTGGCCTCCATAACCACACAATGACGATCCGAACGGTCGGAACGTTACATTACTATCACCTAAAAAGAAATTTCATCCTCGAAATTTAAAACAGAAGCCAATTATCAAAATTTCAATCTAATTCATATGGTACTATCACCTAAAAAGAAATAAAGACTTACTCAAACAAGTATGGATACGCTTTTCTCATTTCTTCCGCTAATTCCCAAGTATCTTCACCACCTTGCCTGTTTTCCCATCTAACCTTTACCAATCAATTTCTTTGTTTCTGAGCTTTTGGGTTCTGTGGCCTGAAATTTGCACTGGATATTCCGGCATTGACATGTCGGGCTTCAAATCATCTCTTTGATAACTGACAACTTGGGTTGGATCCTTGATATATTTTCTTAACATTGAGACATGAAACACATCATGTGCATCAGTGAAATCTGCTGGCAAATCTAATTTATAAGCTGCTTCACCCATTCTTTCTTTTATTTGAAACGGCCCAACATATCTCGGGCTCAACTTGCCTTTCTTACTGAACCTTAATACACCTTTAGTAGGAGACACTTTTAAAAACACATAATCACCAACTTCAAATTGTAATGGTCTGCGTCTAACATCTGCATAACTCTTCTGGCGACTTTGGGCTGTTTTCAACTTTTCTTGGATGAATTTTACTGTTTCTGCACACTGACGAACCATTTCTGGGCCCAAAACCTGCCTCTCTCCTACTTCATGCCAATTTAATGGTGATCTGCACGGTCTACCATACAAGGCTTCATAAGGTGCCATTTCAATACTTGAATGGTAGCTGTTGTTATATGCAAACTCAACCAGACCCAAATGACGCTCCCAAATGCCTCCCCACACAAGACAGCAAGCTCTCAACATATCTTCAATAGTCTGAATTGTTCTTTCTGTCTGCCCATCTGTTTGTGGATGATATGCTGAACTGTACCTTAGCTCTGTGCCGACGACTCTTTGCAAACTCCTCCAAAAGCCTGAAGTAAATCGAGGGTCTCGATCTGAAACTATAGTGACTGGTATTCCATGCAAAGGTACAATCCTTTCTACATACAACTTAGCTAATCTATCAACTGACCATGTCATGCTAACTGGTAATAATCTGCAGACCTTGGTCAATCTATCCACAAAAACCCATATTGCATTATGACCTGATGAACTGGGCAAACCAACTATGAAATCCATTGCTATGTCATCCCACTTCCACTGCGGAATGGGTAATGGCTGCAACAATCCTCCTGGCTTCTGATGCTCTGCTTTTATTTGCTGACATACTGCACATCTGGTTATAAACTCTGCAATTTCTCTCTTCATATTTGGCCACCAAAAATGCTTCTTCATATCTTGATACATTTTAGTGCTACCTGGGTGAATGGTGTACCTCGATCTGTGAGCTTCTTCTAAAACCTTTGTCTAATTTCTGTATCTTCTGGGACATACAATCGTCCTTTTAGTCTGACCACATTATCATGCCCCAAATTTACTTCATCCATTCTGAGAATATCTGCTAAATTGGTATCTGCTTTCTGTGCCTCTACTATCTGCCAGTAAAGAGAAGGCTCCACTGCACTAGTTGCTAATATTGCTCTGCGTTGACTGCTTGGCACATGAAAAGAATTCTCCGCCACATCCTCATAAAGTTTCCATTCTCTGATCATAAGTTGATTCATAACCGCTTTTCTGCTCAGTGCATCTGCCACCACATTTGCTCTGCCTGGATGATATGCCAAATTAAAGTCATAATCCTTTAAATATTCCATCCATCGGCGCTGCCTTAAATTCAAATCTTTCTGAGAGAAAATATATTTTAAGCTTTTATGATCAGTAAAAATCTCAAATCTTTCACCATACAAATAATGCCGCCAGATTTTTAATGCAAAAACTACTGCTGCCAGCTCTAAATCATGAGTAGGGTAGTTCTCCTCATGTTTCTTCAATTGCCTGGAGGCATAGGCTACCACTTTACTATGCTGCATTAAAACTGCACCCAAACCTCTCTTGGATGCATCTGTAAACAAACAAATCCGCCACTGCCCGATGGAATCTCTAAAACTGGTGCTGATGTCAACCTCTTCTTCAATTCTGCAAAACTGCGCCTGCACTCCGGGGACCACACAAAAGGAACACCCTTTCTTGTCAACCTTGTCATTGGTGCTGCTATCTTGGAGAAATCTTGGATAAATCTTCTGTAATAACCTGCCAAACCCAGAAAACTCCTAATCTCAAACACAGTCCTCGGCTCTTCCCACTTCATTACTGCCTCAACTTTGGCTGGATCCACTGCAATACCTTCACCTGATATCACATGACCCAGAAACTGAATCTCCTTCAACCAGAACTCACATTTACTAAACTTAGCAAATAACTGATGATCCCTCAATATCTGCAAAGTAATCCGCAAATGATCTGCATGTTCTTCTTCTGATGCTGAATAAACCAATATATCATCAATAAAGACCACTATAAACTGATCCAAATACTGATGAAATATTATGTTCATCAAATTCATAAATGCTGCAGGTGCATTTGTCAATCCAAAAGGCATCACAACAAACTCATAATGTCCATATCTAGTCCGGAAAGCTGTCTTCTCAATGTCTTCTTCTCTGATCCGCAATTGATGATATCCTGATCTCAAATCTATCTTGGAAAATACTTTGGCTGACTGCAGTTGATCAAATAAATCATCAATCCGAGGAAGTGGATACTTATTCTTAATTGTAACTTTATTCAGCTGCCTGTAATCTATACACATTCTTAAACTGCCATCTTTCTTTCTGACAAATAACACTGGCGCTCCCCATGGTGACTGACTAGGCCTAATAAAACCTTTTTCTAATAACTCTTGCAACTGCTTTTTCAACTCTTTCAATTCTGCTGGGGCCATTCTATATGGTGCTTTAGAGATAGGTAAACTGCCTGGTTGCAATTCAACTGTGAAGTCTACCTCTCTGCGCGGAGCTAACCCTGGCAACTCATCTGGAAACACATCTGCAAATTCTCTAACCACTTGCACTGAATCTACAGACTTACTAGGTTCAACTAGACTAACAGAAGCAAGGTACGCTACACATCCCGCATTAATTAACTTTCTAGCTCTAAGTGCAGAAATAATAAACTTGGGAGTGTAAAAAGGCATACCTTGAAATTCAAACACCTTCACCACCGGGTCTGCAAAATCTGACTCTCTTCTTTCTACAATCAACCAGTGCCCCATAGGCCTCTAACCAATCCATCCCCAGAATCACATCATATTCTTTCAATGTTAAGGCATACAATCTTGCTGGCATTTGATTCCCATGAATTACTATCGGGACCTCTTCTATAAAGCAGGAAGTCAACAAATACCCTCCTGAAGGAATTTCCACTACCAACTCACAAGACCTTTCTTCTAAAGGAAGTACCATGCTATCCAGAAAATCTTCGGAAATAAATGAATGGGAAGCACCCGGATCAATTAATACTCTAGCAGTAAAATCAAAGAAAGGTAAAATACCTTCAATAAGATTGGATGCTTCCGCCTGAGCTCTGGTAACAGCCATCACTCGACCCCGTCCTCCTCTTTGGTACGGTGCACTTCTGCCCTGCTCTGCTGACCGCTGAAAGGGCTACTGCTGCTGCTGGGTCCCTCTACCATAAGTCTGCTCTCGGAGATATAGGCAATTCCTTGCTATATGTCCTGGCTGCCCACAAGTATAACATCTAAAAGCTGGATATGTTGTAGGCTGCCCTGCCGTGCTCTGCTGTGATTCTTCTGAAATCGGCGGTCTGTAGCCGCGGCCCTGCTGAAAACCCTGTTGCCTGCCTCTACCACGGCCTCCTTGAAAGAATTTCTTGATCTGCTTGCCCCATTTTGCTATTCCAGATGATGAAGAAGCTCCAGAAGGTGCTTTCCCCTTACTAATTCCTCTTGACGGTTGTGGATGCCGAAAACTACCTGAACCTAAACCACCTGTCTGAGACTGCCCCTGCCTGGCTCGAACAGTCCTCTCAAGTATTGCTGCTCTCTGAGCTGCCTCTTCCACTATTCTACACATCAATGGGATCACTGCATCTTGCAATTCTGGCCTCAGACCTCGAATAAAATATTCCACCATCATGATATTATCAGTTACTACATATGGGGCGTACCTGCTCAAGGCTATAAACCTCATCTGATATTCAAGTACCGAAAGATTCCCTTGCTGGAGTGTCCTGAACTGTTCTCTTTTCATTTGCTGAATCTGTATTGGGAAGAAAGAGTCATTAAAAATTGACAAAAATTCCGACCATGAAATAGTGTCCTCCGTCCTGCCTGTAAAAACTGTCTGCATCTTTAATCGCCACCATTCCTGCGCAAACCCTCGTAGCTGGTATGCCGCAAGAATTACTCTATCTTCCTGGGGACACCTCATTATCGCAAATACCCTCTCGATCTCATGTATCCAATGTTCCGCTGTATCCGGGTTGGGACCTCCTGAGTATGTAGGGGGCTGCAATCTCAAAAATCGCTCTACAAGTACCGTAGTCTCCTCTCCAGTAGCTGGTCTCACTGGAACTGCCGGTTGTACAGGTACTACAGGAGGTACCTCTACTCTGGGTGGGGGTGGAACTGGAGCTACTGGTACTGGCTCCTCTGGAAAGGGTGGTGCTACTGCCGCTGGCTATACCAGTGGTTGCTGATCCAGTCTTACTCGAATCTCTGTCAAGCTTTCCCAAATTCTTTCTATCATTCTCTGCGTAGGATCCTCTCCTGCCCCTTCTCCTTCACCTCCCACATTTCTCCTTTCGACCATTACTACTCCTGCACAAACATTATTCCAACAACACAATACATAAGAAATCAACACAAAACCAGGGTCACTACCAGCAGTGGGTTACAGTAATGACATAGCCATGTAATTTCCAATTCCTTTATATTCTTACAGACCTTGCTCTGATACCAACTGTGACGGTCCTCGCCGTTCAGACCCGTTAACCTAATAACGAGCCTAACTCGAGCCCGCCTCCCGCGAACGGGCCGAAGCCTCGCAAGGGATATCAAACCACGAGTCCGTAGAAACATAAATGAAATAGCTCGAATATTCATAAGATCTGCCAATCTCACAAATATTTACATGAAATATACATAACTGTAGTACAACTGTAACCAAACTACAACAGAACCTGGGGCATATCCCGAGGTAAATAACAGAAAAGTGAAAATTACACTGCTGGTGGTGCTGACCCTCCACTGGACGACGGGCGCGAAATCTCCTGATCTCCCTCACCTGGTAGGAGGTAGGGGTGAGCCTCTCGAGTCATTGGCTCAGTAGGGAAACTCCCTAGAAACCGAGAAAACTAACACAAGTAGCAAAGCAGGAAATACTACACTAACAATTTATAATATTATCCAGCAGGATATAAAAACTGTAAGTACTACTTACCATTTGCTGCTTAACAGGAATCGACGTAAATAAATAAACAACAAAACTAAACAGGTGTACAGGCTACTGTAGAGAAACGCCACACTCGGGCCACGTCAACCGGTTCGCGACACCAGTTACTGACCCGGACAAACAACACAGGACTACCTCTCAGTCTCGTAGCCACGACGAAAGGTCCAACTGCCGCTCCACTAAACAAGTACAAAGAACTGTGGAGTCCAACTAAACCACCACAACCTGCAAGTCACACACCTCGCAGGCCCATGCCTGGCACCTTTAGGGACTCTGGCCCGAGCTCCTTAAAGTGAGGCACTGAAAAACAGCACTAGCTGGGGTCCAGTACGTCTACTGGTGTCCGTCTCCCCCAACTACGAGCGCGCTACAAGCGACAACACAACAAACTCTCTCTAGTCACTGTCCCACTGTTGTCTTTCCCTCAACCGGACGTACTACTCAACACAAGAGTGAGGGTGTCCAGGATGACGACAAGACCTCATCGGTACCCAGTACCGGGACAAACCCTGAGCACTCACATGCCTGGCTCACACAAAACCTAGGGCTCCCAACTGAAGAGGTTTCCACGGAAGGCGTCAAACTACACACCACATACACAGAAACCACGTGCACAACGCACAATCCACGTGAACACCACATAAACCACACACCACACGCTCCCCGAGTGCTGAAAGAGTGCCAATGCACCTTTACTATCATCACATACCACAAATCACACTAAACGGATAATCAAACACTTATACGCATTTATGAATAACTACATTCGGCTGTTATCGCGACAGGATACTGCGTCGCCTTCATAATGCGACGGCACGATGGGTCGCTTTTTGAACGCGACGCATCACTGTGTCGCGACATGGTTGCGACACCAAGCGTCGACGCCTTAGCAGGTGCGAACCCTAATCCGAAATCCTTCATCCGGATCACTCCAAACTCTTTAGAACCTACGGTTTCCATTCCATTTTCATGCTTTAATGTGTTCCTACACATGCTATCTAAGGTTTAGAAAGCAGGAAACACATTATCCACAATACACAAACGTTTCACGGATCAAACCACGGGAAATCTCCCTACCTTCGTGAAGAACACGAAGAACGAAGCTCGTACGACGTTTCCTCCGCTTCACGTAACGTCCTCGTGGTGGAAACTCGCCAAGCCAAGCTCTAACAAGTCGAATCGCCCAAAAATTCCACAGCAAAAACCTCCTGGCCGAGCAGAGCTCCCGTGAACTCTATTCTGCCAGGGTTTCTTAAAAACGCAGTGCAATTAAGAATGCGACGCCCGACTAAGTCGCGACCTGAACGCGACGCTTTAGGCTGTCGCCTTAAGCCTGCTGACGTCAGTCTGTGCGCCCAGCATGCGACACGCGGCAGACATGCAAACGTTCACTTAAACTGGCAGTTTCATGAATGCAACGCCATGGGCTGTCGCGATCAAAACGCGACGCCCCTCACTGTCGCGTTAGGAACCGAGAGACAGTGAGCGCTTTGGGCAAAATTTCATAACCTGCGGAAATCACTTACCACACACACGTCATCGGCCACACACTGGCCTCCATAACCACACAATGACGATCCGAACGGTCGAAATATTACAGGCTCAATCAGTCTCTAGAACAAAGCGTCAGATGTAAGATGGTGAACATAGTATGTTTATCAGAAGGTGCATGGCGGTAACCTTACTGCTTAATTTCATAATAATTTACGATCGTTTACAACGCTTACTTAGAATGTTAGTTTAAGATATATACTTTAGAATGCTTGCACTCGTAGATATTTACTTAAAATCGATGCTTTACGGACTATATATTACTAAAATATTGCATTGTTTTCTCAGTTATATACAGGGAGAGGGGCGTGAGTATTTTTCCTCAAAATGATTTATAAGCGAGAAAGAAAAGGTGAGTCGACATGGGACCAGCACAATCACATTGCACTAGCATTTCCGGCGCCGACAACCCCCGGTCATGCGGCTTCGAATGAGGCGTCGTCGGATTCGACGGGAAAGTGTCCGTGGCTGGAAACCACTGCGACTACAGGACAACTGAGATATAATTAATCATCTTGTTCGATTGGTTGACCGAGTTCCTCTACGCACATACCTGCGTCAAAAGTTTCTTGGTACATTCATATGTTATAGTAACCCAATGATGCAATGTCCATCATGGTTTCATGACTAGATTAGAGCGATTAATTTATAATCTACTTGTGACGAAATTTTCTCCACTTAACCTTCGAAATTATAAACGATATCCTGTGTACTGTATCCTTAAAAATATGTTTTGTGGTATAAATTAAATATCTCTCCATCGAGTTAGATGTGTAATCCCGGGGAACTCCAAGGCTAGTGGTATATATGGATAAAATTTTGACTTCATTTCATGCCACACCTTATAACTACTTGTCCACCCGACACAAGTACGAATGCTATCAGCCATCCGACTCAAAATGTTAAGGTATTAAATTAAGAATTAATTAAGAGTTCACGCTGTACTGTATTCTTAATTCGTTTTGTGACGTGAGATTGTTCATATTTAACAGATGGTTATCCCCACAGTGCTGAGAAAGAAACAAATTGACCGATGTGATTGTCTCTAAAATGGATATATATAGAACAGTTCTGGCCCCTGGAGAAGATGAAAGTAAGAAGAGGAAGGATATACGTCGAAGCACAAAGTTTTCACAGTTCAATTCTGGCTAGATGTATACATCTCACGCGCAAGGATGATTAGTAAACTCTATTGAGGCGCAGGGGCGGATCAAGTATGTACTGGATAAAAAAAATTATATTGGGAGAATAAAATTTTACTATAGATGACCCCACTAAATTTATATGGATGCATCATTAAAATTCTACTGAAAAAAAAATCTAGATCCGTCACTGTTGAGGCGTCCGGCAGCCGCAAGGAAGATCCTGGAAAATCTCCAAATGATATTGTGGCATCAAGCAGCATCAACAAGGAGGATTCCGGCAGAACCCCAAGTGATCCTCGCACAGATCACGAGTGATATGTCCAACATTCCCTCTACGATGACTATAACATTGCCAGATCTTGAACCATCTGTCCATCGTATATGGTGATTCCCAGTATCAATGTAATTTTACAATGTGCAATAATTGTATACAGAGAAACACTTATTTTTTAGACGAGATACCCGGTCGCTTCTGTCGGGTATGGACGTTAATTACTAGAGTCCATCTACCTGTGCTGACAGCCCAATATTATATATTAGGGGTATCAATTAGGCCGGGTCGATTCGAAGGTCTGATGGCTCGGCCCTATTTTACATGAACTTGGGGTTGATATTTTAACCTATGTTGAATTTTGAACCCTACCCAGTCTGATCTAGAGTAAGATTGGGTTGGGTCCGCCCGAGCTTGGCTCAGCTCGTCGTGGACGGTTCGGTGGCCTGATAAATATTTTTAAAAAATTTAAGCGACACGGGGTAATTCTAATATTCTAAGATTTTGGGTTGAAAATTGTATTGTAGAGTAATATTTAATAACTTAATATTTATTTCATATGTGTAACAATTAGAAATAAATATATCAAAATTAGTCTAATGTTTATTTTATGCTATTTTGATTTAATGGACACCAATTTTATTTTAAAAAATAAAAAAATAGTAAGAACATTTTTAAATAGATAAAATCGGACTAGGCCGAACCTTACCTAATTGTCCCAAGTTAAACTGGAGTTCTAAAAACTGGATCTCACTCCGAACAAGTTGGAGCCGGACTGGTCGATTAGAGATCGAGCTGAATCTAAACTAACTCAGGTCCAATCCAGACCTAATCCATTGCCACTCCTAATATATATACAGGGATGGGGTTGTCCAACACGGTAAGGCCACATACATTTTCTTCGACACATTCTCTCTACTTCCCTTTGCTTCTCTCTGCTTCTTTAAAGTCTTTAGTAGTTCTCAGTTCATATCCAAGGATGATCAGATTTGGTCTTCTTTACAATTGAATCAATTACATTAGAGTTATGCTTATGCTAGTTCAGAGTGATGCACAATGGTACTTGCAAAGGTTACTTAAAGCCACGAGAGGACTTCCACAGGGAGATCCGCTTGCTCCAGCTTTATTAATCATTGCAAAGAAAGTTCTTAGCAGAGGCCTTTCTTCTCTCATGGAACATCATCCCCATTATTCAATGTTCAAAGTTCTGGCTGCATGCCCACTATTTTTTACTTGCTTTTTTGCCGACAATACGCTCGTCTTCACTAATGCCTCAATTAAGCCCCTGAAGTGTTTAATGGGTTTCATAGAGAATATGAACCATCTTGAGTCAGAAGGTTAATACGAATAAACGTTGTTTGATGAAGGCAACATCATCATCTCCATAAATCATCTTGAAAAGGGAACTTTGCAATAGATTCGTACGTCCCAAAGTCACTACATTAAATATCTTGGAGCACTTACGTTCCCTTGGCGACTAAGACGAGATATTTTGATTTATAAGAGATTTTTTTAAAATAATCACATCTTAATATTTATTTTCTCAAATATACTCAGTTCAAATATATTTACAAAAGTATGTCTCCTAGCCAAGTGAGCAAACTTACCACATCCTCAAATGCCATGTCATTGTTTCTCCCATATCCATGTCACGTGATCTCTGGCCCTGTATGTGAAAATGACAATCTTTCAAGACTGAGCCTTGTAAACAAATAGCCTTAAAAGTTGCATCAATGTCCTTAAAAGTCACACAAATATTCTTAAAGTTACACAATTACATAGTGTTACACTATGTGCTAGCACCACCATTATGTAATGGATTAATGTGCACAATTAACTCCGGAGATATATAACTACATTTCTGCTTAAAGAACTAAGGTTCAATTTACATAAATAGAGATCTTTTGCTAATTATTCTTCGTAAGGATGACAAGTTTTCAATTTGAGTTATGTATACATACAAACTAGAGTGTATTTATATATCTCACGACATAGTGTGATATGAAAACGTGGCTAGATTTGTCCATCAAATATCCTCCACTTTTCAATGGCATTGACTATGCTTATGGAAAACTTAGATAGAGTTGTTCGTTAAAATTGAAAGCTATGATCTTTGGAGGATTGTTGAAAATGGAGATGAATTAGTAATAAATACTATAGACAAATGTGCACAGATTGACCAAAATATCCTTTCTATTAATGTAAAAGTTAGGTACATAGTATACTATGCATTTATGAAGGATGAATTCAGCAAAGTGTCAGCTTGTAAAACATGAAACAAAGTAGATATAGAGTACGAAGCCAAAATGTATAAGGAGGACACAACAAACATTTAGCACCCCAGAAATTTCAGTAATTAAAATTTATAGGTAAATCAAATTCTAGTAATTTGATAATAATAAACTAGCTAAATACTTGCACCCAAACCCAATGGATCATAACTTGGACAGATCTTTGGGGGAAAACCTAATAAAGGAAGGTTTCTTCACCAATCGAAAGGTCATTGTACTCTTTCAGTAATCGAAAGTTCTCTACACCAATCGAAACATTTCTGAACACTTGTTCAATAATAAGTACGATTGTTCACCAATCGGAATATTTGTTCACCAATCAAAATAAGCTTTGACTTGTACATGAATCGGTGTACACTCAGACACCAATCGATTGGAGACATTGTTCTCCAATCGTAGGAATTATAACATCAATCCATTGGAAACCTATTCTCCAATCACAGTACAGTTAAACATCAATCAATTGGAGATTTATGTTCTCGAATCATAGTAATATTATTAAAATACCAACTGATTGGAAAAAATATATTTCCAATCTGAGTGACATTGCTTTGGGATCCGAATTTCTTTGGAAATATGGGTAGAAAATCTAAAACTCTTAAGTCCAAACCACAATAGGATTTTGATCCTTCTTTTTTAGTGGGATGGACTTATGGAAATTCCAAGCGTAGTAGAACCTTGCCTTAGGATTTGGAAACCCGAATCCACATAACTTAGCTTTTCTAAACCCATTAGGAAAGTACAAATTTACTTTCCCATTAGAGTCAGGATAAGAAATTCCGGTTGTGGTAGGACTTTTTCATGATAAGAGGAAACCCAGAACCTAGAGTATAACAACCCTAGTTGACTACACATCCTTCTTCATTGTTGGGCATAAGAAGAACCTTCAGGGTCAAGAAGGAAGAATCTGAAGCTTGGAGTTTGAGGAGTTCATCACACTACAAAAAAAAGCACTTTTAGAGACCGACTTTTTTATCTATATTCGGTCCTTAAATAGTCCAGAGACCGAATAGTGAACGAATAGCGACCGAAAATGTCGGTGAAGAATTTCTGGTCACAAATTTATTATCGAAAGCTGTCGGTCACTAATCGGTCACTGATAGTGACTAAATAGTTTCAATCGCTGATAGTCGTCAACCATGACCAACCATTTTCGGTCGCTATTTCGGTCACCAAATACAGTCTGAATTAGTGTCTGAATACATCGGTCTCTAGTAGCGACCGAGATGATTCAGTTGCTATGTCAGTCACCAAATAGAGACCGAATTTGTGACGGAATACATCGGTCTCTGGTAGCGACCGACATGATTCAGTCACTAAATCAGTGACCGATTGGTGACGGACGTTTTCAGTCGCTAATAGCAACAGCTTTGTTGGTCACAAATCGGTCACTGTTATAGTGACTGAAATAGCGACCGAATCATGTCGGTCGCTAATCGGTCTCTATATTTTAAAAAAAAAATCACCTGTTAAAAAACTCAACAACAACATAAACATCCACAACAACAACATAAACAAACACAACAATAACATCATCCCCAACAATAATAAATGTCTACAATAATAATAAAAATGTCCACAACAATAATAAAAATGACCACAATAATACATAACAATGAAATAAAAATCATAAATCCTCGTTCACATGCTCGTCCTCGTCTCCTCCTACGCCACACGATGAAGGAACCTACAATACATATATAACAATAATAAGTTAAATTTAAATACTATTATAAGTAATAATTAAACTAAACTAACTTGCTTAAAATGAACTTAAGCGTCGAGCTCAAATCGAGAGTCCAAATTGAACTCCGCTAGTTTCCACAAGTTACAATCATTGCCCTGGCCGTGCAGGAAAAAATCGGAGGCCAATCAAATTAGTATTTATAATTTTGGACCCCAAAACTTAAGTTCTTCATTTTTAATCTAAACTAACTTGCTTAATGTGAATTTGAGCGTCGAGCTCAAATCGGGAGTCCAAAAGGAATCCCGTCAGTTTCCACAGGTCACACTCATCGTCCCAACCGTGGCGGAACAAACTGGAGGCCGATTGGATTAGTATTTCTAATTTTGGACCCCCAAATCTAGCTAAGTTATTCCTTATTAAGTAAACTAACTTGCTTAATTAAGATGAAATTGAGTGTCGACCTCAAACCGGGAGTCCAAATTGAACTCCGTCAGTTTCCCCAAGTCACAATCATTGCCCTGGCCGTGCTGGAAAAAACCGGAGGCTAATCAGATTAGTATTTCTAATTTTGGATCCTCAAAACCTAAGTTCTACATTTTTAATCTAAACTAACTTGCTTAATGTGAATTTGAGCATCGAGCTCAAACCGGGAGTCCGAATGGATCCCCGTTAGTTTCCACAAGTCACACTCATCGCCCTGGCCGTGGTGGAACAAACCGAAGGCCGATTCGATTAGTATTTCTAATTTTGGACCGTCAAACCTAGCTAAGTTCTTCCTTTTTAAATAAACTAAGTTGCTTAATTAAGATGAAATTGAGTGTCGACCTCAAATCGAGAGTCCAAATTGAACTCCGTCAATTTTTCCAAGTCACAATCATTGCCCTGACCGTGCTGAAAAAATCGGAGGCCAATCGGATTATTATTTCTAATTTTGGACCCCAAAACCTAAGTTCATTTTTAATTTAAACTAACTTGCTTAATGTGAATTTGAGCGTCAAGCTCAAACCGCGAGTCCGAATTGAACCCCGTCAATTTTCACAAGTCACACTCATTGCCCCGACCGTGGCGGAACAAACCGGAGGCCGATTGGATTAGTATTTCTAATTTTGGACCCCCAAACGTAGCTATGTTCTTCCATTTTTAAGTAAACTAACTTGCTTGCTTAAAATGAACTTAAGCATCGAGCTCAAATCGGGAGTCCAAATTGAACTCTGTCAGTTTTTACAAGTCACAATCATTGCCCTAGCCGTGCTGGAAAAAACTGGAGGCCAATCAGATTAGTATTTATAATTTTGGACCCCAAAACCTAAGTTCTCCATTTTTAATCTAAACTAACTTGCTTAATGTGAATTTGAGCGTCGAGCTCAAATCGGGAGTCTGAATTGAACCCCATCAGTTTCCACAGGTCACACTCATCGCCCCGACCATGGCGAAACAAACTAGAGGCTGATCGGATTAGTATTTCTAATTTTGGATCCCCAAACGTAGCTAAGTTCTTCCTTTTTAAGTAAACTAAGTTTCTTAATTAAGATGAAATTGAGTGTCGACCTCAAACCGGGAGTCCAAATTGAACTCCGTCAATTTCCTCAAGTCACAATCATTGCGCTGGCGATGCTGAAAAAATCAGAGGCCAATTGGATTAGTATTTCTAATTTTGGATCTCCAAAACTTAAGTTCTTCATTTTAATCTAAACTAACTTGCTTAATGTGAATTTGAGCGTCCAGCTCAAACCGGGAGTACGAATTAAACCCCGTCAGTTTCCACAAGTCACACTCATCGCCCTGACCATGGCGGAATAAACCGAAGGCCGATCGGATTAGTATTTCTAATTTTGGACCCCCAAACCTAGCTAAGTTCTTCCTTTTTAAGTAAACTAACTTGCTTAATTAAGATGAAATTGAGTGTCGACCTCAAACTGGGAGTCCAAATTGAACTCTGTCAGTTTCCCCAAGTCACAATCATTGTCCTAGCCATGCTAGAAAAAATTGGAGGCCAATCGGATTAGTATTTTTAATTTTGGACCCCAAAACCTATGTTCTTCATTTATAATCTAAACTAACTTGCTTAATGTGAATTTGAGCGTCGAGCTCAAACTGGGAGTCCAAATTGAACCCCATCAGTTTCCACAGGTCACACTCATTGCCCTGACCGTGGCGGAAGAAACCGGAGGCCGATTGGATTAGTATTTCTAATTTTGGACCCCCAAACCTAGCTAAGTTCTTCCTTTTTAAGTAAACTAACTTGCTTGCTTAAAATGAACTTAAGCGTCGAGCTCAAACCGGGAGTCCAAATTGAACTCCGTCAGTTTCCACAAGTCACAATCATTGCCCTGGTCGTGCTGGAAAAAACCGGAGGCCAATCGGATTAGTATTTATAATTTTGGACCCTAAAACCTAAGTTCTTCATTTTTAATCTAAACCAACTTGCTTAATGTGAATTTGAGCGTCGAGCTCAAACCGGGAGTTCGAATTGAACCCCGTCAGTTTCCACAGGTCATACACATCGCCCCGACCGTGGCGAAACAAATCGGAGGCCGATCAGATTAGTATTTCAAATTTTGAACCCCCAAACCTAACTAAGTTCCTCCTTTTTAAGTAAACTAACTTACTTAATTAAGATGAAATTGAGTGTTGACCTCAAACTGGGAGTCCAAATTGAACTCCGTCAGTTTTCCCAAGTCACAATCATTGCCCTGGCCGTGCTAGAAAAAACCGGAGGCCAATCAGATTAGTATTTCTAATTTTGGATCCCCAAACCTAAGTTTGTCATTTTTAAATTAAACTGACTTTGCTTAAGATTAACTTGAGCATTGATGAAACCAAAGTAAACTTAAACTAACTTGACTAAATTGACTTTTAAAATAAAAAAGCTAAAAGAAAATCAATTTACTCACATTAGGGGCCTGTGCTGATGTCGATGGTGCTGCTTGAGGAGGAATGCTGACCTGGGAGAGGGCCTGGGAGATAGCCTGAGAGAGGGCCTGGGAGAGCTTGGCCTAGACTTCATCCAACATCTGCATCTGTATCTGAACCAGACGAGTCTCCATCGTCTAGACCAGACGAGTCTCCATCATCTCGGCCAGACGAGTCTCCATCGTCTGGGCCAGACGAGACTCTAAACTAGATATCGTATCTGCAATGAAGCCCATCACCTCACTAGGAGAAGTACTTGGAGCGCCAGCTTGTGTGCTGAATGCACTTGTATGTGAGGCTAAACTCAAGGCGTCAGAGAACACCCTGGACGTGTCCATACTGTGCCCAAAACCATACACATGGCCTTCCTTTGGGGCACCAGATGCCGCAACCCATACCTCAGGATCTAACTGCGGCTGCTGCTCCTCCCCGGCGTACTTCTCTGTCATTTGTTGGCTATACAACTCCTGCAAAAAAAAAAAAAAATTTGACAATATAATATTAATCTGTAACGAGAAAAATTAAATAGTGAATACCTTGTAAATACTTACCGCAACCTCTCGGGCTTTGTTGCTAATGTATATATATGTTCCCTTTTTCTTATGTGTTTTATCAAACACCTCCTGAAATGTCAGAGGCCGTTTTAGCTCCTTTTCCTATTTCACAGAAAAACATGACATAAATGAGTACTTATATGAATAAAAGATATCACAAATGGACAAATTACTTACCAATCTGGACTGATGGGTCGCAAAGGAGACGGACCCACTTGTATGCATGTTGGCCTCTGGATTGGCAGCCCAGTTCACTTTCATTCTTGTGGATGTTTGCTGTCATCTCTCTGTAGCCCATATGTTGCACAGACTTTCCCAGTAATCTCTCATCATCCATGTCGGTGCCCGCTCCCTCCAAAGAGTCGAGTCTGCACTCTGAGACACTTTCTGTGCATTTTTCCTCGCATTATACAACAAATGCTTAAAATTTGATCGGGCGGTCATCGTCCATACTAATCGAGATTGTGCCTCGTCCGAAGGATGTGTGAATCGATGATTGCTCTGTAGAGATAAGAGTTAGTTAACTGAATGTAGGAATAAGAAAACAAATAAATTATAATAAGAAATTACATACCATAAACATCTGATACAACAACTCCTAGACCTCCATCGAGAAATCATTGAATCTATGAATAGGCCCAGTAAAGTGTGCCTAAATTGTTCTTGTGATAAATTGAGACGCTTGGGCGGGCTCTATTTTATCACTGAAATTATGTAACTTGTTAGTATGAATTTATGAACTAAATATACCTACTTAATAAAAGATACATATAAGTTTATTACGTACCCATTGATCCACACCTCCCGCAGAGTGTTGTCATAAAAACTACCTCCCCCCTCCTAGAGACTAGCAGCATCCTCTGGCACCGGACCTGGACAAAAATGCACATCGAGCAATGTAATGTACAAGAATATAAATAATGACTATACAAATACCCTGAAATTTAAATATCCATACTTGCTACTGTAACAGGAGAAGGTGTAGACTGACCCGAGCCTATAACATTTTAATGGCATAAGAATCAATGCACAATGAAAGTACAACATTAAATATACATACCTACTGCTACAGGAGGAGACACAGAGGCTGGACTAGTAGCTGTAACAAGATTATATGGCATAAATAATGAGAAGGTCTAAACTCACCAGAACCTGAAAGAATTTTATGGCATAAAGATCAATGCACAAACAAAGTACAACTTTAAATATACATACCTGGTGCTACAGGAGAAGGGACAGAGGAAGGACCAGCAACTATAACAAATTTAATGGCATTAATAATATGTATAAATAATGACTATACAAATACTTGCAACTTGAAATATACATACCTGGTACTGTAGGATGAGGAGGTGTAAACTCATCGGAATCTGTAAGAACTTTATGGCATAAGGATCAATGCACAATGAAAGTAGAACTTTAAATATACATACCTGGTGCTACAGGAGGAGGGACAGACGAAGCACTAGAAGCTGAAACAATTTTAATGGCATTAATACTATGTATAAATAATACACAAAGAAAAATACACTAGAAAAATATACATACCTGATGCCTGGAACAAAACCCTCCCACGAAGGCTCCTCCCCGGTCGTGCTCCACGCACCATTTCTTCATAAGGAACATAAAAAATTAATGTTCATTAGTCAATTACTTATATTGAAAGTGAGCTACTTTAAATATACTCAACAGATGTGAAAAAATTCTACCCATTTTTAAATGATATCCATGTCCTCCTCAGATGATGACGATATATCTAATTCAGCCCCATCTTCATCATCATCTTCACATTCATCACTGGTATATTCTTCCTCCTCATCAGAACTTTCACATTCAATATTTGTTCACCTTCCACTACTCCCTTTTATCTCACATGGATCGACTTCTTCGACCTCATTTCTTGAGACAAGGAAATTGGTGCTTCAGATTCGTCTTCTCCAATATGAGCTGTCAACTCTACATTTTCAACCAAGTCTTCTTGAAAGAATTCTGCATTGACATCTTCAGATGTCTGATCAATCATGTCCAATTCATAATCAGAGAATAGTCTTGACTTAACTCTGCAAACTACCCACCAATCATTTCGTTCTTTGTTTCTAGATGATGGATAGCTTGTATAGTACACCTGCTGGGCTTGTGTGGCTAAAATGAATGGCCCATAAGTATTCAATTTCGACTTATGTTTAAGCTCAACAATCCCATGTATTGTGTCATTTCAAATGGAATTCGGATCAAACCAATGACACTTGAACAAGAATATATGACTGTATTGTCCTAGATATTGCAACTGTAAGATCTCCTCTATAATACCATAGTAGTCATATTCACTTTCAATGTATGTGCTTCCTTTAACACATACGCCACTGTTCATAGTAGATTTACTCTGCCCATAGTCTTTTGTATGAAATCTATACCCATTCACAATAAATCCAGGATAGTTCTGTGCAATTTTTGATGGGCCATAGGCTACCTGACGAACTCTTTCATCAGTGATTAAACCTTGTTCAACCTGCTTATAGAGAAGACTAGTTAAAAAGTGAACATAACTTATGTTCAATACTCTTTGACCATGTACACTTACGCATTTTCTTAGCCATAAGGCCAATGACTTTTATCGTTCTTTTTCAACCTCATAATCAGTGAGATGTGGATTTCTTTGAATTATTTCTGAATCAAATTGTCTACAATATGAATATAAGAACACCTTCAATAGCTAGAATAAGGGCAAAGACGTTATATACACATTAAATTGTGAGTTTAGCACTTACTCAACATAGCACTCTAGCTCAGCACAATTTAACAGAATATATATCTCTACGGCGCATAACTCTCTATCATCCAGCATGTGAGTTGAAGAACGTCCGAAGGCACGTCCAGGATGATTAAATATGGAGAGTCGATCTGAACACACAGATTTCCCCCCCCCCCCCATCATCATTACGTGGAGGTTGAGTACGACGAGTTTGTATGTCTGCTTCAAAGTACATTGAACAAAAGTTTGAGATTTTCTCCATAATGTATGCCTCAGCAATAGAACCCTCCACCTTTGCTTTATTTCGGACTTTCATTTTCAGGTCATGCATACATCTACATCAACAATGTACAAGACAAATATGAAATGTATCGAATATAAGGTGCAATTCTAAGAAGAAAAATGTAAATATTTGCATATACCTTTCAAATGGATACATCCATCTATATTGTACTAGCCCTCCGACTTTAGCTTCATATGGTAGATGTACAAGTAAATGCTCCATCGAATCGAAGAATGTAGGCGGAAATATCTTCTCCAACTTGCATACGATGGTGACCACATTCTGTTCGATAGTTTGCACATCCTCAAGCCTGAGTTCTGACGCACACAGAATCGTGAAAAATCGACTCAGCTCAGACAATGCTCCCCATAGAGGCTTCGGCAACATGTCACGAAATGCAATAGGTAGCAACCTTTGCATGAACACATGGCAGTCGTGACTCTTCATTCCATATATTTTTCCCTCACTGACGTTGACAGAATGAGAAATATTAGACACATAACCATCAGGAAATCTCAACTGTTTCAGCCACTGACGCACTTCCTTTACTTGTCCTCCTCCGAGCACATAAACTACTTTTGGTTTAATTAATTTCCCATTTACTTCAACAAGTTCTAACTCTGGACGTTTACAAAGCGTGGACAAGTCCAAACGTGCATTCACATTGTCCTTTGTTTTACCTTTTATGTCCATAACGGTATTGAACACATTATCAAAGACATTTATCTCAATATGCATCACGTCTAGATTGTGCCACACAAGGAGAGTCGACAATAAGGTAACTCCCAGAAAATGTTTCTCTTCACCCAGTTGTGCTCCTTCCCAAAACCTGGAAGGTGTCCGGTACTACCCATCTGTTGTGTGATATCTGGCAAATTTTCTACACGTGCTGCCATATGATGACCAGACAACCTCTCGAATATAACTTCATCTCGTTCCATTATGTTCTTTAGGAATGCATCTTTTTGTCTTCTGAAAGGGTGATCAGCTGCTAAAACCTGTCGATGGCAATCAAACCAGCAGAACATCCCACCATGTTTAAGTACATATGATTTGGTATTATCCATACAGTAAGGACATGCTAGCCTCTCATGTGTGCTCAAACCAGATAGCATTCCATATGCAGGAAAATCACTTATCGTCCACATCAATGTTGCCCTCATGGTGAAATTTTGCTTTCTAGATGCATCATAAGTATTGACCCCCTCAATCCATAATAATTTCAATTCATCAATCAAAGGTCTGAGATAGATGTCTATATTTTTTGTAGGACTTTTCAGACCAGGAATCAATAAGGACAGGAACAAATTCTCTCACTTCATACACATGTTCGAAGGAGGGTTGTATGGTGTCACTAATACTGGCCAGCTGGAGTAGGAAGCAACTGAACCTCCAAATGGATTGAAGCCGTCAGTGCACAAACCAAGCCTCACATTACGCGACTCCCTTGAGAAGATAGGATGAGCATGGTTGAAATGAGTCCAAGCTTCGCCATCTGCAGGATGACTCATAATATCCTCGTCCCTACGTACTCTTTCTGCGTGCCACCTCATATGTCGAGCTATCTTTGAAGACATATATATCCGCTGCAGTCTGGGTGTAAAGGGGAAATATCGCAATGACGCATAAGATATATCCTTTCCCCTAGAATTGGTCACTCTTTTAGGTTTAAACCTATCATGATGGCAAACTGAACATGATACCTTATCTGCATCCTCTTTGTCATACAACATACAATGATTAGGACATGCATCTATTTTCACATATCCAAGTCCTAAATCATTGACCATCTTCTTGGCACGATAAAAATTCGAGGTAGCTTCTCATCTGGAGGTAACATGCTCTTGATGATGAGGAGGAGACAATCAAAGCAATTCTCACTTATATGAAATTCAGATTTCAAGTTCAGCAACTATGACACCGCTGACAACTGAGTGTGTTTTTGACAACCATCCCACAATGGCTCATCAGCATCCTTTAGTAACTGATAGAATCTTTCGACTCCCTTGTTCGGCACGTCTTCAGCATATACAGCAGGATCCTCATGTACACTGAATGTTGGACCAGCAGCATCTACAACCATATCCATGTACGTACTTGTGCCTTCCACATTACTAGGCTTGTCCGACCAGAGCTCCTCACCATGACATGTCCAATTCATATAACCTTCAACAAACCCTTTTCTGTTTAAATGGCGTTGAACCTCCCATGGTGAATTCCACTTCAAATTTTTACAAATCATACAAGGACATCGAATGCCACCTTCGCTGTCTACTGCTACATTTGGATTTCCCAATGCAAACTGAATGAAATTCTCAACTCCAACCCTAAACTCCATAGACACCACATGATCAACTATTCTACGATACATCCATGAACGGTCTGAAGCCATTTTTTTCCTGCGTCCAACCAATATTAATAGAAAATAACTTTAAAATTCAAACTCACACATCCTTCGACGCAACTGAAAAGAATAGGAAGGATATATTATTTAAATTATCACTTTTTACCCATCTATGAATATTTGATCGCACTCAGCTGGCCATTTACTATGTGTTTGTATTATTTGCTGAAAATTTTGGCAGCATCTCCCCACACCTCTCCGATATACCAAAAATATTTATTGATTAAGATATTTTCTTAAATACTTACTAATAAGTGGTTAAGAAAATATTCTAAATCAATAAAGGTATATCAGAGAGGAGTGAGTAGACGCAACTGAAATTTTCAACAAATAATACAAACACATAGTAAATGACCACCTAACTGCGATCAAACATTCATAGACTGTCCAAAACGGGACAATTCAAGACTTTGAGTTAGATATACACATTCTCATCATTGAAAATAAGACTCGTGCACATCAATCCCAAAATCTTGAACGGGAAGGTTCATTGACACGGGGCTTAACACGCTCTCGTGAGGTGTGTGCAGTGATAAATTGCTATACATGCATACATCAAATTTAAAAACCACATAAATATGAAAGGAAAAATGAAAACAAAATATTACACCTACTTACATGGCAACCAGTAGCTGACAAGGAAAAAAAAAAGGTGCACTGGCTCTGTATCCTAAATTTCACCTACTTACACGGCAACTAGTAGCTGATAGAAAAAGATTTGGGGGAGTCAGGTTTGGAGAAATGGAGAGGGGTTGCCTAATTGCCCATGGGGCCGCTGCAAACCTTCACGAATGCCTATTCACACTCAGTGACTCTACACAACTGCATGTTTGCCAAACATCTGTGAAGAGTCACTGAGTGTGAATAGGCGCTCGTGAAGGTTCGGAGTGGCCCCACGGGGAAGTAGGCAATCCCTCTCCATTTCTCCGAACATGACTCCCCCAAATCTTTTCCTATCAGCTACTGATTGCCGTGTCAGTAGGTGAAATTCAAGAATACAGGGCTAGTGCACCTTTTTTTTTTCCCCCTTTGAAGTTGTTCAACACCTTGCAAGAAATATTACAATTAAACAAGTGCAATATTAAACAATTATATTAAAATAAGAAGTACAATACTAATCATTAAACTGAAAGTAAACAATTAAACGTAAACTAAACTAATAAAAGTTTGTACTAATTTTTTCCCTAAATTGGGATGTATACCTCAATGGATCCAAGGGAGTTGGGAAGGGGAGAGGATTGTGACTTTCTGCACATTAAACTAATGCCTATCCCATGGCTCCAAGGGAGTTGGGGAGAGGATCTAACAAAAACCCACTTTCTAAGGAATAAAACTTTTGTTTCTTTTTTCTTTTATTTTTTCTATTATTTTCACCTTAATTATGATTGTTCTAAACTAATTCCCTAGCTATGTACGTGTAATATGACATTGGAGATATCACAACAAAGTAGAAATAAATAGACTTTTATATTTGCTTAAAATCCAAATGTAAAGGTCACTTATTGATCCAGTGAAATTTCCAAAGGTAAAATATTATGTATTCAGTATATTCATTTATATTATGGTATTTTCACTTTTTGATGAGAAGGAGAGGACAAAGTAGAATTTAGGATGCCATGGCAAGTCATATCATCTTGTACATAGCTTATGTTTAAGAATGCTATAGCTATGGCATGTGGGTTTAGTTTTTTTTTCCTCACTTCTGAAAGAAATAAGTATAATCCATTTGTATTTGCATTATTTATTTGTTTGATTATTTAATCTTCCTTTTTTCCTATTTGTGACTACTACTTTATCATATGGATTGTCTAATGTTTATCACATTTGGTGGGTGCCTGGGGTTTGGAAGACCATTTATAAATAATTATAGGAGGAGGCACATTGTATGATGATCAGCCAAAGGTATTTTTGATAATTGTTGTCGTTAAAGAAAATGTAAAGTTGCTCATTCTCCCCCTAAAATGTTATCATCAAACAAATATGTTGATTATCCTTTATGGTTGCATCTCATGTCAAGTGAATCAACTCTTAGCTTGCATCTCATTTTGTTCTTATCCAAATAATAATGTCTATACTGTGTTTTCACTATACCACTTTAACAAAGGGGACTTCTATATTTCTTGATACCTTTCTCTATAGTTGTACTATTCACTTCTCATTTTATAATTTTGTGTTGTAATCCACCTTAAAAATGTATTCTTAGATATGTTAGATCAAGGGAACCTAGTAAGTAATTCTGTCTGTAAGTAACATCCCCTAACTCTGTCAAACTGAGGTATTTCTAATGTTAGAGTGATGGGGCATGGCAACATATTGTTTTGATATCTCTTCAATTGTCAAACTAATCTATGTGTGTTACTTGGAACCATATTTCCAACAAATTGACCCCAAAGCTTTATTTTTAATTTTCAACAAGCCAAAAGGGTGACACATTGTTTTTCAAATATGCCCTTTTTGTTCTACTGTTCCTCAAGAACTATGTCATTCTAAAAATAGCATATGATGATATTATTTCATTAACATTACTATCAATGGTCATTACTTTGTTGTCATCTTGTTATTGGTCGTTAATAATTATTACCACTCATTGTCAATTATCATCGTCATCGTTATTATTAGTCTATCTCTTATTAGACATTGGTCAACCCACCATTACACTCTTAAGTTAATTACTTCTACCACCACACCATCATTTGCCACACCATGTCATGGTATAACAAATTGCAGAAAATTAAATTACATAAAATAAAATTGCAGGAAAAGCTACATAAATAAATTGCACAGTCACCACAGTCATGTGACTGTGTCACTGAGAGACAGTCACTCTTGTGACTGTGTAAGCACAGTCATGTGACTGTGCTTACTGGTGGTGATGAAAGGGAGGGAGGGAAAGGGACTGGCACCCATGGGAGACAAGAGAGTGAGAGAGGGAGGGTGGGAGCAGGGAGGGGTAGAGGAGAATAGGGGGCTGCAGGGGAGGGGGGGGGGGGAGAGGAGGGGGGGTGGCAGGGGAGGGGAGGAGGAGAAGGGAGCGCAGGGGGGAGGGGCAGAAGAGGAGAGGGGGCACAGGGGAGGGGGAGTTCTGGCGGGTGGGGGGGAGGAGGAGGAGGGCGCGCAGGGGAGGGGGGAGGAGGAGGGCGCGCAGGGAAGGGGGGTTCTGGCGGGTGCCGGGGGGGAGAGGAGGGGGCGGCATAGGGGGTCTAGTGGGGGGGAGGAGGAGGGGGGCCGCAAGGGAGGGGGGCTACCAACAGGTGGGGTGGGGTGGGGGGGAGGAGGAGGGGGTGGCATAGGAGAGGGGGGGTTACCTACAGGCGAGCGGCAGTGGGGGCATCGGTGGCGCCGGAGGAGGCCAACGAGCTCGGGTGGTGCCGGGGGCGACGACGATCGGTGGCGGCGTCAGCGAGGGGGGTTCCGGCATCGGCGAACGAGAGAGAGGGAGAGAGGAAGAGATAAGAGAGGAGAGAGGAGAGGTGGTCATCGCGTGAAGAAGGGAGTCAAGGTAAAGAAGAAATAGCGACCGAACAAGGTCGGTCGCTAACACCGCCATGCTTTTGCGACTGCCATATATCTGTCACAATTCAGTCTCAATTCGGAGACTGAATTGTGACCGATTAAATTCGGTCGCCAAAATACTCTCATAATGGCGCCAAGAGAAAAGGTTTTAACGACTGACCCTAATCGGTCACTAAGTAGTGACCGATTAGTGACTGAAAATAATCAGTCGCAAAAACTTTCGTCTATACCCGGGAAACGTGAAATTCTGTGACTGAAAAAAATCAGTCACTAATCGGTCACTAATTAGTGACCGATTAGGGATCGAAAATATTCAGTCACAAAAAGTTTCTTCTATTTTTCGAAAATGAAAAATTCAGTCACCGAAAAGCCAACAGTCATTGTTCGGTCACTAATTAGTTACTGATTAGTGATCGATCTGAATTTGGTCACTATAATAGTTATTTAGCGACTGATAAGTTTCGGTCCTAATTCGGTGACTAATTAGTGACCGAACAGTGACTAAAAATATCGGTTTCTATTTTGGTCTCTAAACCCGTTTTTTCTTGTAGTGTCACCTTCTCGTCCCTGCTTCAACATTTAGGAACTAAGAACTAGGAAACGATCAAAGGTGTTATCGGGCACAAACTTAATCAGTCTTATACCATCCAAAAGCTCATCAATTCCTAATAGTCCGGATCTTCTCCCATGAACCTTGCATTTGTGGCTTTGCACTCCTGTTTTATCGTAATTGGTCGACCTACCTTTGAAATTCGATCAACTGGTCATTCTTTTCTAAGGATTTTGTTAAGTCTTTAGAGAGTACAAGGTGTCTTCTAATTATCGTGTAGTATTCAAGTCTTTTCTCATCTCTCTCTCTCTTATTTTCACACATCTCTAGAGTGTTTTGATCGTTACTAGGTCTTAGAACCCCATTGCTTTAGATTTCTAAAATCTTCATGGCATATGCTTTGTTCTGCAAGTTGATTTCCATCCCCTGCAAGTCGACTTCCCTTTTCTTTTATTATTTCACAAGTCGACTCTTCTTTATGCAAGTTGACTCTCTTTATTTTAGATAATGCTACAAGTCGAATTCTGTCTCTACAAGTCAAATTCCTCTTCTTTTTATTGCCCCGCAAGTCGATTTTCCTTTTCCTCTATAGTTACCTGCAAGACGACATTCTCCCTGTGAGTTAACTTCATTTTTTGCACATTGATTGGATTTAATAAGTTTGTCTAGACAATGATTGTATGTGCATGCATGCAAACCCCAAAAACTGATTAACCATGTATAAGGCTATAAGTACGTGAAAATTATTCCAAACACTCTTAACATCTCTTGGATTGTTTCTTATCATTTAATTATTTGAAATATGTCATGCCTTGATGTGGAATATCGGAACGTGAGGTAGTTACAATAGAGCGAGTATAGATCATATAATAGATACTAAATCCATTAGACAATTGTAAAATCATCATATTTCGTCATAATCTCCACTAATGTCTATTACATTCACTAATTCAGACCGATTACTTAGGGCCCAATTGTCATCATTACAGCTGAATAAAATGTAAAATACTTAAGCTAAGACCTCTAGGATAACACACTGGTGTTTTAGGGACACTCTTGGATCACTGCTATGTTGAACCACTCCTATATTTTATCCTTCTATTTTGGTGATAACAAAACTCATGTTTAACTTAAAATATCATTAATGTATTTTATATCATGATTCTCCCATGAATACAATATATTCTTGCATTATCACTTCAGATTTATACTGAGTTTTAACTTCGTCATGCATGTTTTCATCATGATCAGTCGAAGCTAGCTTCATCATATCCGAAGCTACACTTCGTCATATCCGAAGTCACTTCGTCATATCTAAAGTTGGCACTTCGTCATGCATGTTTTTGGTCGTGATCAGTCGAAGTCCAACTTCGTCATATACGAAGCTAACTTTGTCATATCCAAAGTTCTATGCGAAGTTCACTTCGACCGACTACGTCTTTCAGCTTTGACCGACAACGTTATTTTCTGTTCATATATGAAGTTTAACTTCGATCGACCACGTTGTATTTTGTCTAGTCGATTTGTCAAATCAATTGCTTAAATGAGTGCATGACCATCTGCATAAATAATCTTCAAATGCACTATAATAATATCACTGAAGAATATATCCTATAACATTGTAATTGAATGTCGCACATGCTCTACTACATGCTCTATATTTTTCTATGTCCACATCGACTACTATATGTATCATCTGACTCCAACTCCCGAAATGTCTAAGTGGTTCAACTCCGACTCCTCAAAAGTCGAAGTGGTTCAACTCCGACTCTTGGACAGTCGAAGTTTCACATCGATTGTCTCAAACATCGATTTCTTCACTTAAACATTGATTACTATTATAAATCAAACATCAATTGCTTCATTTAAACATCAATTGCATTAGAACATCGATTGCCTTGAACAAGGCCCATGTATTGAACAAATGCTCTCAAAAGAAAAAGGGTTCTAAAAATCATGTTCTAAAAACACATCACAAAGATAATAAGGCTTGCAAAATAAATTACATTCATTATTGCTTTCATTGGAATAAATTAGGCCACACAGTAACTCCTATACTACTAGGCACCTAATGTGGATTCCAAAAGGATATTTTTATCATTTAACCATCAAGACTCAAAAAGATTTGGGTACCTACTTCTGAATAAGTTATTTTCAGGACAGCCTTAGAGCATCAGGAATAAAGGATGCACAAGGCATTGGTGACTGCCAGCTCTTCATCAAACTCAAATCTGAAGAGGGAGTAGTCATAAATTTGTATTTAATTTATGGTACTACTAATAAGGTTTTGAAAGTTTCTCTTTATAAGATCAATGCAGGTAAAACTCTTGAAGACTTGACAAACAACAAGTGGATATGTCAAGAAACAACAAGATCAAACACCAACAAGTGGAAATACAACGGATGTCGATAGACTCAAGATCAGAAGAAAATTGAAGATTCATTAAGCCCTACACTAAGGGGGGCCATACACTGAGGGGGAGCCTCACATCAAGGGGGAGCAAGTAAAATGGGGAGATGTAAATTCATGACAAGTATTGTTGAACCCCTCTCCTTCAAACTCACAGCTTATTGGTAAGAAGTCCTTAGAAAAGAGGGAAAATGCAAATGGTAAGATCCTTCCTTTTGGTTATTGACAAAAAGGGGGAGTGTATTCTTAAACTATAAATTTTCTATTTATTTCATGTTTTTAGTATCTAACTTTCATAAAATTCACAAAAGTTTGTCATCACCAAAAATGGGGGGATTGTTGAACCACTCCTATATTTTACCATTTTACTTTGGTGATAACAAAACCCATGTTTAACTTAAAATATCATTAATATATTTTATATCATGTTTCTCCCATGAATACAATATATTCATGCATTATCACTTCAGATTTACATTGAGTTTCAACTTCGCCATACATGTTTTTATCATGATCAGTCGAAGCTAGCTTCGTCATATCTGAAGCTACACTTCGTCATATCTGAAGCTACACATTGTCATATCCGAAGTCCACTTCATCATATCCAAAGCTGGCACTTCGTCATGCATGTTTTTGGTCATGATCAATCGAAGTCCAACTTCATCATATACGAAATAACTTCGCCGTATCCAAAGTTTTGTACGAAGCTCACTTCAACTGACTACGTGTTTCAGCTTCGACCAACAACGTTATTTTTGTTCATATACAAAGTTAACTTTGTCATATACGAAGTTTAACTTTGACCAACCACGTTGTATTTTGTCCAGTCGATTGTCACATCAATTGCTTAAATGAGTGCATGACCATCTGCATAAATAATTTTCAAATGCACTATAATAATATTACTGAAGAATATATCATATTGTTGGGTTGCAATGTGTATGATGATGATTGTGCTTAAATGGTTTTGATGTTTTTGATGAATGACGTGATTGATGTTGTAAAGACATGATAAAGACATGGAAGAAATGATCAAATGAAAAATTACTTCTATGATTATTCATGTATTCATTTATATCTTACTTGAAATGTTTTTTTTTATGTAGGTGTGAATGAACATTAAAGAGAAGCAACCAAAGCCAGGTACAAAGGTCTGAAAATTCACATCAAGTACTCACCTATCGACAGCCAAGAAGTCACCTGTCGACAGATGGACAAGACAGAACAAAACAAGTTTCTGGAAACCAATAAAAAGTAGTACCTGTCGACAGATGAGGTGTGCCTGTCGAAAGATAAAGCATGCCTGTCGACAGATAAATGGACCCTGTCGACAGACCCCATTTTCCAACAACTCATATGGTTATGGAAACCAAAAGTCAGCAGTACTTGTCGATAGCTATGAAGCATCTGTCGACAGCCGCAAGGATAAGTCTCAATACGAGATAAAGATGTGATCTATATTAGGGTGTTCCCTTTTAACACGATTCTCTATACTTGGACACCACTATATATAGATCATATAGATGTATTTTTGCAGCAAGGAGTCTCCATAGCGAAACCCTAAGCAAAGGTCAAGAGGAAAGGTTTCTCCCTGCATCTTTGCTGCTCTGCTTCAACTCTCCAGATTGTTCAAGGAAGAACCATCTCGTGAGAGGAGTTGAAGCTGGTTAGTCCACGAATCAAGCTTCATCTACATCATCTGATCATCATCAACCCGAAGCTTGGAGTTCTTCTGGATGACCACATCGAAGAGTTGTCCATAGGATTTGATTCTTCACTCAGAACTCTTCTTTTGTTCTACTTTTCATATCTCTATGTGTGTGGAAGTGGTTTGAGCGTCCCTTGTGCTTGATCCACGTGTGTGTGGGTGTTCTGAGTGCGTGTTTGCCTCAGACACAAAGTGTGTGTGTGTTGTTGGTTGAACTCGCTTCTATAAGCAGTCTTTCCATGTGTGTGTGTGGACGGTGGACATAGGATACATGAGTTGTGTACTCCGAACCACCTTAAATCTTCGTGTCTTATGGTTTGCACATTTTTACGATAGATGTATGGTAGGCACGAATATTTGTTCACACTCTTGATAGATTGCTAATCTACCAATCACGTTCTGCACACACATCTAAGCTCAAATTCAATATACATCTGTTTAAGCTTGCATCAAGTCAGTGTTAACATCGAAAAGAAGTTTAGAGTGTTTTTAATTAGTAGTAATCTATTCAACCCCCCCTTCTAGATTACTGCTCTAGGTGATTCCGCGCACCTTACAATTCGTATCAGAGCATGGTTTCTCCGATTTACAGCTTTAAAAGCTTGATCTCATGATTAGGAGTGATTCTGGTTAAATGGAAACCAACAAGGGATTTATGGCTGAAGGACACTCAGTGTCCAGGCCTCCCTTCTTTGATGGAACTGACTATACTTATTGGAAAAACCGTATGCAGGTCTTTCTGAGAGCTCGGGACTATAAGCTATAGAAGATCGTTAGCAAGGGTGCATACGAGCTGCCAAAAGACGAAGATACCTGGACCAGAGAACAGATCTGAAAAGGAACCTTAAACTGGAGCGCGTTGAAGATGATGCAGTGCGCTGTGCATCTGAAAGAGTATTCAAGGGTATCCACATGCAAGTCCGCAAAGGAAATGTGGGATAAGCTGGAGCTCATCTATAAAGGTACATCTGAAGTAAGGGAAACTAAAGCTAGCATGTTAGTGTCTGAATATGAAATGTTTAAGATGAAAAATGAAGAAACCATTTCAGACATGTTTGCTAGATTCATGATCATAATAAATGGCTTGAAGGGTCTTAAGAAAGAATACAGTGTGAGTGACTTAGTAAGGAAGATACTTCGGTCTCTTCCATCATCTTGGCATACTAAGGCTACTGTCATTGAGGATTCTAAAGACCTTTCCACAATGAAATTGGATGAGCTAATTGGATCCCTGATGACTTATGAAATTAATCTAAAAAGAAAAGAAACTGAGGTTAATCCTAGAAAAACCATTGCATTGAAAGCATCTAATAAAGCCTCATCAAGTTCCAAGAAAGAGATTCAACAGGAAAGTGATGAAACTGAAACGTCTAGTGATAGTGAGAATGATGAAATAGCCATGCTCACTAGACAGTTCAAAAAATTCCTCAGGTTCAAAAAGAAAGGCTCAGGTAACTTCAAAACTCTTCCAAAAAGAGATTTCTCAATAAGTTTGATTCTAATAAAAATTCTAACATGATTGTGTGCTATGAGTGCAAGAAACCAGGGCACATGAGAGGTGAATGCTCAGAGCTCAAGAAGAAGCTAAGAAAGGACAAGTTCAACTTCAAGAAAGTCAAGGCCATGATGGCGACTTAGAGTGATGAAGATGAGGATGATAACGCTCAAGAAAGTTCTGAAGATGAAGAGATCCAGTGCTTAATGACAAGGAGTGAGGACTCCAATGAGGTAAACTCTTCCTTTGAAAATTACATTGTTGATGACTGGGAAGAGGCTTATACCTTGCTCTTTGAAAAATTCTGTGAATATAAATATGAAAATAAAGCACTGAGGAAGAAAATCACCTCACTTGTTCATAGCACATCTAATAATGAACAGATTGCAATCCTAACTAAAGAAATTGAGCTACTAAAAATTGAACAGGAAGGTCACTATAAGGAAATGGATTGCAAGAAGGAAAAATTGTAAGAAAATGAAAAGGAAAAACAAAGTCTAAATAAATCTGTTGAAAATCTTCAAACTGAGAATTAAGAGATTCTGAAAAAGTTAGAAGAAGCTCAAAAGAACTGAAAGGAAAAACTGAAGATCTTTTAAGATTTGTAAAAGGAAAGTAGAATCTTGATGCTGTGTTGGGAGTTAAAACAAATATAACAAGGCATGGGCTTGGATTTCAACCAGAAAAACAAAAGAAACTTGGAGAAAAATTGGTCACATCTCTTGTTGATTACAGTCCAAGTACAAGTAAGCAAGCTCAAGCTAAAGGCAAGAATGCTCAAGTTAAAGGTAAGCAACTGAAGAATAGTCAAAAGACTTCATTTGTTCAACAAGCAAAGAAATCTGTCGACAGACCAAATGTGACCTGTCGATAGGCCTAGAAAAATGCTGAAAAAGTGAAGCCATCCAAGCAACAGAAAGGTCAAAAGCAATCATAAGCTCAACATAACAGCAACATAAATGCAATAAGTAAAACTCCATCATGCAACTTCTGTAATAAACTTGGTCATATTGAAACACAATGCTAGAATAATCTGTACATATTGAAATGCAAACAAGTTTGGATTCCAAAGCATTTACTATTTGTCATGAATGAAAGATTGGGACCCAAAGTAATTTGGGTACCAAAACCTCTTGTCTGATCCATCTATGCAGAAATGCCTAGCAGCTCAAAATCAAAACAAATGGTACCTGGACAGTGGCTGCTCGAGGCACATGACAGGCAATAAAGATAAATTTTGTTTGCTGGTGGAAAAAGACGGAGGTCAAGTTGTGTTTGGAGGTAATAATAAAGGTCAAATAATTGGCACATGTAAGGTAGGTAAGTATGCTTCCAACTCAATAGATAATGTGCTCTTAGTTAATGGTCTGAATCATAATCTCCTGAGCATCAGTCAATTATGTGATAAAGGCCATCAAGTCATTTTTGAGTCAGATGCATGCCAAATCATTGATAAAATTTCAGGAAGTGTCAAGTTTTCTGGAAAAAGAGTGAATAACATTTATCTAGTTGATCTGGTTGAACCAGAAAACCAAAATTTGTGTCTTGTTGCAAATAAGTAAGATGAATTGTCTTTATGGCATCATAGGTTAGGCTATGTGAGCTACAACGTTTTGCACAAGATCATGAAGATGAAATTGGTATATGGATTTCCTGAAATTCCTTTCAATAAAAATGTGAGCTTTTGTGATGCATGTGCATAGGGAAAACAAACCAAAAAGTCCTTCAAATCAAATTCAAAACCTTATGAATTCTTACACATGAACCCTTTTTGACCTACTAGAACACTTAGTCTCAATGGTAAATGTTTTGGGTTTTTCATTGTAGATGATTTTTCTAGGTTCACATGGTAAAATTCTTGGCTCACAAAAATGAAGTTCTTAAAAACTTTGAAGAGTTCTTTAACAAGATTAAGCATGGCAACATAAACAAAATATGCTCAATCCGCACTGATCATGGGGGAGAGTTTGATAATAATTCTTTTTCTGAATTCTGAAGAAACCAAGGAATTGATCACAAGTTTTCCTCTCCAAGGACTCCGGAACAAAATGGAGTAGTGGAGAGAAAGAACATAACCTTGGTGGAAATGGCTCGTATTCTTCTGGTAGAAAGCCAACTCTCAAGGAGTTTTTGGGTAGAAGCAGTGAACACATCGTGCTATATCCTCAATCGAGCCATGGTAAGACCTGTGATGAAGAAAACCCCATATGAGCTCTTGAAAGATAAGAAACCCAACATTGGGTACTTCAGAATTTTTGGCTCCAAAGTATTTATCCACAATAATTACAAAGTTGATTTAGATAAATTTGAAGCCAAAAGCGATCCAGGTATTTTTCTAGGCTACTCAGAACACTCTAGAACTTATAGAGTGTTTAACAATAAAAACAGAACTGTGGAAGAGACTCCACATGTTGTTTTTTATGAGTCTCATGCAAAAACTAACAATTCTAATGCTTCTAGGTATGATGATGAAGAAGGAAAAATTTTGGAAGAATAAGATGAGAAGCCACTGTCGACAGACCAAGAAGAGGTTGTCGACAGGCCTGAAGAAGCTAATCCAAATGATCAAAATCCCCAAGAACAAATTCCTCAAGAGCAATATCCTCAAGAACAAGATCAACCGGGTCCTTCAACAATCAGAAATGTCAGGTACTGTAAAGATCACCCACTTGAGAATGTAATTGAAAATGTAAATGATAGAGTTCACACTAGGTCTCACTTTAGACACATTGTTGAACAAGATCACTTGGCATTTGTTTCTCAAGTGAAACCTAAAAATGTTGAAGAAGCTCTAAAAGAAAACTCTTGGATAGATGCTATGCATGACGAACTTGGGCAATTTCAAAGAAACAATGTTTGGAGCTTAGTTCCTAGGACCCCTGAAATTTCAGTAATTGGAACAAGATGGGTATTTAGGAATAAGCTAAATGAAGAGGGTAAAGTGTGAGAAACAAAGCTAGATTGGTAGCCAAAGGGTATAATCAAGAATTTGGGGTAGATTTTTAAGAATCCTTTGCACCAGTAGCTAGGCTTGAGGCAGTTAGAATTTTGTTAGCTTATGCATGTTCTAACAAATTCAAACTTTTTCAAATCGATGTTAAAACTGCCTTCTTGAATGGATACATCAAAGAAGAAGTCTATGTTTCTCAACCATTTGGATTTGAGGATAATGATAAGCCTAACCATGTCTATAAATTGCACAAAGCTCTCTATGGTTTGAAACAAGCACCCCGAGCTTGGTACGATAGACTGAGCAATTTCTTGGTTAGTAAAAACTACTCCAGAGGTAAAGTATACCAAACTCTCTTTACTAAATGTGTTCACAATCATATAATTGTTGTTCAAGTCTATGTGGACAACACTATCTTTGGTTCTACTAACCCCTCACTATGTGAAGAATTTTCAAAACACATGCACAGTGAATTTGAGATGAGTTTAATGGAGGAGCTTCAATTCTTTCTTAGCTTGCAGGTAAAACAATATGAAGACGACTTCTTCATTAATCAAGAGAAATATGTCAAGGAGCTGCTGAAAAGATTTCAGTTCGAACAAGACAAGCTAGCCTCTACACCAATGAGCACAATTGTAAAACTGGAAAATGATGAGAAAGGTAAAATAGTAGATGCAAAGAAATTCCGAGGTATGATTGGCTCTCTCATTTACCTTACTACAAGTAGGCCGGACATACAGTTTAGTGTTTGCCTTTGTGCTAGATATCAATCTAGTCCAAGGGAAAGCCATTTGATTGCGGTTAAACGGATCTTCAGATATCTCTCAGGTACATATGATTTGGGTTTATGGTATCCAGCAAGTAGCAGTTTTGATTTAGTCTCATATTCTGATGCTGACTATGCTGGGTGTAAAATTGATAGAAAAAGCACTAGTGGGTATTGTCAATTCCTAAGGGGTTGCATGGTTTCGTGGGCATCCAAGAAACAACACTCAATTGCACTCTCCACTGCAAAGGCAGAATATGTTGCTGCAGGGAGTTGTGCAGCTCAAGTGTTGTGGATCAAAAGTCAATTGTGTGATTACAACATTGACATTGGATGCACACCTATCCTATGTGACAACACTAGTGCTATCAACCTTTCCAAGAACCCAATTCAACACTTCAGGACAAAACATATTGAAATAAGACATCACTTTTTGAGAGATGAGGTAGCCAACAAAAACTTGGAGCTTAGCTTCATTCCAACTGAAAATCAATTGGTTGATATCCTCACCAAACCTTTGTCAGAAGATAGGTTTACAACACTGAGAAGAGAAATGGGCATGTGCAAAATTCAATGAAACCAATGCCAAATTAAGGAGTAAATGATCTTCGTGTATAGTGACTGTGATATATCAAATAGTGACATGTGGAAGAACAAGTCAAGCTTGTTTGGAAACTATCATTATGCGTGAGTAAAATACTCCTCCAAGTATCCATAGTCTTCTTATGCATAAAGGTCATCAACTTCTTTGATGTAATTAGTTTCTTTCACTTTTAGTACATTTATCTCTGTAAAATAATTAATTTTTGGTGCTCACATGCTTATGGATGTCTCCTTTTATGCAAATGATTGGAATGAATGTGTATATAATTGCTTGAATTGGTTGAATGTTGCTTTACACACATGCACACATTATGGGGGAGTAAGTCAAGGTTGGTTGAGTGAGATTCCTGAGGGATACACTTCTTATCCAATGTGTTATTATTTATCAATCAATTGGTCCTCATGTCACTCAATTCAAAGCCTTAATCCTAATTTTTCAAGTACCTATTGACAGCCAGAACACCAGTTGTCGACAGATCCCCTCTCCCAGAACTACAACTCTTCTGTTTCACAGTAGCTGTCGACAGCCCCCTTTCAGCTGTCGACAGATGCTCTTCTTCTCTGAATTCTTCATCATTTCTCAATGAGTATGTTCATTATTCTTTTTGAAGGGGAGAATTGGGCATTTATATTAAGTTACAACCTTTCATACTCAAATAGTACCAAAGACATTGCTTAAATCACAATGATTTTGAAATAATATTCTATGTTGAGTCTACGTTGTGTCATCTAGAACACATTGAACAAATCCAATGGCTTTAACCTAACTCACTTGAATAACTCCCTTGTGGATAATCATTTTTCTGAAATGGATTGACATGTAAGAAGATTCTTGAACTTAATGTCTTTCATTGGCTTTCAACCTTAGATAACCTCTTGAACTTGATTTCTCAATTAAAAAAAAGGGAGAAAAGCTACATATTTCTAAATTCATGAAAACTCAAATAAAAATAAATAAGAATTGGGACAAAGGTAGAGCAATGATAAGCATCACTGAGAAACCGGGGACATAGGCATCACAAATGTCTGTCTTCACGTCAAAAAGTCCATGTATTATCTCTGCACAATGGTATGATGGTAACTTACACTGAGTAACTGGGGGTATGGGCATTACAAATGTCTACCTTCACGTCAAAAGGTGAACGTGAACCTAATTACCACTTTTCCCACATCAATTTTCCAAAACTTGTTCAATTCAAGAAATAGAGTGAAGCCTTCATGTCTTTAAATCAAGGGCAATTTTTTGTTTATTGTTAATTGCTTATGTTGACATTACTTTCACTTACCAACTGAACATCACCCACTAAGGAACATATTTTTGTACAACGGTTTTATTCAATGGGGTTATCTTATATTCATATGCGTTTGAACGATGTTTTCTAAATGCTACAACTTAAAAATCTCGGGGTATTATCTCTTAACCATTGTAGACTTTTTATTTGTCTAAAAACTAGTGGGTATGACATTTTGTAATTGGTATATACCATTTATCAACCTTAAAATGCCATTTAAACACTCATTATCCACTCATTTCTGTGAAAACCTGCTCTAGCACACTTCTGAACTGTATCTGTCGATAACTGCCAGGCGCCTGTCGACAGCCGATTTTCTGGGCGGTCCAGAAGCTTAACCGGCTCCACTTTTGGCCGGATTTTGTGGGACCCCTTCATTTCAAACTCTTCCTAAACATACTTAAAAGGGTAACCACGTCTCCTCACCCCCTCACCTTCCTCTAAAAGGTGCTCTCTTCCATATTTCAACCCTAAACCCTTCTCCCCAAAGCGCCAACACCCAGCCTCCTTTCCTTCCTATCTCTTCTTCCTCCTATCTTCCTCTTCTTCTTGCATCACCTCTACCTTGAGCATCTCCTTTCCCATGGCTCCCAAGGGCAAACATCGTGTCTCTCATCAGCATCTCACCTCGCCCGAAGTCGGCGAATGTTCTGGGGCACCTGCGGAACGCTCGAGCAAGCAACGGGACGATTGTCTGCCAGAGCTCGTTGTTCCTGAGGATCTACATCTCACTAGAGTCCGAGGCATCTTCCAGAAGTTCGTTCAGCCACATTACGTGGACTTTGTCTCCCTGGAGGACATGTTTCTGGGTCTGCAACCCCTTTTTGACACCCAGGGTTGGACCGTCTTTCTCTACTCCCACAAGCGATATTCCCCAATCCCTGTGATGGAGTTCTTCAACAACTTGGGGATGTCAGTTGATGATCACCTCTATACCACGGTTAAAGGTACTACCTTTCAGATTACCCCTAACCTCCTCAGTCGTGCACTTCAAATTCCTAACTATGGGGCCGACATCTTGTCAACCATTCTCCTGCCTCAGAGTACTACACACTCATCACTCAACAGCCCTATGACTCCACCAAAGACTTTGTCAAACTAAATGCCAACACCTTCTCTCCACTTCACAGGCTGATCCATCACATATTCACCAGCTTCATTACTCCTAAGGATGGCAGTAGGGAGCTTGCGCCTGAGGTTCACAAGTCTCTTTTCTTCTTCTTTCTCAAGGCCCAACAGATAAATCTGCCTAAACTCATGGTTGACCTTATCAGGCAATGCTTCACCAATCCAAAGAGGTCAATGCCATATGCTTGCCCCATCACTCCCTCTTATCCTTCATTGGCTTTCCAATTCCTCACGGTGAACTTATCACTCTCAAGTCCTGCAGCGCATTTGATATCACTGCTGCCCATCGAATGGGCTACAAGCTAGTTGGTGGGAGAGTCACCAGGACCCTTAAGGGTCAAGAGCCAGATGGAGACGAAGAGTCTGATGAAGATGCAGGCAATGAAGAAGATGAACATCCGGATCAAATGGATGTTCAGGATGGTGATGAAGATGTTCCTAAAGAACAAGCTCCACTGGCTGGAGCACAAGATCTTCAGGATTTCTTAGCCAGTCAGATGGCCCAGATGCAACAGCTATTTTCTACTGGATTTGATCACCTGAACACTAGAATGGACACCCTTGCTGCTTCCCAAGCTCACATTCAGCAGCAGCTTGATCACCTTACACAGGAGTTTCATGATTTTCATCATCCCACTGCTCTTGGGAATGACGATGCTTAGCGTGTTTGGGATCAGTTTGGGGTCATGTCGTTATTTTTCACTAGCTTGGGTCATGAGTCTGTTAGCTATGTCAGTTATGTCATTTCCCTTTTGCTCTTGTTGTGTCATGTAATGGATCTCCTTTTGAACTGTGTGTACTTTTCACTCATTAATGAAATCACAGTTACTTGCTCCATTCTATCGATTTGTGCATGCTTTACCTTTTTGGATGTTGTCAAAAGGGGGAGAAACATCAATTGTAATTTTGTCATCATCAAAAAGGGGGAGAATGTTGGGTTACAATGTGTATGATGATGATTGTGCTTAAATGGTTTTGATGTTTTTGATGAATGTTTTTGATGAATGACATGATTGATGTTGTAAAGACATGATAAAGACATGGAAAAAATGATCAAATGAAAAAATGCTTCTATGATTATTCTTGTATTCATTTATATCTTAGTAGAAATGTTTTTTTTTTATGTAGGCGTGAATGAACACTAAAGAGAAGCAACCAAAGGCAGGTGCAAAGGTCTGAAAATTCACATCAAGTACTCACATATCGACAGCCAAGAAGTCACCTGTCGACAGATGGACAAGACAGAACAAAACAAGTTTCTAGAAACCAATAAAAAGTAGTACCTGTCGACAGATGAGGTATGCCTATCGACAGATAAAGCCTGCCTATCGACAGACAGATGGAACCTGTTGATAGACCCAATTTTCCAGAAACTCATATGGTTATGGAAACCAGAAGTCAGCAGTACCTGTCGACAGCTATGAAGAATCTGTCGACAGCCGCAGGATAAGTCTCAATACGAGATAAAGATGTGATCTATATTAGGGTGTTCCCTTTTAACACGACTCTCCATACTTAGACACCACTATATATAGATCATATAGAGGTATTTTCGCAGCAAGGAGTCTCCATAGCAAAACCCTAAGCAAAGGTCAAGAAGAAAGGTTTCTCCCTGCATCTCTGCTGCTCTGCTTCAACTCTCCAGATTGTTCAAGGAAGAACCATCTCGTGAGAGGAGTTGAAGCTGGTCAGTCCACGAATCAAGCTTCGTCTACATCATCTGATCATCATCAACCCGAAGCTTGGAGTTCTTCTAGACGACCACATCGAAGAGTTCTCCATAGGATTTGATTCTTCACTCAGAACTCTTCTTTTGTTCTACTTTTCATATCTTTGTGTGTGTGGAAGTGGTTTGAGCGTCCCTTGTGCTTGATCCACGTGTGTGTGGGTGTTCTGAGTGCGTGTTTGCCTCAGACACAGAGCGTGTGTGTGTTGTTGGGTTAAACTCGCTTCTATAAGCAATCTTTCCATGTGTGTGTGTGGATGGTGGACGTAGGATACATGAGTTGTGTACTCCGAGCCACCTTAAATCTTCGTGTCTTGTGGTTTGCATGTTTTTACGATAGATGTATGGTAGGCACAAATATTTGTTCACACTCTTGATAGATTGCTAATCTCCCAATCACGTTCTGCACACACATCTAAGCTCGAATTCAATATACATCTGTTTAAGCTTGCATCAAGTCAGTGTTAACATCGAAAAGAAGTTTAGAGTGTTTTTAATTAGTAGTAATCTATTCAACCCCCCCTCTAGATTACTGCTCTAGGTGATTCCGCGCACCTTACACATATAACATTGTAATTGAATGTCGCACATGCTCTACTACATGCTCTATATTTTTCTAAGTCCACATCAACTACTATATGTATCATCTGACTCCAACTCCTGAAAAGTCGAAGTGGTTCAACTCCGACTTCTGAAAAGTTGAAGTGGTTAAACTCCGACTCTTGGACAATTGAAGTTTCACATCGATTGTCTCAAACATTGATTGCTTCACTTAAAGATCAATTATTGTTATAAATCAAACATCGATTGCTTCATTAAACATCGATTGCCTTAAAACTTTGATTGCTTTACTTAAACATCGATTGTTTTTCACTTAAACATCGATTGTCTTTTACATTAATTTCCTTAGAACATCGATTGTCTCAAACATTGATTGTGTCAAACATCGATTGCTCCACTTAAACATTGATTATCTTTTACATTGATTGCCTTAGAGCATCGACTATCTCAAACATCAATTGTCTCAAACATCGATCGCTCCACTTGAATATTGATTGCCTTTTAAACATTAATTGTCTTTTAAACATCGATTGCTTCTTAAACATTGATTGCTCTTCATTTAAACATCGATTACCTTTAAAACATTGATTGTCTTTATAAAAACATCAATTACCTTCATAAAACATCGATTGCCTCTAAAATATCGATTACCTTTAAATAAACATTGATTGCCTCTAAATTTCAAATATTTCAGAATGTCTGTGGCGTCAAATGAAAGTTCAAATGTAGCAACCTAGATTTTTCGAAAAATAAACTTTTTTAATAATAATAAAAATAAAAGCAATTAGAAAATCAAATAAAAGAGAATTAAATAAAGCCCATTAAATGAAAAGGAGTAATGGGCTTTGTTAAATGGACCCATTAGAAATTAGTGGGCCAAAATAGGAATTTTTAAAAGGGGAATAATAGAAAAATACCCTAAATTTGTAACTTAATTATTACTTAAATAGAAAAGAGGTATTTAATGCATTAAATAGCTAATTTGAGTTAGATTTGGATTCCTAACCCTACCCAATTAGATTGGCCATGAAATTACCTCTCTCCTAACACAATTAGGAGGTTACAAGCATGGAAGGGTGGAATTAAATAGGGAATCTCGGAATTAAATAAGAGTTAGAGTCCTATTAGGAAATAGAAAGGGAAGAGATATAAATACTCTCTTAAAGCTCCGTGGCCAGCCCTAGCTCATTGCCAAGGGTTTCTGGAACAGGAGGAGAGGCCAAGGAAGAGGAGAATTCGTGGGGAGAAGAACTTCTCAAAGCTCTCAACCCCGTTCTTCAAGTTCTACCCCTAGAAGAGGAAAACGATCAAAGGTAGGCATTCTCATGAGTAAAACTAAATCAATTTCGTATGTAGGTTGATCTAAACCTCAAGATTCAAAGCCCTCTTGTCTCATATTTTCCATCGAGCAAATCTTTTGTTCTTAATTTTTTAAGTTCTGTAAACACCATGACCCCGAACCCTCTTTTTAATTCTTGATCTCCATGTATACTAAACCCCATGCTACGAAATTTTTATGGGAAATACTGATGATAGTTAGGCTTCTTTTGCCTCTGAAAGCCCCAATTTCATCCATCCTATCTTGCGAATTAAATCGTTCATCTCAACTATGTACTGTTTCATGTTCATCATGAATACCTATGATTAAAGCATGTCTAAACCTTGTCCGTTTTCAAATTTCAAATCAGTATAAGTACCCATGTGAGTCTAGATCAATTTGCAACTAGTTTCATGATTTTTCATCGATTATACAATTAGTTATGATTTTCTGAACGACCCTGTGTCAAAAGATAGAAAGTTGGCCCGTAATCCGAGGCTCTGTCCTTTTCCCGCCGGACTCAGGCGTAGGTCCTGAGAATGTGACGGCCCGATAGGCCGCATTCTCAGGCCGGTCGTGACAGCACCACCCATCGTGTTCTGAACGCGACAGGGTCTTTCGTCGCGTACTGGCCGCCTGAGCGGACAGGCCTGTCGCATTCTGTACAAGACCCCATCGCGATCTCTTCTGACCCTGTCGCGACCCTTACAAGGGTTCGTCACGATCTCAGTTTTTGTATAAAAACCCATAATTGGTGAATTTCTAACTATCCACAGTGCATATACTTCTTGTTAACAATAACCAACGCAGTAAATAAAACTGATATAAGTCATCATGGTTTAATTGCTTAAAAGACATACACTTGATCATGTCATATCTATGATTTATTGTCACATGTGCACACACTTTGAACCATCCAAATATGGCTTAACTTGGAGTGAAATTATCTTATAATACATCTGGTAAATTATGTAATCATGAAATTACATTGCACTATTTTAAATGTACTTGTCTACGTTTTCTCGTGATGATTTGGGAATATCGTTACCGACGCTCCACTGTTCTAGAATTCCTCTAGAACGTCGAGCACTTGTTTCTATATACACACTCTCTTGACTTGGACGAACTCTCCGTCGGATATTCCTTCTGTCGGACTAGTGAATCCTTGTTCAAGGCCTCCGTAAGTCTCATGTGTCCATGGATTCCCACATGGTCGACGAGCTGATTGTACCCTAACACCTATGATACCCTTTAGGGATCAATATGGTCCAAACGGCTATTAGAAGTTTGCTCTTATCTTGAATCACGTCGGACCTCTGGACCTGTGCATAACAAGGCAAGCGGAAGGGTTGTGTATTCCACCTGACTGCCAACACCAAATGCGTGTGTTGTGCAACTGTTACTATTGCATGTTTACTCGACGTGTTACGTGCAAATGTCCATTAGCTCTCATCTATACTCTACTCGCTCATCTATTCACGTTCACTCTACTATCTCGTCTATTCATCTAGTACTCTCATTTATTTCTTGGTACTATATTGGCCATTGACTGATTGTCTACTGATAAACAATATAACCAATGCTGGCAATATATAAAGGGCCCGATCTAGTCCTGGGATGTGCGCCCAAAAGTGCTAGTGCCCATGGGAGTTAAATGATCAGAGTGTTTGGCATTACACTTGAGTGCTATCTATCTCGACTATCTAAATGACAATAAAAAGTGCTATGTTCTCTCGTTGTCTATTGACAAAAGTGCTATACTATACCCGTTGTGCTATTGCTATACTTTGTGCTATTTGTGGTATGGCCATCTTGCTATTTGTGCTATACTCGACACTTGTGCTATATTTAGAAAGCTTGTGCTATTTCCATCATGCGCTATCCTACTATCTTTTACTTGACTCTCTCTCTTGCTCTATCATTAGTTACTCTGCCTTTTAATACATTAATCATTTAAAGCCTGCTTGACTATTGAGATTTAAGTCCTACTGGGCGTTATCGCTCACCCTGCGTTATTTGTCGTTGTGTTCTCAGGTGAGACCGAGGATGACACATACACTCAAGAGGACGGGAATGACCAGGAGTGAAGTCATGAGTACCCTAGTGTCTTAGGATTATGATTAGAGTGTTAGTTTAGTCTTTTACTTTTATTTCAATGTAATTGGGCCCTATAGAATGGCTCTGATATTAGTGGTTGTAACTAGACATTTGAAAGTTATTAGTGAAAAGAATTTTGTTTAGTATTTATTCATTACTCAATGGTTTGATGTCTAGTACTCGCTCTGTACCCGTTTACTTGCAACTACCTCTCGTTCCGATATTCCGCGTCGAGGCGTGACAATTTTGTGATATCAGAGCCTAGGTTATTCTTAAGTGTAGGATGATCTAGGTTGACCTACCTTGACTAGAGTCAATTATCCTACCTATGTGAGTTATGGTTAGAGCCAAGGGTAAATAGCTAAGATGAACTCACATACGCACGAATTAAATTCCACACCAATATCATGACAATAAGTTATTTTTGTAGGAACTAAGCAACAAAGATGACCGCTGAATGCGCTCAAATGAGGGGCATGCAACAGACCATCCAAGAACTGACACGCACGATTATGCAAGCTACCCAAGGAGGTGGAAATCGTGGTGGTGCAGGTGACCTGCATCGTAACTTCTGGAGTCTGAACCCACCTAGGTTCAGTGGATCCACAGATCTGGATGAAGCCGAACACTGGCTAAAGGAAACGGAAAGGATCTTCCGTGTTATGCAATGCGCAGCGGGGGATAAACTGCTACTAGCCACATTTCAACTGGAAAAGGACGCCCGCACTTGGTGGGAGTCTTTGGAAGCGACCCGAGCGAATGTCCAGTTCACCTGGGCCGAATTCAAAGAAGCCTTCAATTCTAAATACTTCTCCGAGCGTGTGCAAGAAAGGAAGGCTATGGAATTCGCTGCTCTGAAACATCGGAGCTTGACTGTGGCCAAATATGAAGCCCAGTTTTTAAGATTGGCACGCTATGCTGCACACCTGGTGAATACTAAAAGAATGAAGGCTAAGCGCTTTCTCAACGGCCTAAAGCCACAATATATCACTCAAGTAGCCCCTCTTGACATCTAGACCTACGCCGAGATGGTGAAGAAGGCCCAACTACTAGAAGATGCTACAGACTTCACCGACCATATCAAAGGAAAGTTCGTGAAGAAGGAAATGACCACAGGGCAATCATCTGCTAAGCCAAACAATGGCAAGAAGCGTCCCTTCAACATCACAGAGGGACCCAGCCAAGAAAGGAAACCTAAAGCTATTGTTCCCAACACTCCAACAAAAAGTAACTGCAAGCACTGTGACAAGCCAGATCATACTACTAACGAGTGCTGGAGGAAAGTCGGCGCATGTCTGCGCTGTGGAAGCCGTGAGCACCGCATCTCCGAGTGCCAACTATTGAAAGAACATGAGAGGCAGCCTAATAGCGCCTAAGAAATAGGGCCGACTACAAGCCCTGCATAATGAAGAGCCCACTGAGGAAGGTGGCATGGTAGAAGGTACCCTACAAGTTTTCTCCTTATCAGCTTTTATTTTATTTGACACTGGAGCAACTCATTCATTTATATCTCAACACTTTGCTGATACCCTGACTGTAAAACCTATATCCATGGGTTGTGAGTTCTCTGTCACAACACCACTAGGAGAAAAGGAGAAATTGGACAAATACTTTCCCTCTGCCGATGTAATGATCGGAGACCATAATCTAAAAGCCGACCTGGTGTGTATGCCCATGGAAGGCTATGATGTAATTGTAGGATCGAAAATAAGGTTGGACCAGATCTAGAAGCGGGGGGGGTTGAATAGATCTAGGCCAGAAACTGCGGAAGCTTAGCCAATTTAAAAATTGCTTTGAATCAGAGAGAGCTTAAGAATGAAATCCACAGATCTGATGAGTGATTATGTGAGTTAGATGATTAGAGTGTGTGAACAAGTTGATTAGAAGTTAAATCGAAATATCCTATGCATTCATCTAGCGCAAAGTGAAATTGAATCACAAACAAACCACTGCACAGAGATTTTTTGCTGGTTCGGAAATCACACCATGTGTCTCCTACATCCACCCCTCACACTGTGAGGATCCACTATACAACTTGGATACACCACACCCACTGGAGCCTGACAACTCCAACACACTGAGTTCTACAACTCACACGACCTCTAGAGCAAGACTACTCTAGAAACCTGAGCAAGACTGCTCAACCACAACCTGAGTACACAACTCAAAAACACTGAGCACAAAGGCTCACAAACAACTTGCTAGAACAGAAACACAAGATTCAGATCCTCTAGCAATGATCTGATCTATCAAGAGTTCATTCAAGAGACTGGTGCAACAACTCATGCACAATCTCAGAATGACTTATAAGAAACAAGGGGAATTGAGGAATTGTATGAATAATCCATGTTCTTCAAATGTACTCCCTTGTAGAAGGTCGAATTGTGAAGAAGCTTGAACCCTTGAAGTCCCTGGCCGAAGCTCTGCAACTTGTGCTTTGGGATCTTCCTTGAAATCTTCACAATTGGATGCTTCTACTTGATCTACACCATTGGAAGTGATCTCACTGCTTCATCATGGATCAATCTTCACTTCTTGTGCTTGGAGATTTGGAAATTGGGTTGAAGAAGCACAAGGGGAGCAAGAACAGGGAGAGAACTCTCTTTGCCGCCAAAAGATTTCTGGAAGGCTCTGAAGGTTCTCTTCTTCGTTGGATGGCCAATAGAAGAGTATTTATAGCCCAAAGTGTCCAAAGGTACCCTTGGGGGTCGTGGGCACATGATCCAAGGCCAATCCACCAAATCCCTAGAGTGCCACGTGTCCAGATGTGACTTTACGTCAAAAAGTTTCCAGAGTGTGTCGACCTGCCCATGGGGTGTGTCGACACACTATCACAGACTGGCAAAAACAGCTTCTCTGGGAAGGGTCTCTAGTGTCGACACCACTTGATCTAGTGTCGACACACTGTAGAAAACTGCAAAACAAGCCTTCTGGGAGAGGCATCTAGTGTCGACACCATTTGGTCTAGTGTCGACACACTATCCAGACCTATTGACAGGGTTCTCTGGGAGCTGGGTCTAGTGTCGACACTACTTGATCTTGTGTCGACACCACTTGACCATTTCTTCATCTTTTGCCTTAGGGCTTGGAGCATTGTGTCGACACCAGTATGGGGTGTGTCGACACTACCCTTGCAAGAATTGTGTAAGAAATAAACACATATTTCATTAGTCCAATGTATTATCATGAAAATAAATGATAAATGTGTTTAAAAACATGCTATTTAAATTTGGTCATTGCATGTGTGATGTATTTAACATGTTCCAATTATTGTGCATTAAATTCACAACTTGTCATCATCAAAATATGAGGGGAAATGTATAAAGTTCACACTCAACCCAACAATCTCCCCCTTTTTGATGATGGCAACATTAAGTCCACATGAAAATTTGAAATTTCAATGAAATGTGATTTTAAGCCAATGACAATGAACCATGTTTCAATCACTTTTATTCACAGTTATCAAAGGTCATTGAGCATACTTTAGCAACATTGACATTTTGCACAATCAAGAGGTACAATGTTACTAATGATGAAGTCTTTTCATTAATGGCCAAGCAGCTTGACAATCATTCATTCATTGGCATTCATTAACATTCATTCCAAAGATTCTCAACCACATTCAAGACAAAGATGTAAACACATCCAAAGAAAAGAAGTTTCTTTTCATTTACAAAAAGGTGTTCAATACAGGATATTCAATTACATTCCAAAAGACAAGAGTTTTTCTTTTTTCCTTTTTCTTCTCCCCCTTTGACATCATCAAGAGAAAAGTTGCATTAAGCATGAGGAGGAGGGGGTGGAATGGGAAGGAGGAGTGATTCAATTTGCTTCAATCTGAGTTCCATTGATTCAAGGTTGGACTTGAGCTGTAGCTGCATAGAAGAAATCCATGTATTCACAATGTCTTCCAACCTTTGACAGTTCTCATACATATTAGACTGGAATGCGGACAGGTCAGATGAACTTGGTTGTGCACCAGAAGAAGATGAACTGGTAATGCCATTCTTGTTGATGCTTCTGAGCTCCTTTTTGAGTGAAGACATCTCACTGTCTATATGAGCAGAAATGTTCTTCATGGCTTCTAAGTCATCGACCATGTGAGCAAAGGACAACCTTGTCTTGGAAATTTGTGTGACTACTTCTTGGCTGTTAAACAAGTTGGACTAGGAATTTGCCAAAATTCCCTCAAGGACCTTTTCCAATGTTTCTTGATGCGCTTTGAGTTCCAGAGATGCATCAGCTAAAGTTCCAATGAGTCGATTGAATCGTTGAGTGGCATGATCGGATGCTTCTTTCTGCTTTATGAACTGAGCATTCATGGAATTTTCCAACCTTTGGATCTTCAGATCAAAACTCTCGGACATTTGAAGGATGGTAGTAGTAAATGCATCAAACTTGTCATTGAGAAAGGAGTACAACTCTGGTGGAACAGAAGGTCCACCAAAGGAAGTGGAAGCTTGAGCTTGAGGTTGTGGAGTGAATGAGGGAATGTCCACTTCAGGTTAAGTGGTGAAGAGGGCTGAAATTGAGGTGTAATGGGTGCATCCTGGGGTACTTGTACTTCATGCTCAATAGGAGGCTGATCCTCATTTGATGGAGGCTAGTCCTCTTGTGGTGGTACCTCAGGAGGTTGTGCTACTACCTCTGGAGCCACTGGGGCCTCAAGTACAGCTGGCCCTCTCCTTACTTGATCACCCTGGAGCTAAAAGCCCATAAACTTCTGTACATGCTTGAAGCAGTATATGTTGGACTTAGGAATTGTCTAAGACTTCTCATTCTCAAGAGAAACACCAAAATACTCAAAGACTGGGGTCAAATGAGCTACAAAAAGAAGAGACCTATGTAGATCTAACCTAGTCGTCTCAGACATTATCTGGTACATTATAACATGTAGGTTGACCTTGATGTCCTTTTTCATGCAATAGAGCACAAATCGCTGAATATCTGTGAGTCTAACCCTGCCACCACCTTGGGGTGTGATGATAGTGGTGAGGATGTGATGGATAAGTCCCAACACAGGTGGGAAGGTGTTTGTGTTGAACTTGGTGACATGTGTCTGCCTGGGATCAGACTCATCAGCTTGCAATCCAGTCAAAATGGTGTCAGCTTCATGGAGATCAAACTCAAAGTTGTGGTAATCTGCTCCTTCATCAGGAATTCTAAATAAGGTGGCTGCTAATTCTGTGGGCAAATCAATTAAAACACCTTTGACCTCAGACTTGTAACCTTCATCAGTGCATTCCAAATTCAAGTAAAATTCTTGTACAAGTCGAGGGTAAATGGTCCTAAATTCGGAAATGAAAGGCAACCAAGTCTGGAATGTGAAGAATCGGAGAATTTTTGGGAATGCATCTGCTAGCTAATTGTCCGCCAAATCGACTGCCCTAGGTTTCAAAATGATCTTCCCTTCACGAACCAACTTGGAAGGGGTGGCCTCAGAGGGCTGGGAAGAACTAGATGACTGAGAGGACTCTTCTGAAACGTCAGGAAAAGAGATTAAGATCCTCCTTTTAGGGTTTACAGACCCCCTACCTCTAGTGGAAGAGGATGCCCTACCTCTCTTCGAAGGTGTAGGGGATGCAGAAGAGACCCCTGGCCGCTCTACAGGGTCATGGCGATGCTTGCTCCGTCTTTCAATAGGAGGGTGCTCTTCCACCGGAATGGGCCGAGCATTGGCCCTAGACCTTGTTCCACGGCGGGGCTGCTGCTTGGGGGCCATGGATGCAGAGATGATGGAGAACAGGGAGGAAGGAGACAGAGATGGGATGGAGGAGGGAAGACGATGGAGTTCCTGCCATTTTCAAAGGTAAAAGGGGGCGATGGGGTTTTGAAGGGTTTTGGGGGGTATAGTGGCCCGCAGGAACAACAATCCTAAACCGGCGCCCCATACCTGAACTGCCTAGACAGGAGTATGTGTCGACACTAGAAGAGGTTAGTGTCGACCTGGGCTGGACTGTGTCGACACTAGATGGAAGTAGTGTCGACCTGGCCTGAAGAAACTTTGAGTATTTGAGCATGGGAAAAATTTGTGAGTTTTGGGATATCTTTAATATGATCAAAGATGGATGGAATTAGCTTTTCAAGGATTTTTAAGAGGCCAAAGAATTCAGTTGTCATAATTCTTGCAAAGATGCAACAAACTTCAAGCATTACTCAACAACTAGCAGGATATATTCATTAAATGACTTGAACCAGTAAAATGATACTTTGAGGGATATAGGACATCCAACAATCAATACAAACTACCATAATTTCCAAATCCAAAGAAATGAAAATATCTTTTTAGATTGAAATCAAGTGTGATGAAGATAAACACCTTTAAAAGAAACTGATGAAAGACAGGGATGTTTATTTTAAGCAATTCTCCTTGGACAAACAAATTTTTTTTTAAATCAAACTATCAAATGTAGTAAATCTTGTTCACTCAGAACTAATGCTTTTTACACACCATAGTCCTGGATACTAGAGATTTACCCATTATCAAGTTTCAAGGGGTAAATGATAACCTTTTGACATGAAAATATACGTTTATCAAACGCCAATATTTCCAGTTACTCAGTCATCATCAAAATGTATAGAGCATTTTTATTTTTATTGTTTGATTTTTGAACCCCTTTGAACAGAGATAGTAATAATACCTCATGACATACATGGCACTTCATTCATTATGAAGGTTTGTAGTTTCTCAGCATTTGTGCCATTGCTCTGTTGATTGGTAATTGTAAGGAGAATTTTATAAAATGAAAACATTTATATCCCACATCAGTTGCAAAAACAAAATGTTTAAATTCAAGTCACACATTATCCTTCAGTCTTTCAAAGAGATTTGAATTTCTGTAGTCTTGAAGAGTATAGTTGAGAGTTGACTGTAAAAAAAATGTAGTAGATCACTCAAAAAGTTATTTTGAGGTTCTAGACAACTCAATCAGGACATTATGCAAGGAAGTCGTTGTAATTCAAGAAGAGTTTTGAATTTTGCAAAAAGAATGACTTGTGAATTCTCTAGCTCCCCCTGAGATGATGATTCCAACAACTTTTCATCAAGATAAAGATATGCAAGATTTGAAAATAGGAATGATTCCCTTTGAACAAAAAAAGCTCCCCCTCAACAATTGCATATTCATTTCTTGGTACTTGGCGGAGACATATACTCTCGCATAGTGAAAGTGTCCAGATAAGCATAACCTGTCCTTCTTCAAGTCACCATTTGATATACCAAGAAGTTCAACACATGTGAGTTGAAGAATTTATTGTCAAAAAGAAATAGGAGTTGAATTAAGAGAGATGTGAACAATATGAATCAAGGAAGCAAAGAAGAATGATGAAACAATGACTCCCCCTCAGAATATGCCTAAACACTCAACCCAAATGAGAGAGATCAAGAAGATGGACATTTGCAAAGACCAAGCTCTCTCCTCAAGGATGAAAATCTATTGTCAAGAAGAGGTTTGGTAAAGATGTCAGCAATTTGTTTTTCAGTTTCAATAAAGAGGAGTTCAAAAGATTTCTTTACTACCTCATCCCTCAAGAAATGATGCCTAATTTCAATATGTTTTGTTCTGGAATGCTGAATTGGGTTTTTGGACAGATTTATGGCACTTGTGTTATCACACAGAATGGGAACACAACCTAACTCTTGGTTATAATCAAGAAGTTGATGTTTCACCTAAAGAATTTGAGTGCCACATCTACCAGCTACAACATACTCAGCCTCTGCAGTTGACAGAGCAACTGAATGTTACTTTTTAGAAGCCCAAGAGATTAGGCACCCACCTAAGTACAAACACAGGCCACTTGTGCTTTTTCTATCAAGTTTACACCCAGAATAATCAGCATCACAATAGGCAATCAAATCTAACTTACAACCAGTAGGATACCAAATTCCAAGATCACAAGTTCCAACAAGATATTTAAAAATTCTTTTAACAGCTAACATGTGACTTTCTTTTGGATTAGCTTGAAATCTAGCACACAAGCACACACTGAATTGAATGTCAGGTCTAGAAGTGGTAAGATAGAGTAGAGAACCAATCATACCTTTATATGTCTTTGGGTCTACTGACTTACCAAGTGAGTCTTCTTCTAGTTTAGCATTAATCGCAATGGGTGTGCTTGAATGCTTGAGGTTCTGGAAGTCAAACCTTTTAGAAGTTCCTTGACAAATTTGGTTTGACTTATGAAGATCCCCTCGTTGGTTTGGTTAACCTGCAATCCCAAGAAAAATTGTAAGTCTCCCATCAAGCTCATTTCAAATTCATTTTTCATTTGATTTGCAAATTCAGTGCACAAGCTCTTATTGGTTAATCCAAATATTATGTCATCAACATAAATTTGGACTGCAATTATTTGATTTTTGACAGTTTTTGTGAATAGGGTTTGATCAACATTACCTCTAGAGTATCCTTTCTCAAGCAAAAAAGAACTCAAACGGTCATACCAAGCTCTTGGAGCTTGTTTAAGACCATATAGAGCCTTATGAAGCTTAAATACATGATTAGGATATTTTTCATTTTCAAAGCCCGGAGGTTGTTAAAAAAAAACATTTTCTTTTATATAACCATTCAAAAAAGCACTTTTGACATCCATTTGATAGACTTTAAATTTCAGTGAAGATGCAAAAGCAAGAAAAATTCTTACAGCTTCTAGCCTAGCTACAGGGGCATATGACTCTTCAAAATCAATTCCAAATTCTTGGTTGTACCCCTTTGCAACTAGCCTAGCTTTATTTCTAATGACTTGACCATTTTCATTCAATTTATTTCTAAAAACCCATCTAGTGCCAATGACTGATTGGTCACTAGGTCTAGGTACTAATTCCCATACTTGATTTCTTTCAAATTGATGAAGTTCATCATGCATTGCATTGATCCAGTCAGAACTCATTAGAGCTTCATCAATTGATTTTGGTTCAACTTGGGAAATTAGTGCTAGTGGGTCTTCATGAATTGCATTCAGGAATGATGATCTAGTCCTTACCCTATCATGCACATTGCCAACAACATTTTCTAATAGGTGATCTCTCAAAAATCTATGTTCAGAAGTTACCTGTTGAGATACACTTAAGTCTGGAACAACATTACCTGATCCACTTGGAGTAGGTGAATGAATGTTCAAATTCTCACCAATGTCTTCATTTTCCTCAACAGTTGGTGAAGAATCCACAATGAAATCATCCTCTTCATTATCTTGACTGTCCCTGCAAGATTTAGAACCATGAGTTGAAAAGTAATTTTCATCAAAAATAACATGTGGAGACTCTTCAACAGTTTTGTTTTTGAGAGAATAAACTCTAAAAGCTCTTGACACTTCAGAATAGCCAAGAAAGATGGCTTCCTGACTTTTAGCATCAAACTTGTCAAGATTTTCTTTATTGTTGTTATGAACAAAGCATTTAAACCCAAAGACTTTGAAATAAGACACTGTTGGCTTTTTGTTTTTCAATAATTCATAGGGGGTTTTTCTGATTTTTGGTCTGATCAAAGCTCTATTAAGAATGTGATTTGTTGTGTTTACAGCTTCAGCCTAGAAGGATTTGGGCAAATTGCTTTCTAAGAGCATGGATCTAGCCATTTCCACAAGAGTTCTATTCTTTCTTTCCACAACTCCATTTTGTTCTCGAGTTCTTGGTGAAGAAAACTTGTGAAATATGTGAAGTTTAGCACATAAATCAGAAAAGGATTTATTTTCAAACTCACCCCCATGATCAGTCAAAATGTTTTTGATTTTATATGGAAAACTTGTTAAGGCCGTGGTACAGAAATTCTGAACTCAAGGCAAGCATCACTTTTGTAGGACAGAAAGATAACCCATGTAAATCTAGTAAAATCATCAATAATGACAAACCCATATCTTTTGCCACTAAGACTTAGAATTCTTGTTGGGCCAAAGAGGTCCATATGAAGTAATTCTAGTGGCTTAGATGTGAGTACCTCATTGAAGGTTTTAAAAGATTTTCTGGTTTGTTTTCTTGGGCACAAATCCCACAAACTTATTTTCTACATTAGAAAAGGATTCAGGAAGACCTTTAACCAAATTCAGCCTTAACAGTTTATTTATTGTTCTGAAACTTGCATGACCAAGTCTTTTGTGCCAAGTCCATGCAATTTCATTCTTATTTACAACAAGACAAATATTTTCAGAGAAGTTTTTATCAAGGTTGATCATGTAGACATTGTTTTCCCTCTTTCCAAAGAATTTTATTTTATCAGTTGATGAGTCAATTATCTTGCAGAAATCAGATTCAAACACAACATTGTGACCTTTGTCACAAAGTTGGCTAATGCCCAGCAAATTGTAATTTAAACCATCAACTAACAAAACATTATCAACTGAGTTTGAGGAAGATTGACCAACATTTCCACATCCAATGATTTATCCTTTATTTTTACCTCCAAATGTAACAAAACCTCCCTCCTTCTCAATCAGGAATGAAAATTTAGCTTTGTCTCCAATCATGTGTCGTGAACACCCACTGTCAAGGAACCACACATTTGAGTTGGGTGCACGACTTTCCTGCAAAAATAATCAGTGGAGAGAAGATTTTGCTACCCAAACATTATTGGGACCATCAGAATGTTTGAACATTGATATCAAATCTTTCTAATCCAGATCTGACTTGGTTTTTGCTTCTGTTTGTCAGTGGTGTTTTCTGCCTTTTTAGTTTGTTCTTTCCTTTTGGAATCAAGACACCAGTGTTCTTTTCTTATAAGAAGGGGGTTTTGCATTTGGACATGAGTGTTCAATTGCGGAGGTCCAAACCAAGGATTTTGATGGTACACTGAAAAATTTGGATGGAAGAATTGAGGATGGTACCAAAAGGATTGAGATACCATTGGTTCCAAGAATTAGTCCCATCAGCTTGATGTGCTATTTTGGAAGTCCAAGGTTTCTCATGAATTGCTTCTTTTAAGTTTTTCTTATTTTTCAGATTTTTATTTGAATTTTTGGTTGATTGATTTGTGGTTTTTGAGGTTGAGCAGGTCGACCTGTCCTTAACTAGTGTCGACACAGCAGTCACAGATTCCACCTTTTTGTGGACTTGTGTCGACCTGTTAGGTGATTGTGACGACCTGGTTGGTTTCTCTTTGTTCTGGATTTTTAAAATTTTTACTGTGTTGCTTGACACTTGCTTATTTTTTGTGTTTTCAAGACTAGAACCTTTGACAAAATTGATCAAGGGTGCTTTTTCTCTTATTTCACCAGATTTGTCTTTATTGGGTTTTTGTTTGTTGAATCCTAGTCCATATGATTCAGATCTCATTCTAGCTCCTAGCAAGGCCTCCAAATTGTCTTTACCTTTTGTAAATGTTTCAATGACTTGTTCTTTTTCTTTTAGCTGGTTTTCTAAGATTTTGATTTCATCAACACTTTTTTGTTTTCTTTTTGTTCCAATTCCAGCTTTTCAGACAATTCTTTAAACTCATGAGTGGCCTTTTGGGATGCAAGCTTGAGCTTGTCAATCACATTCAGAAGGTTTTCTTTTTCCTCATGGAGCTCAGCTACTTCATTTTCCAATTCACAAATTCTTTTGTTTATTGATTGGTTATGCAGAATGTTTTCAATTTTCTTCTTTAGATGTTTGTTTTCTTTCTTATTTCAGAATAATTATCAATAAGTTCAGCATATGCATCTTGCCACTCATCAATTGAAAATTCTTCAAAAGATGTACTTACCTTTTCATCTGAGCCATTTGCCATAAAGCAAATTTCCTCACTTTATGAGATTGAGGACTTTTCTTCTTCTTTCTCACTTGAGTCTTCATCAGACCAAGTGGCAACCATTGCTTTGGCTTCTTGATTTATGAATCTCTTGTATTTCTCCTTCTTGTTCTCAGGACATTCTCCCTTCATATGTCCTGGTTTGTTGCACCTGTAACAAATGATAACTTCATCATATTTCTGATTTCTACTTGAATTGGCATTAGAAAAGGAAGTGTTTCTTTTTCCTGATAGGAATTTCTTTTTCCCAGAAAGTTTTCCTTTTCTATATTTTAAGAATTTTCAGAATTGCTTGGTCATGAGGGCAAGCTCATCCTCATTGGACTCAGACTCATCAGAACTTGTTTTCTCCTGATTCTTGTCTTTGTTACTAGATGAAGCTTTGAGGGCTACTGGTTTGGTTTTGATTATGTGCTCTTCATTTCTTTTCAAGTTTATTTCATAAGTCATTAAGGATCCTATCAATTCATCCAATGAGATTTTGGACAAATCTTTAGAATCTTCGATGACTGTGGCCTTAGTGTGCCAAATTGAAGAGAGAGAGCGCAAGATTTTCCTTACCAAATCAGCATTTGTATAATCCTTACCTAAAGCCTTCAGTCCATTCACAATGATCATAAACCTAGCAAACATTTCTAAATAGTCTCATCAGATTTCATCATAAACAGTTCATACTCAGAAACAAGAATGTTAGCTTTGGTTTCTTTTACTTGAGATGTTCCCTCATAGAGTAGCTCAAGCTTATCCCACATCTCCTTGGCAGATTTGCACATGCAAATTCTTGAGTACTCCTTAGGGTGGACTGCACATTGGATCATATTCATAGCACTATAGTTCAGGCTAGCCCTTCTAATCTGTTCCCTGGTCCAGGTTTCTTCCTCTCCCTGGTTCTCATAGGGGCCTACCTCAACTACTTTCCAGATTTCATAGTTTTGGGCTCTAAGAAAAACTTGCATTCTATTCTTCCAATAAGAATAGTCTGTCCCATTGAAGAAGGGTGGCCTATTAATGGAATGACCCTTAGCTATGAACCCTCTGGAATCCATTGAATCAAATAGATGGTGCAAAGAAGGAAACACTCAGTAAGCAAGCAAGCAAAACACACAGAACAAACAGAAAATACTTAGAACAGATCAGATCAGTTATGAACCCTCTCTGATACCAATTGTAGGATCGAAAATAAGGTTGGACCAGATCTAGAAGGGGGGGGGGGGGGTTGAATAGATCTTGGCCAGAAACTGCGGAAGCTTAGCCAATTTAAAAATTGCTTTGAATCAAAGACAGCTTAAGAATGAAATCCACAGATCTGATGAGTGATTGTGTGAGTTAGATGATTAGAGTGTGTGAACAAGTTGATTAGAAGTTAAATCGAAATATCCTATGCATTCATCTAGCGCAAAGTGAAATTAAATCACAAACAAACCACTGCACAGAGATTTTTAGGTGGTTCGAAAATCACACCATGTGACTCCTACATCCACCCCTCACACTGTGAGGATCCACTATACAACTTGGATACACCACACCCATTGGAGCATGACAACTCCAACACACTGAGTTCTACAACTCACACGACCTCTAGAGTAAGACTACTCTAGAAACCTAAGCAAGACTGCTCAACCACAACCTGAGTACACGACTCAAAAACACTGAGCACAAAGGCTCACAAACAACTTGCTAGAACAGAAACACAAGATTCAGATCCTCTAGCAATGATCTGATCTATCAAGAGTTCATTCAAGAGACTGGTGCAACAACTCATGCACAATCTCAGAATGACTCAGAAGAAACAAGGGGAATTGAGGAATTGTATGAATAATCCTTGTTCTTCAAATGTACTCCCTTGTAGAAGGTCGAATTGTGAAGAAGCTTGAACCCTTGAAGTCCCTGGCCGATGCTCTGCAACTTGTGCTTTGGGATCTTCCTTGAAATCTTCACAATTGGATGCTTCTACTTGATCTACACCCTTGGAAGTGATCTCACTGCTTCATCTTGGATCAATCTTCACTTCTTGTGCTTGGAGATTTGGAAATTGGGTTGAAGAAGCACAAGGGGAGCAAGAACAGGGAGGAGAACTCTCTTTGCCGCCAAAAGATTTCCGGAAGGCTCTGAAGGTTCTCTTCTTCGTTGGATGGCCAATAGGAGAGTATTTTTAGCCCAAAGTGTCCAAAGGTACCCTTGGGGGTCGTGGGCACATGATCCAAGGCCAATCCACCAAATCCCTAGAGTGCATCGTGTCCAGATGTGACTTTACGTCAAAAAGTTTCCAGAGTGTGTCGACCTGCCCATGGGGTGTGTCGACACACTATCACAGACTGGAAAAATAGCTTCTCTGGGAAGGGTCTCTAGTGTCGACACCACTTGATCTAGTGTCGACAGACTATAGAAAACTGCAAAACAAGCCTTATGGGAGAGGCATCTAGTGTCGACACCATTTGGTCTAGTGTCGACACACTGTCCAGACCTGTTGACAGGGTTCTCTGGGAGCTGGGTCTAGTGTCGACACTACTTCATCTTGTGTCGGTACCACTTGACCATTTCTTCATCTTTTGCCTTAGGGTTTGGAGCATTGTGTCGACACCAGTATGGGGTGTGTCGACACTACCCTTGCAAGAATTGTGTGTCCCTGAGAAATAAACACATATTTCATTAGTCCAATGTATTATCATGAAAATAAATGATAAATGTGTTTAAAAACATGCTATTTAAATTTGGTCATTGCATGTGTGATGTATTTAACATGTTCCAATTATTGTGCATTAAATTCACAACTTGTCATCATCAAAATATGAGGGGAAATGTATAAAGTTCACACTCAACCCAACAGTAATTTTGGGAGCCGACTAGTTGTCCACTTATGGGGCAAGTGTCGATTTTAAGAAAGGAAGGGTGACATTTAGTGACTTTCCTAAATTGGCATTCTCTGGGATTAAACATAAGAGACAGATGTCTCTAATCTCTACCATAAAAGCCCATAACATGATAAGGAAAGGTTGTTTTGGTTTCCTTGTGGCCGTAGTAATTGAAAAGAAGGGTTCTAAGATAGAAGACATCCATATAGTCTAGGATTTCCCCTATGTGTTTCCTGAAGATTTGCCAGGGATTCTCCTGGAACGAGATGTCAACTTCGCCATAGAGTTGGTCCCTGGAGCTGCCCCGGTATCACGGCAATCATACCGGATGTCACCTGCCAAGCTAAAGGAATTGAAGATGCAACTGATGGAGCTATTAGAGAAGGGGTTCACCAGACCCAGTACTTCCCCATGGGGAGCACCTGTGCTATTGGTTAAGAAGAAAGATGGATCGATGAGGTTGTGCATCGACTATCGTCAACTCAATCAACTCACCATCAAGAACAAATACCCATTGCCCAGGGTCGATGAACTATTCGACCAAATATCCGGAGCTCAATATTTCTCCAAGATCGATCTTCGATCTGGCTATCATCAAATGAGGATCAAGGATGACGATATCTTCAAAACGGCTTTCAGGAGCAGGTATAGACACTATGAATTCATCGTTATGCCTTTTGGTCTAACCAATGCTCCTGCAGCCTTTATGCAACTCACGAACAGCATATATCGGCCATACCTTGACAAGTTCGTGGTCTCTTCATCAACGACATCCTCATTTATTCAAAGACCAAGGAAGAGCATGAAGAACACCTGAAGATTGCACTGCAAGTCTTGCGAGACAACAAATTATACGCAAAGCTGAGCAAGTGTGAATTCTGGCTCGAAGAAGTGTCCTTCTTGGGCCATGTCATCTCAAAGGACAGCATCTCTGTTGATCCCTCCAAAGTCGAAGTTGTACTCAATTGGGAGGGACCAACCAATGTAATAGAAATCAGAAGCTTCTTAGGACTGGCTGGCTACTACAGGCGGTTCATTAAGGACTTCTCCAAGATTGTCGTTCCTCTCACATGACTGACACGAAAGGAGAGTCCATACTCTTGGAGTAATGAGTGTGAGAAAAGTTTCCAAACTCTTAAAGATTGTCTTACCTCAGCACCTGTTCTCGCTCTGCCAATAAAGGGAGAAGGTTTCTCCGTCTACACCGATGCCTCAGGGATTGGGCTAGGTTGTGTATTGATGCAAAAGGAGAAGGTTATTTCTTATTCTTCAAGACAACTGAAGATGCATGAAGTCAACTACCCTATACATGATCTAGAGTTGGTTGCCGTGGTCTTCGCCTTGAAGATCTGGAGACATTACTTGTATGGTGAGAAATTCACTGTCTACTCAGACCATAAAAGCCTGAAGTACTTATTCTCCCAGAGGGAACTCAACATGAGACAGAGAAGATGGCTAGAATATCTGAAGGATTTCGACTTCAACATCCAATACCATCCAGGAAAGGGTAATGTCGTGGCTGATGCTCTTAGTAGGAGGCCAATGGCATCTGTTTCAAGTCTAGTCCTTGGTGAGATGCAACTACTAGAACAATTTGCAAGGTTAGACTTAACTATTGAACATAGAGATGATCAAGTCTTGATTGCCAATATCAAGATTCAATCCGACTTCCTGGACGAGATTAAAACCCAACAAGATAATGATCCATTCTTTGTTCGCATCAAGAAAATCTTAACCAAAAGACCAGACTTTGCTATGACTGAGGATGGAAGACTGGTGTTCTAAGGGAGGACATGTGTCCCTGATAATGAAGAACTGAAGAGAAGGTTAATGGATGAAGCTCACAAGACAAAGTACACTATTCATCCAGGAGGTATCAAAATGTATCAAGACATGAAAAGAATGTTTGGTGGCTGAACATGAAGAGAGAAGTAGTTGAACATGCCGCACACTGCCTTACTTGCCAACAAGTAAAAGTGGAACACATGCGCCCTGCTGGTGTACTCAGACCATTAGATATTCCGGAATGGAAATGGGAAAGCATTGGCATGGACTTCATCATGGGTTTACCCAAGACTCGTGGTGGACTCGACGCCATTTGGGTCATTGTCGACCGACTAACCAAATCTGCCCACTTTCTAGCCATAAAGAGTAAGTGGTCGGTAGAAGTACTAGCTGCCTTATATGTCAAAGGGATTGTAAGACTACATGGAGTTCCATCATCACATCTCATTTTTGGAAAGAACTGCAAGATGCACTGGGTACTAAACTCAACTTTAGTACCGCATTCCATCCACAAACTGATGGGCAAACTGAAAGAACCAACCAAATAGTGGAAGACATGTTGAGAGCGTGCACTATAGACTTCCAAGGATATTGGAACGAGCACCTACCCCTTATTGAGTTCGCCTATAACAACAGTTACCAGGCGAGTATTAAGATGGCACCGTTCAAAGCACTCTACAGAAGAAATTGTAGATCTCCTACATGCTAGAATGAGGTGGGAGAACAGCAATGGCTAGGCCCGGACATAGTGCAGAATACAACCCGGGACATTCAGGTGATTAGAGATCGGCTTAAGACTGCTCAGTCTAGACAAAAGAGCTATTCCGACAAAAGAAGGCGAGACTTAGAATTCCAAGTCGGTGATCATGTATTCTTAAAGGCGTCACCTACTCGTGGCATCCAAAGATTTGGTGTGAAAGGAAAGCTCAGTCCTAGATTTATCGGTCCTTTTGAAGTCCTCGAAAGGATTAGTGAGGTTGCATACCGACTGGCGTTGCCACTGGATCTAGCATGTGTACACAATGTGTTCCATGTCTCCATGCTCAGGAAATATGTATATGATCCTACACACATCATTCGTCACGAGAAGATGGTGTTGAACAGGGACACGACATATGAAGAAAAGCCAGTCAAGATATTAGAACGGAAGGTGCAACAGCTCAGGAACCGTCCCATTCACGTGGTTAAAGTCTTATGGAATAACCGCGGAGTGGAAGAAGCCACATGGGAACCGGAAGGAACCATCAGACGGAACTAACTCGATCTTTTCGGTAAGACATTCCCTCCATTATAATCATATGAATTTGGGGAGCAAATTCTTTTTAAGAGGGGGAGGATGTAGCAACCTAGATTTTTCAAAAAAAAAAAATTTAATAAAAATAAAAATAAAAGCAATTAGAATATCAAATAAAAGAGAATTAAATAAAACCCATTAAATGAAAAGAAGTAAGGGGCTTTGTTAAATGGACCCATTAGAAATTAGTGGGCCAAAATAGGAATTTTTAAAAGGGGAATAATAGAAAAATACCCTAAATTCGTAACTTAATTATTACTTAAATAGAAAAAGGTATTTAATGTATTAAATAGCTAATTTAAGTTAGATTTGGATTCCTAACCCTACCCAATTAGATTGGACACGAAATTACCTCTCTCCTAACCCAATTGGGAGGTTACAAGCATGGAAGGGTGGAATTAAATAGGGAATCTTGGAATTAAATAGGAGTTAGAGTCCTATTAGGAAATAGAAAGGGAAGAGATATAAATACTCTCTTAAAGCTCCATGGCTGGCCCTAGCTCGTTGCCAAGGGTTTCTGGACCAGGAGGAGAGGCCAAGGAAGAGGAGAATTCGTGGGGAGAAGAACTTCTCAAAGCTCTTGTCACGCCCCGACGCGGAATATCGGAGCGCGAGGGCAGTTGCAAGAAAAGGTATAGAGCGAGTACTAGACATCAAACCATTGCACATTGAATAATACTAAAACAAATCTTTCTCATTAATAACTTTTCAAATGTCTAGTTACAACCACTACTATCAGAGCCATTCTATAGGGCCCAATTACATTGCAATAAATGGAAATATCTAACTACAACTCTAAGATAACATAATGACTCGAGGGTACTCATGGCTTCACTCTTGGTCATTCCCTTCCTCGTGAGTGTATGTGTCATCCTCGGTCTCACCTGAGAACACAACATCAAATAACGTAGGGTGAGCGATAACGCCCAGTAGGACTTAAATCTCAGGCTCAAGCAGGCTTTAAATAATTAACACATTTAATGGCAGAGTATCTAAAGATAGTAGGTACAAGAGAGTCAAAATATAGCAAGAGATAGCACAACAGGTAACAAGATAGCACAATAGCACGAGATCGAGTATAGTTTCCAAAAATAGCACAAGTATCGAGTATAGCACGAATAGCAGGATGGCCATAGCACAACTAGCACAAGCATAATAATAGCACGATGAGTATAGCACTTGTTTGTCATTCTAGACAACGAGAGAGTATAGCACGTTTTGTGTTTTGATTGTCATATAGATAGTTGAGATAGATAGCACTTGAGTGTAATGCCAAACACTCTGATCATTTAACTCCCATGGGCACTAGCACTTTCGGGCGCACATCCCAGGACCAGATCGGGCCCTTTATATATTGCCAGGCATTGGTTATATTGTTTATCTTTAGACAATCAGTCAATGGCCAATATAGAGTACCAAGAAGTAGATGAATAGACGAGATAGTAGAGTGAACGTGAATAGACGAGCGAGTAGAGTACAGATGAGAGCTAGTGGACATTGCACGTAATGCGACGAGTAACAGGCGATAGTAACAGTTGCACAACACGCGCACGTCGTATTGGCAGTCAGGTGAAATTCACGACCCTACCATTGGCCCTGTTAAGCACAGGTCCAGAGGTCTGGCGTGATTCAAGGTAAGAGCGAACTTCTAATAGGCGTTTGGATCATATAGATCCCTAAAGATGTAATGGGTGTTATGGTACAACCGGCTCGTCGACCATGTGGGAATCCATGATCAGAGGAGACTTACGGAGGCCTTGTGCAAGGGTTCACTAGTCCGGCGAAAGGAATATCCGACGGAGAGTTCACCACAAGCCAAGTAAAGTGTGTATATAAAACAGGTGCTCGACGTTCTAGAGGAATTCTAGAACAGTGGGGCGTCGATATCGATATATAAACAACGCTAGAAACGAATACAAGTCCTTAAAATAGGGCCATTAACATACTTTATTACATTAAATTACCAGATACATTGTGAGATATTTTCTGCAAGATTTCAACCATATATGGATGGTTCATGTGTGTGCTTGTGTAAGAGAAATCATAGATAGAAATAAGTCGTGAATAGGTATTTTAAACATTCAATATAGCTCCATTTTAAGCAGGGTGTTTACTGGGGGTATAACGGTAAAAAAGCGTAAGAATTATTTAGAAAGTGATAGAAATATATATATATATATATATATATATATGTTTTTATGGGTTTTTCATCAAAATTCTTCTGAAGGCGACGTACCCCTGCACGGGTCGCGATAGGGTCAGGGCAGAACGCGACAGGGCCTAAAAAGGGTCGCGACATGGCTTGCAGATCGGGTTCTGAGAACGCGACGGTTCACCTGTCGCCTTCTTGATTGCGTCAGGTAGGCTGTCGCAATTGGATCCCAGAAAGCGACATATCGAGGTGTCGCCTTCTGGTTGTCTGCGCCTGACTCTGACAGGAGTCAGACCAGACATTGTATTGCGGACCAGGGATATCAATTTTTGATATAGGGTTGTTCAGAAAATCATAACTAATTATATACATGATGAAAATCCACGAAATCAGTGGCAAATGAAGCTAGACATGCGAGAGTACTTCCAGTAAATAGGAATTCGAGAGAGAGCATGGTTTGAATATGGTTTAAGAACGAACAAGAACGAGTAACACAGAACATTATATAGAGAACAAGATTGATTTAATTCGAGCAACATGCTTGATAAAAATTAGGGCTTTTAGGGTCGAAAGTTTCCTAATGATCATCAGTATCTCCCATAAAAATTTCAAGGCATGGGATTTAATAATCATGGAGAGCAAGAATTATGAAGAAGGTTCGGGGTCAAGAGAGTTGCAGAACTTCAAAATTCAAGAAGAAAACATTGGCTCGATGGAAAATTATGAAATTTGAGGGTTTAGTTCCTGATGTATGGAACAATCTACAGACGAAATATTAGGATTTTTGCTTGTGAGAATGCCTACTTTTGACTCGATTTGTCTTCTAGGGCTAGAACTTGAAGAACGAGGAAGAAGCTCCAAGAACTCCTTCTTCCCACGAGATCCTCTCCTCCTTGGCCTCTTCTCCACGTCCAACAACCTTTGGCAACGAGCTAGGGTCGGCCAAGAGGGTTTAGGAGGTGTATTTATGTAAACACAAGTTCCTATTCCTATTTCTACTCTAATTGCTCTTAATTACGAGATTTCCCAACTCCAACCTTCCTTCCTTGCTTTCCAATCTCTATTTAGGCTAGGAAGAGATCCAAATTCGTGCTAAACCATATGGGGTAGGTTTAGGAATCCAATTCCAACTCTAATTGCCACTTTTATTGCTTTAATAACCCCTTTCCAATTATGATATAATTAAACTCCGAATTTAGGGTATTTTATTATTATTCTCCCTTTGTAATTTCATACTTTGACCCAATAAATTCTATTTGGTCCATTAAGCAAAGCCCATTACTCTTTTCCATTTAATGGGTTTTATTTAATGCTTTTTTCATTTAAATATCCATTTAGCTAGGTTTTAATTCTTTATTTAAATTTTTATTTTTCCTAAAAATTCAGGTTGCTACATCTCTCAACCCTGTTCTTCAAGTTCTAGCCCTAGAAGAGGAAAATGATCAAAGGTAGGCATTCTCACGAGCAAGAGTAAATCAATTTCGTCTGTAGGATGATCTAAACCTCAAGATTTAAAGCCCTCTTATCTCATATTTTTCCATCGAGCAAATCTTTCGTTCTTAATTTTTGAAGTTATGTAAACACCATGACCCTGAACCCTCTTTTTAATTCTTGATCTCCATGTATACTAAACCCCATGCTACGAAATTTTTATGGGAAATACTGATGATAGTTAGGCTTCTTTTGCCCCTAAAAGCCCCAATTTTCATCCATCCTATCTTGCGAATTAAATCGTTGATCTCAACTATGTACTGTTTCATGTTCATCATGAATACCTGTGATTAAAGCATGTCTAAACCCTGTCTGTTTTCAAATTTCAAATTACTATCAGTACCCATGTGAGTCTAGATCAATTTGCAACTAGTTTCATGATTTTTCATCGACTATACAATTAGTTATGATTTTCTGAACGACCCTGTGTCAAAAGATAGAAAGTTGGCCCGCAATCCGAGGCTCTATCCTTTTCCTGCCGAACTCAAGCATAGGTCCTGAGAACGTGATGGCTCGATAAGCCGCATTCTAAGGCCGGTCGCAACAACACCACCCGTAGCATTCTTAACGCGACAGGGTCTGTCATCACGTTCTAGCCGCCTGAGTGGACAGGTCTGTCGCGTTCTGTACAAGACCCCGTCGCGATCTCTTCTGACCCTATCGCGACCCTTACAAGGGTCCGTCGCGATCTCAGATTTTTGTATGAAAACCCATAATTGGTGATATTCTAACTATCCACAGTGCATATACTTCCTGTTAACAGTAACCAACACAGTAAATAAAATTGATATAAGTCATCATGGTTTAATTGCTTAAAAGACATACACTTGATCATGTAATCACGGGGATTGTGCGACCCCCAAAACACACAAATATCTATTGTCTATAAGAGCATGAAAATAGGAATGTGATCGCCACCTAGATAGTTGCCTAAGGATGAAAATAGTATGGGCTAACTACACTAAGAAAGGGAAAGAGAACTGTGGACTTACTGAGATCGAGACGGTCAACTCCGTCGCGACGGGGCTGTAGTCTCGTCGCCAATATAGGGAGCGTCTATGCTGTCGCATCGCCCTTCCCAGTCGCGTTCTCTACAGTGTGGGAGAGATGTGGTTGGACCTTCTTCCCGTCCTCCGGCCAGCCAGAGGACAAGAGCTCCTCGTAGAAGTTGCCTAAGTACCTGCCAAAATAATGAAAACAATAAAGAAGACCCCTGTTAGAACATATTTAGCCTAATATCTATTCGAAAATGAAAAGGAAATATGAAGCATGGTGGGAACGGACCTGGGGGTGGTTTTTAAACCCCTAGGGTATATGGAAAACATTGGAGGAAAAGGGAAATGAATTCCTATCTAACAAAGCAATAAACATGCATGGAGGGAAAGAAATGAGATGAGAGGGAAGAAAGAGCCCCATATGGGGCGACTCCCTGGCTCCAAATGAAATCTTCGAGCACTGTAGAAGCTTCACAAGTCACCCTCCTCAAGCTCCAAGCCTTGTGGATGAAGAAATGAGCATGGCTTGGTGAAGGGAATAGGAGGAAAATGGGAGGAATGGAAGAGCTGCGAGCTAAGTCCAGGTCACAGAAAATTTCGGCAGCCCTTCGGGGTGAAAAATGGGGGTCCCCTTCTCTGAAGGAGAGGGCCTTGCTTATATAGAATTGGAGAGAGAATATCCCATTTTTAAATAATAATTCCCCCAAATAAAGGATAAATATCATTAAATCCGGATTGGGAGAGTCCAAAGGGGTTCCTAGAGTCTCCCACAACCCCAAACCGCAGTCATGGGGGTTGAGAGGTTGCATGGGATAGAGATAAGGCCATGGGAGGATAAAGTGGAGGTGGTTGCGGAGGCTGTTGCCGTGGCTGTAGTCGCGACATATCGCAGGGGTGTGACCTGGAGGAAAGCGACGACCGAAAGTGTCGCGACTGTGAAGCCACGTGCATGGATATGCATGGGCTGTCGCGACGACCAAAGGGGGCGCGACAAGATGAACGCGTCTCCACGATATGTTGTGTTAATGAAAATTAATTATTCTCAATAAATGGCCAATCAAATGGGAGAATGATAGGCAATTAAGACACAAGGACTTCTTTAAAAGGATAATGGACGGGATTTAAATGAAATTGGGCTTCTTAATGGGCTCAATGCAAGGCTAATAGTGGGCTCAAGGTGAGTGACCAAATAGGGGCTCACTAAGATGACAAGAAATGTGGTTCAACTCATAGGCCAGAAACGGGTGTCTACAGATTGCCCCTCCTTGGCTTCCACTTTGCAGGGGAGCGTAGCGGAAGTGTAGCGGAGGTGTCATGAAGTGATGGCAAAGCGAAAATGACGTGGAGTGGACTGAAAAGTGGGGAGTGAAGGTAAAGAGACACCCGATCTAACCAACAAGCAATTGGAAATCTTCGTGAAAACCCCGAGTTAGTTGCTCAAGTAATATGCAAGGAAAAGCACGAGTCTGGATTAGAAGGAGGAAGAAGAGGACGATCAACCCCTCGATTGAGAGGTACCCTAGCCGATTGGCCTGCAGTTTCATTTGGGAGGGACATGTGCGTGCCAGGCAGGTAACTCATGACTCTGTCCTGGGAGCGGTTCGTAACCAAAACGGACCAAACGAGTAAGAAGAAAATTGGATAGAGAATCCAGACAGAGAAATTCTTGATAAACTGATAGGAGCAACTTACTCGGAGGCAAACCTTCCGATTCGGAGTGGAATGGGATTTCTTTTCTGAACATGAAGGATGGTTGGGCACTTAACAAGAGCTCATCATTAGCCAGGAATGAGTCGTGATAGCTCAAAATCCTACATGATGCATGCTGGGAAAAAGGAAAAGAAATCATTAAAACAAATATAAAGAAAAGAGAAAATAGAAAATACATCAAGGATAATATTGTTAAACCAGACAAGAATGAGTCAAGAGACTACTTGCAACCGCAGTGTAGGCCTGAATCCATCATTTCCAAACTTATCTGACCCAACGGTCTATCCAGCGATTAGCAATGTGCACCTAGATTATCACTGTTTTTGGTAAAGGGGAACTCAAATCCGAGAACACATTGAGAACCAGCCGGTCCTTGAAACGATATAATAAGTAGAATACCATATAGTAATGCAAGGGAATAGGGATAGAAATACTTACCTGACTTACCAGTGACGTTCCATCTTTTTTTTTTTTTTGGCTTTTCTGACAAATAATCAAAGCAGACAACATAACAACAACACATATTTGCATCACAACACAAGCATACATAAGTAAACAAACTATGCACAAACCTGAAACAACACAAAAGAAATAGAGGCGACGCACCTGGGGACCGCGACATAATCGCGACGCCCTATGTGGTCACGGCATGAAGGCGTCATATCACAGCGTCGCGATATTAACTGAGGCAATAAACAAGGAAAATTCATGTTTATCTCTATCCTAAGACCACCTAGACTACTAATAGGACTCCTAAACCTCTCCTAGAGTTATCCTAATACTAGATACGAGTTGAGGTGAGACTTAGGCCCCTAGGGCTCTATAAATAGGGGTGTTTAGGGGGCTAAACTCGCAGCTCTCTCTCTCTCTCTCATATTTTCTCTTAGTTTTCTCTCTCTTCAGCCATGAAGAGGTCTTTCTCTGCCTTCCAGGATGATATCAAGCCATATGCAGACCCCAAAGCGGCCCGAGAGTCCTATGCCGAGCTCCAGCGACTCACCTCCATGCTCGGACACATATGTATATGCCCGGAACTTCAAGTAAGTGACTTTCTCTCTCTAGCTCTCCTTCTCTCTCTCCAATTTCTTCTTTTCTCTGCTCTCCTTTTGCTGCTTCCAACCTTTTTATCTTTTCTTCTTATATGTCAGATTCTCCCAAGTCATAGGAGATTCTCCAAAGTGCCCTGGTTAGCTCCCATGATTGACTTACTTCCTTTTGCATCTACCCATCACCTGCGAGAGTGGGGACTTTCAACGGTGCTGACCCTGGCCAAGCAATATCATAAAATCGTGCATGTGTGGGATAACATTACCGCTTTGGTAGAGCCGTGGCACCCCAAGACACACACGTTTGTCTTCCATTGGTTCGAGGCTACTATTATGCTGGAAGAGTTGGAATTGATGTTGGGTCTGCCAAAGTACAAGAAGGGAGATGAGCGCGCTTTTTCCTACACCGTGGGGCCAATCAACACATAGAGCATACTTAGGGAGATCACCACCAAGAAAATAGACCTTCACAGCATGACTAGCCAGAACTATGTTCACCTCCTCCCTATTTCCCAGTGGATCATTTCTCAGTGCAAACGTAAGATTGGGAACCACCTCGCTATAGCCAAAGCCGCCGCCATCTGCATCTGTGGCGTTATTCTCTTCCCGGCAGAAGACGGTGCCATCTCCTTTGCCAACTTGAGCATAATCGACTCCGTATCCAAAGGTATGAGAATTGCACAGGCCGTCCTTGGTTATCTCTATGTCGGTCTTTCTTCTACAGCCACTGGAGGCCCCTTCTATGGTTCTGTCGTCGCCCTCGCGCTCTGGATGGGAATGCACATACAATTCTGGGTAATGGACAACCTCCCCATCGAGTGCAAAAGCATGTTGCATCATCCTCTCGCTTTCGCGGGCGCACCCCTCTACATGACACCACAAGCTTGGTGCAAGACCGCACAAGTAAAAGGACTAAAAGAATGGCGTGATTACTTCAAAACAATGACGGTGGCGGAATTCGACATGCGACCACGCTTTCTCCACTATACGATGATATGCCTATCTCAGCATCCCGGGTTAGCACTTTGACTCTTAGGCAATGAAGCATTGGTTCTCTATAACCCGAACCGCTGCCATCTCCAATGCGGTGCTGCACGTACGGTGGTGCCTTTGCTCTCTCACTACCCACCCATTCAGAAACGGAAGAGGGGTGATGATCAAGATGAGCGGGATGTGAGAAGTGCCATCGTCCACTGGGAGGGATGCGCCACGAGCCTTCTTCAGGTGGAGGTAGTGGAGGACGAGGACGTGACCCGAGAGTACCTCGAGGCACTGACGAGGATTCGTCCAGCCGAACCGGGAGTTTGATGGGAATTAGAATGATGTAGGCACTATAACAGATGGTAGTTAGGGCAAAAAAGAGCATTTGATTGAATGTAGGAGTGATTTGGACAATGCATGGAATGATTTGAATGACTAAAATCAGACTTTTGATCTGTTTGCGCAATGCTAAGTTGATGACGCGACGCCCAAGGCCGTCACCTTAATGTCGCGACGTGTCTGGAGGTCACGACAGCATCGCGGTCTACCTAGCCGATGCTATAGGAACGCGACGCCCCGCTGTGTCACGTCTTCAACCGATAGTTCAAAACCCCAAAAGCTCCCCTTCTCCCTCCTTTGCGCATTCAAATCTTCAAGCAACCGGCGATTTCCCCTTTCTAGCTCTCACACCCTCTTGCTCTCCCACTCGCTCTTTCTTTCAAACATTCCCCAACCTTTCCCTCTCAAACTCCCACTTGCTCATCCAGCAATGGCAGGAGGTGGTGATGGCGGTGCGGGCTCCTCCAGAAGGAAGGAAAAGAGGCAAGCGACAAGGAGCTTTCAGCGGCAGGAGGAGGCACCTCTAGCGGAGGTGATCGTGCCGGAGGTCGAGATGGAGGAGGAGGAGGTCCCGGCCATTGACCACTAGACGGCGAGGAAGGCCCGGGAACAAGCGATGAAGACGGTAAGTGATCGGATCCCTCCTCTTTGATTTTGAATGTGTGGATGGATGAGAAAGCCCCTAGAGGGCCCCATGCAGGGCGCGATGCCAAGAGAAACGACCCCCGGACAAAGGATGCTCCGGCCAGTCAGCACCTTAGAACACGATGGATCTGCCTGTCGTGACACCAGGTGGCGCGGCCTGTCAATGGGACGCGACCCTGTCGCGCCAGCCAAGGCCGTCGCGACATAGTCGCAGTCCACAGGAGGGGCGCGACTAGGTCGCATCGCATCGGGGCGCGGCCAGGTCGCGTCGCATCGGGGTGTCGCGACATGGTCGCGGCCCATTAAGACGGCGCGATCTTAACCGAGAGCCTGAACTGGGGAGTGTTTAAACTGATTTTGACTTAACTTGTGCTTGCAGGGAGAAATGAGGGCTCGGGTCTCGTGGATTTTAGTATTGGCAGTGTATTCAGCCCTCCCTAGCTTCCAGAGAGAGAGCTTGGATGACATGGTGTTCGGGGAGGTCCTGAGGATGGACAGGATGAGGGTAGATCCCGCGCTCACCCAGGCCCTACACAGAAGGTTGGATGCAGAGGCGACTGCCTTCGTATTCCTATGGGGTCATATTATCTCCAGCTTAGAGGATGTGAGCCAGATCACGGGGCTGAGGGTGTACGGGCAGCCTGTGAGTGGGTTTACGTACCCTTGCTATAGAGAGTTAGCCCACAGACTGCTAGGCTTGACTGTAGAGGCGAGGTCTTCCCTCATCCCTAGAGTGAGTCTGCAGGAGAGTTTAGGGCTGTATGAGATGGGGAAGAAGGTGGGAGAGATAGTGGACGGGCAGCTACAGAGGCTGACGAGAGGCTGCCAGGAGCTGCTAGCGGAGGAGCCAGGGGCAGAGGCCGATATGGACTTGCATCGCTTTCTCATCCTGTTCCTAGGCAGACTTCTATTTGCCATGAGGGGGACGCAGTCCATTGCCGGTTTCTGCCACTCTTGGAGGACCTGGACCAGGTGGGTGATTTCGCATGGGGAGCCGCATTCTTAGCGCATCAGTTCGACAGCTTGGGTGCCTCCGAGCAGCAGACATCAATGAGCGGGTTCTTCCCCTTCCTCCAGGTACTCTTCTTTCCTTTGCTCCTTTACTTACTGCACTTTTGTTATGAGTTTAGATCTGACAACTCCCATATTTTCGCAGGCCTGGGCCTACCTTCACCTCCCTGCCCTGAGGAGAGGGATCCTAGCATGACTGGGCCTCGTGCCCATAGCCCGATGCTGGGACTCGCATCGACATGCACACTTTGAGCGACCAGCTGGCATCCCTTCAAGATGCAATCGATAGCTACCCTCAGCTAGATGTAAGTGATCTAACCCTTCTCTCTTAGTTCAATGATTTGAATTAATTGCTTGGCAACTAATCAGATGTGCTTTGATGTGCAGGTTGTGTGGCAGCCATACCTAGAGGAGGGTGATGAGGGACAACCCTCGTTGGTGCAGGCCCGCCCCTACTTCGGTAGGTCGGTGTGGGTGCATGCACTCAACCTTGTGCTACCTCTACACTTACAGCTGACTCCGAGGTCACTCAGCCTTCGCCAGAGTGCGGTGGAGTTCCCCAGCGGAGACCGGACTCCTAGTCCTGGTCGAAGATTCCGGGGACTCCACGACACCACGAACTGGCGCGATTGGGCCCGAGAGCAGATTGCGAACTGGGAGCACCGTGGCAGGCGAGTGCGATCAGAGGCCATGTCTGATGATGCGTACTTATAGGCATTTGCCTTAAAGTATGGGGCGAGGGTTTACAAGGGAGCGAGGCGATAGGTAAGCTTCTAAACTTAGACCTTATGAATTGTTCTAACTGAATTGAGCTGACAGATCTTGATGAATTACATATAGATGTAGCCGGGGAGATTGCCTCGCTTCAGACCCTGCTCCACTCGGCGGTGCAAGATCATGAGGTTGCCCAGCGGGAGGCGGAGCAACTGGTAAGCACTTACTCAGACTTCAGTACTTTACCAATTTCATAGCTGACTTTGATTAACTGATGTGTGTTGCATGCGCAGTGGAGGGAGCTAGACCGAGTGAGGAGAGCAGCAGCGGCTGGTGCTTCCTCCTCTAGAGCAGCGGAGAGCTCCCAGTCGGATCTGGAGGACCGACTGGCAGATGCGGTGAGGAGGGCCAAGGAGGTACAGAGAGATCTGACAGAGTGGGTAAGTGTGCTAGCGATTGAAATTGAAATTTTTATTCACACTTGGCACTAACTAGATTCTCTATAGGTAAACGAGCTAAGGACCGTCACTGACCGGGCAGACCGGTTGCAGGGGGAGGTTGATGAGCAGCGCCTCCAGGCAGAGACGGCTATAGCTGAGAGAGATCAGCTGCACACGCAGGTGGAGGAGTTGATGAGGGAGCTGACGACCTTGTGTGCATAGGGGCCAGTAGGAGATCAGGCGGAGTTGTCCCGATTGCGCTCCGAGTTACTCGCACAGCAGACCCTAGGTCGGGGACTCCAGGAGGTGATGACGGCCATAGGCCGATCACGGAGCAGGAGTAGGAGCGGTGTGAGTGGTGCTAGCGGGGCGACCGGTGCCTCCGTTAGACAGTACTTGATAGGTTCCTCTAGTCGCCGGAGGAACGAGGAGGAGGAGGGACGCCTAGCGGGAGAGGCGAGTGTTAGGAGTGGTAGGGGTGGTGGTGCGATGCCACCACCACCAGATAGACATGAGGGGTCTGGGGAGAGTGGTGGTGGACAGTGAGGAGTTTGTGAGATGTCACGTCCCGAGAATTATGCAGCGGATATTAGTTCGAATAATTCGAGATGATATCCCGAGACGTGAACAGTCGGCAAATAAGCCTCTAGCTAGCATGCACTAATTGTGTAACAACACAACATCATAATAGGGCCCATATGTTGAACTCAATATAAATTGTATTCAATTGTATTAAAAATGAAAACTATTACAGGACTAAGACTCAATAAAAGAGAAAGTACATAATACCTCACTTCCTACTACATTGTTCTAACACTCAAAATAACTAAGTATAGATAGACTCATAATTGGAATGCTCATCACTCGGACGCATTCCCATCCTCGACTTGCTCTTTCTCTTGAACTTCATAGTCACCTAGATTGGGTAAAAGGTAGGGGAAGAGCAAACTAGCCCAGTAGGATTTATATCTCAAAGTGCGGGCAATGATATAAGTGATTAACATTTTAGAACTAGGCAAGTACGATGAATGATATGCAGTACGAATAAAACTCGTTAAAACATGATATATAAGACAACCTAGACAGAGTGATTATGATAGAACGAGACTTGTGAACAAGATGACCAGATAGAACTAGCAATAGATCACTTTGTACAAGCACGCAAGAATTCACTTGATGTCAAGAACGCAAGATATCACTAATTGCATTAAATGCAGGATGGCCATATCACGCAAGCAAGCAAGCAAGAATGTACGAGCACGATCAAGTAACACTAATCCGGCACATAGACACTAATGTACACCGAGAAAAGATCCATCAAGAATGTACACCAGGACACGTGTATGTGGTATTGTATCTATCATTCAACAAGCAAGAAAGTACTCCCAGCACAGATGCAACGCCAGTAATCATTATACCCCATGGTTAACAGTATATCTATGACTCGCCGTGATTGGGGCTAGATTGGAGCCCTTGGACACACGCCGTGCCCTGTCAGCATCTCATGTAAAATTTTAAATGTAGATACCCACAGTCATTAATAATGGCCAATGAGAGTTTCAAGATGTAGCATGTGTAACGTCATGTTCATGATGATGATGGGAACAAGTAATAAGTAATTGAACATGATTTCATGATAACAATGGTCAAGAGATAAATTTGACAGCATAACGGTATGATTTATACTTTGGTTCAATGTTTACATTAATGGCTTTAGTCTAGATTGTAAATCACACTCAGGAGAACAGTATGAGAAAGGAAGTGCACGCTATCTCTAGGGAAGTTCAATGGTACAATCAACTCGTCGGCCATGTGGGAATCTATGGTCAAAGGAGATTTACGGAGGCCTTGGAGAAAAGGTCACTAGTCTACAGCCACCAAGAACTCCTCCACACAACCCCAGCTACCAAGAACTCCTCCACACGACCCCAGCAAGTTCTAAACTCGTCCCTAGGGTTTGGGTGAAGAGTATTTAAGTAACCATGGTGTTTAGGAGTCATATTATAACTAGGAAAGGAGGGTTTCGGGATTGGCATGTTGGTTTCCTATTTTGATGATTTCTTCCTCCCTTTGAGTGTGTGAGGCATTAGGAAACCTCCCCTCATACTTACGCACGAATTTGGGTTGCCATGAACGCATGATTGCATCCCAATTCAACTCTAATTGCCTCTTTTTAATTTCAGCATATTTATGGTTACGAATTTCTATGTATTTTCTAGCTTTATTTGATTTTTGGGCCATATGTGGTCCATTGGCCCAATTATGATATTGGGTCATTAATATATAATATTAGAAGTCTCTTTAATATTTTTATTTAATTTATGGTTGCGTCGTATTTCCGGGTTAACGGTTTTCCGACTTGTTTCCTAATTGGATAATCAGTCACAATAACTCTTAAACCTAGTCCAAATGATTTTATTGACCCACATTTCTTGATGGGTCATTAGAGAATATTATTTGAAGTCCATATATGATTTTTATTTAATTTTCTAACTCATCCGAGTACGTTAGATAATTGTTTGTCGACTTATTCATGAATTACGATAATAAGTCGCGAAACACTTTAAACTTGGCTAATACGATTTTTCGTTTCAAAAATTTCTTTGTGAAACATTTAGTAATAATGTTTAGGGTTGATTTATAATTTTTACGGAATTCTTCAATGTGTTTTAGCACATACGATAATGATACGTATGTTTTAAATACTCCGATATTATGGAAATTATTTATTTCCATTTATTTGAGTTTTTATGAAGTTAAAATTTTCGGGGTGCTACATGAGCCACCTCCCCCTTATCTTTGTACAGACTGGGTATCTCTTAGTGGATCTTTCATTTTATGTCAATGTTTATGAAATGAATGATTTTGCAATTGACACGAGTATAAGATGAGATCCGAATACGAAAGAGAGAGAGAGCGCTCTGAGTACACCGTTGTGCATACCCCAAAATTCACTGCCCCTGCACACTTAACAAAACAGGTTAGATCTGTTCTTTGGCTCAGCCTCTTGCGTTAATTAAAAAAATGATTTTGACTTCGTAGTTGTCAAGGGGCTGAGCCTTATTCAAATAGGCGATAAATAAATGAAAATAATGCATGCAAAAGGAAAGCGATATGTACACACAAATTTTTTGGATTTTGAGATTTTCCATTTTTTATTTTGGGATTTTTTGTTTTTTTTTATTTTGGGATTTTTTTTTTATTGGATTTTGGGATTTTCTATTTTTTTAGATTTTGGGGTTTTCTAATTTTTTGTTTAGATTTTGGGATTTTCTAATTTTTTTATTTTGGGGTTTTCTGATTTTTTTATTTTGCAATTTTCTATTTTTTTATTTTGGGATTTTCTATTTTTTTATTTTGGGATTTTCTATTTTTTTTATTTTGGGAATTTCTATTTTTTTTATTTTGAGATTTTCTAATAACGACATCTTTTGCACTTGAGTGATTAGCTATGGATCTTACTCCTCTCTTATGTTTGCCAAACATCCTCTATGTGCAGTGTGCATTTGTTCTTGGCTTCCCTATGGCTACTTGCCCCTAGTCATTAGCGTTCCAACATAGACCAGGTATGCGGGTTCTTCGGTCATTAGCGGGGATGGGAAGACTTAAGAGGAGATAAGACTCGGCCTTGGGGCTCGGGATGCATGCTTGTAAGATTCGCAAGAGTGTGGCTCATATGTAATCTGTCTGTGGTCTAGAGACTTTATGGTTATTGCACTTGATTGGGGCATGCGTACGACCGGGCTCAAGGGTGTCCCGCGGGGAACTATTCTGCCACTCTTTGACATGCCCCTATTCTCCTTTTCTGTTTATTTGTCATTTTTATCATTTTTTTTCTTTTTCTTTTGAACTGGACATCTATCTTTGAGACCTCATGCATATGATCTACACCCTTGCTCATCTACAAGTTAGCATTCTTTTGCCCCTAGACCATGTCCTAGCAAGAAGTGAATTGACCCTCGTTCCCTTGCACTAGGGCTAAGCAGGAACATCACTAACTAAGGGTAATTGACCTCGGGTTGCCGTGTTGTGTGTGTGACTGAACACAAAAGTTGTTTGACAACAAATAGAAGGGAGTGAGACACATGGCCGCTAACATTCTTTTGAAAATTGATGTCGTTATTGAAAATCCTTTATTAGGGGTAGAATGTTTTAAGATACAGCTCATTCCACGAGTGAGAGAGCTCCTCACCATTGGCAATGACTAGCCTATACGCGTTCCCAGGGTACATTTCCTTAACGACGTACGACCCTTCCCAGTTTGCTTGTAGCTTTGACCTAGGACCTCCAGGTTTTATGAAAATTCGCTTTAAAACCATGTCTCCTTCTTGAAATTTGCGCTCAATCACTTTCTTTTGAAAAGATCTTGAGAGCCTATTATGATATGAATGTACATGATCGGCCACGGCTAGGCGCCGTTCGTCTAGGAGTTCTAGCTGTGAAAGCAATGCCTCTCGACTTTCATCGGGATTAAGTTCTTTGTCCAGCTGAACTCTGTTGGGTTGAGTGTGTTTTGGAATTTCCTAAAGTTGTATTTTAATGATGACCAATGAACATCACTCAAACTTTGATTTGATGATGACATATTGTGATTTTAATGATGACATATTGTGATTTTAATGATGACATATTGTGATTTTAATGATGACATATTATAATTTTAATGATGGCATATTGTGATTTTGATGATGACATGTTGAACATGTTATACATTTTATACATATCGCAATAATGCTCAAACAACATGTTTTTGATGTTTAATATCTCATATTTTAATGATAATATCTTGTATTAATGGTTTACACTTTATATTTTCAGGTTTACACAAATTTGTCTCAGTGGTGTCGACACACTCAATGGTCAGGTCGACACTAGTTCCAGCTTCCAGGAAACCTGTTCTCATGTTTGGGACAGTGTGTCGACACACTCCCTGGTGGTGTCGACATAGTCCAGTTGAAACTCAAAAACGTAAATTTTTCTAGACACGTGGCAGCTTGGGAATTGACGGATTTGACCTAGATTTTTGTGCCCACGTACCCCAAGGCACCTCATGGACATATGGGGCTATAAATACCCCCAATCCTTGTACTCCAAAGTAGGACACCATGAAGGAGAGCCCATACAACACCCAGAAAAGTTGTTTGGCGGAAAAAGGGGTTTCTCCATATCTTGCTCCATCTCCAGAAGCTGCAGGCCATCCGTTCAAGAGGAAGGACGTGGGAATCAAGGGGAATCTCTGGAGAGAAGGTTGCTGTGCTAGGAAAGGGAGCAGATCCAACTGAAGAGCAGAAGTAGAAGAGGGATTTCTGGCATTTCAGATGCCATCAAAGCAGAGTATCGCCAACTAAGGAGAATCTCCACCGAATTCCATCAAGGCTCCTCAATTCAAGCATCTTCAAGACCTCTTTACTGAAGTACACTCATTCTACATCCATTTCTCTCATTTCTGAGTTTGTTCTTCCTTATTTCGTCTAAGAGATTTATGCACGAAGTTCTGCACAAATTGCTGTGTACGAATTTGTCTTGAATCAGATCATTGCTAGAGGATCTGATTTCTGTTGTCTTTGATCTAGCTTGTGTTTTTGGAGCCGTCGAGCTCTGGTTTGTGAGTCATCGCACTCACAGTGTGGTTTGAGCCGTCGTGCTCAATTTGGAGTCGTCGTGCTCCAGTTGTTGTTTGAGCCATCGCGCTCAGTTTGTGAGTCGTTGAACTCAAGGTTGTTTGGAGTCATCGTGCTCTAGTGTATGTTGTACTCAGGTTGAGTAGTGGAGCCTCACTGTGTGAGGGGTGGATGTAGGAATCACTGGTGTGATTTTCGAACCACCTAAAAAATCTTATGTGCAATGGTTTAATCTGTTTGTTTGCGCTAGATGCTTGCATAGGATTTCGTACTCACACTAATTGTTGAATTGCTTCACACATCATCTACACACACTCACACTTCAAATCAGTAAATTGTTTGTGTGAATTGATCTTTGATTCGAAGTAATTTTAAATTCCTTAAGCTTCCGCGTTAATTGATGTCAGATCTATTCAACCACCCTTCTAGATCTAATCCATCCACATATCCAATCCTACAAACTTTTAGCGAAGGAATAAGGATCTCATGTGGACATACCGCCTCCATCCCATAAGTTAGTGAAAAGGGAGTTTGCCCAGTGGGCGTGCGGACAGAGGTACGGTAGGCCCATAGAGCCTCAATCAATTTCGCAGGCCAATCAACGAACTTATGAGACTCACGAGTTTTCTTTAGAATTTTCAAAAGTGTTTTATTTGTGGCTTCGGCTTGACCGTTGTCTTGCGGATAATACAGAGACGAATGATGCAAGGAAATATTAAATTTCTTACATAGGTCCTGAAGCCCTTGTGAGATGAACTGGTGTCCATTGTCGATGATGAAGCCACTTGGCACTCCGAACCGCGAGATGATGTTCCTCATGATGAATCTGCACACAGTTGAACCTTTGATTTCTGCGAATACCTCTGCTTCGGCCCACTTGGTGAAGTACTCAGTAGTAGTAAGGATGAAAGATTTTTGTTTTACTTGAGCATTAGGATCACTAAGAGGCCCGATGATATCAAAAGCCCACATGGAGAAAGGCCAAGGGGAAGATAGTGGATGCAAAGAAGAGGATGGAGCATGGATTTTATCGGCATGGACTTGGCACTTGACACACCTAAGAACGTAGATGGCACAGTCTTCTTCTAAGAGTGGCCAGTAGTAGCCCTGCCTAATGATCTTCTTAGCCAACATTTGGCTATTCAGATTTAATCCGTCTGTTGTCTAGAGACTTTATGGTTATTCCACTTGATTGGGGCATGCGTACGACCGAGCTCAAGGGTGTCCCGCGGGGAACTATTCTGCCACTCTTTGACATGCCCCTATTCTCATTTTCTGTTTATTCGTCATTTTTATCATTTTGTTTCTTTTTGTTTTCAACTGGCCGTCTATCTTTGAGACCTCATGCATATGATCTACACCCTTGCTCGTCTACAAGTTAGCATTCTTTTGCCCCTAGACCTTGTCCGAGCAAGAAGTGAATTGACCCTCGTTCCCTTGCACTAGGGCTAAGCAGGAACATCACTAACTAAGGGTAATTGACCTCGGGTTGCCGTGTTGTGTGTGTGACTGAACACATAAGTTGTTTGACAACAAATGGAAGGGAGTGAGACACATGGCCGCTAACATTCTTTTGAAAATTGATGTCGTTATTGAAAATCCTTTATTAGGGGTAGAATGTTTTAAGATACAGCTCATTCCACGGGTGAGAGAGCTCCTCACCATCGGCAATGACTAGCCTATATGCGTTCCCAGGGTACACTTCCTTAACGATGTACGACCCTTCCCAGTTTGCTTGTAGCTTTGACCTAGGACCTCCAGGTTTTATGAAAATTCGCTTTAAAACCATGTCTCCTTCTTGAAATTTGCGTTCAATCACTTTCTTTTGAAAAGATCTTGAGAGCCTATTTTGATATGAAAGTACATGATCGGCCGCGGCTAGGCGCCGTTCGTCTAGGAGTTCTAGCTGTGAAAGCAACGCCTCTCGACGTTCATCGGGATTAAGTTCTTTGTCCAGCTGAACTCTGTTGGGTTGAGTGTGTTTTGGAATTTCCTAAAGTTGTATTTTAATGATGACCAATGAACATCACTCAAACTTTGATTTTGATGATGACATATGTGATTTTAATGATGACATATTGTGATTTTAATGATGACATATTGTGATTTTAATGATTACATATTGTAATTTTAATGATGACATATTGTGATTTTGATGATGACATGTTGAACATGTTATACATTTTATACATATCACAATAATGCTCAAACAACATGTTTTTGATGTTTAATATCTCATATTTTAATGATAATATCTTGTATTAATGGTTTACACTTTATATTTTCAGGTTTACACAAATTTGTCTCGGTGGTGTCGACACACTCAATGGTTAGGTCGACACTAGTTCCAGCTTCCAGGAAACCTGTTCTCATGTTTGGGACAGTGTGTCGACACACTCCCTGGTGGTGTCGACATAGTCCAGTTGAAACTCAAAAACGTAAATTTTTCTAGACACGTGGCTGCTTGGGAATTGATGGATTTGACCTAGATTTTTGTGCCCACGTACCCCAAGGCACCTCATGGACATATGGGGCTATAAATACCCCCAATCCTTGTACTCCAAAGTAGGACACCATGAAGGAGAGCCCATACAACACCCAGAAAAGTTGTTTGGCAGAAAAAGGGGTTTCTCCATATCTTGCTCCATCTCCAGAAGCTGCAGGCCATCCGTTCAAGAGGAAGGACGTGGGAATCAAGGGGAATCTCTGGAGAGAAGGTTGCTGTGCTAGGAAAGGGAGCAGATCCAACTGAAGAGCAGAAGTAGAAGAGGGATTTCTGGCATTTCAGATGCCATCAAAGCAGAGTATTGCCAACTAAGGAGAATCTCCACCGAATTCCATCAAGGCTCCTCAATTCAAGCATCTTCAAGACCTCTTTACTGAAGTACACTCATTCTACATCCATTTCTCTCATTTTTGAGTTTGTTCTTCCTTATTTCGTCTATGAGATTTGTGCACGAAGTTCTGCACAAATTTCTGTGTACGAATTTGTCTTGAATCAGATCATTGCTAGAGGATCTGATTTCTGTTGTCTTTGATCTAGCTTGTGTTTTTGGAGCCGTCGAGCTCTGGTTTGTGAGTCATCGCACTCACAGTGTGGTTTGAGCCGTCGTGCTCAATTTGGAGTCGTCGTGCTCCAGTTGTTGTTTGAGCCATCGCGCTCAGTTTGTGAGTCGTTGAACTCAAGGTTGTTTGGAGTCATCGTGCTCTAGTGTATGTTGTACTCAGGTTGAGTAGTGGAGCCTCACTGTGTGAGGGGTGGATGTAGGAATCACTGGTGTGATTTTCTAACCACCTAAAAAATCTTATGTGCAATGGTTTAATCTGTTTGTTTGCGCTAGATGCTTGCATAGGATTTCGTACTCACACTAATTGTTGAATTGCTTCACACATCATCTACACACACTCACACTTCAAATCAGTAAATTGTTTGTGTGAATTGATCTTTGATTCGAAGTAATTTTAAATTCCTTAAGCTTCCGCGTTAATTGATGTCAGATCTATTCAACCACCCTTCTAGATCTAATCCATCCACATATCCAATCCTACAAACTTTTAGCGAAGGAATAAGGATCTCATGTGGACATACCGCCTCCATCCCATAAGTTAGTGAAAAGGGAGTTTGCCCAGTGGGCGTGCGGACGGAGGTACGGTAGGCCCATAGAGCCTCAATCAATTTCGCAGGCCAATCAACGAACTTATGAGACTCACGAGTTTTCTTTAGAATTTTCAAAAGTGTTTTATTTGTGGCTTCGGCTTGACCGTTGTCTTGCGGATAATACAGAGACAATGATGCAAGGAAATATTAAATTTCTTACATAGGTCCTGAAGCCCTTGTGAGATGAACTGGTGTCCATTGTCGATGATGAAGCCACTTGGCACTCCGAACCGCGAGATGATGTTCCTCATGATGAATCTGCACACGGTTGAACCTTTGATTTCTGCGAATACCTCTGCTTCGGCCCACTTGGTGAAGTACTTAGTAGTAGTAAGGATGAAAGATTTTTGTTTTACTTGAGCATTAGGATCACTAAGAGGCCCGATGATATCAAAAGCCCACATGGAGAAAGGCCAAGGGGAAGATAGTGGATGCAAAGAAGAGGATGGAGCATGGATTTTATCGGCATGGACTTGGCACTTGACACACCTAAGAACGTAGATGGCACAGTCTTCTTCTAAGAGTGGCCAGTAGTAGCCCTGCCTAATGATCTTCTTAGCCAACATTTGGCTATTCAGATTTAATCCGTCTGTTGTCTAGAGACTTTATGGTTATTCCACTTGATTGGGGCATGCGTACGACCGAGCTCAAGGGTGTCCCGCGGGGAACTATTCTGCCACTCTTTGACATGCCCCTATTCTCATTTTCTGTTTATTCGTCATTTTTATCATTTTGTTTCTTTTTGTTTTCAACTGGCCGTCTATCTTTGAGACCTCATGCATATGATCTACACCCTTGCTCGTCTACAAGTTAGCATTCTTTTGCCCCTAGACCTTGTCCGAGCAAGAAGTGAATTGACCCTCGTTCCCTTGCACTAGGGCTAAGCAGGAACATCACTAACTAAGGGTAATTGACCTCGGGTTGCCGTGTTGTGTGTGTGACTGAACACATAAGTTGTTTGACAACAAATGGAAGGGAGTGAGACACATGGCCGCTAACATTCTTTTGAAAATTGATGTCGTTATTGAAAATCCTTTATTAGGGGTAGAATGTTTTAAGATACAGCTCATTCCACGGGTGAGAGAGCTCCTCACCATCGGCAATGACTAGCCTATACGCGTTCCCAGGGTACACTTCCTTAACGATGTACGACCCTTCCCAGTTTGCTTGTAGCTTTGACCTAGGACCTCCAGGTTTTATGAAAATTCGCTTTAAAACCATGTCTCCTTCTTGAAATTTGCGTTCAATCACTTTCTTTTGAAAAGATCTTGAGAGCCTATTTTGATATGAAAGTACATGATCGGCCGCGGCTAGGCGCCGTTCGTCTAGGAGTTCTAGCTGTGAAAGCAACGCCTCTCGACGTTCATCGGGATTAAGTTCTTTGTCCAGCTGAACTCTGTTGGGTTGAGTGTGTTTTGGAATTTCCTAAAGTTGTATTTTAATGATGACCAATGAACATCACTCAAACTTTGATTTTGATGATGACATATTGTGATTTTAATGATGACATATTGTGATTTTAATGATGACATATTGTGATTTTAATGATTACATATTGTAATTTTAATGATGACATATTGTGATTTTGATGATGACATGTTGAACATGTTATACATTTTATACATATCACAATAATGCTCAAACAACATGTTTTTGATGTTTAATATCTCATATTTTAATGATAATATCTTGTATTAATGGTTTACACTTTATATTTTCAGGTTTACACAAATTTGTCTCGGTGGTGTCGACACACTCAATGGTTAGGTCGACACTAGTTCCAGCTTCCAGGAAACCTGTTCTCATGTTTGGGACAGTGTGTCGACACACTCCCTGGTGGTGTCGACATAGTCCAGTTGAAACTCAAAAACGTAAATTTTTCTAGACACGTGGCTGCTTGGGAATTGATGGATTTGACCTAGATTTTTGTGCCCACGTACCCCAAGGCACCTCATGGACATATGGGGCTATAAATACCCCCAATCCTTGTACTCCAAAGTAGGACACCATGAAGGAGAGCCCATACAACACCCAGAAAAGTTGTTTGGCGGAAAAAGGGGTTTCTCCATATCTTGCTCCATCTCCAGAAGCTGCAGGCCATCCGTTCAAGAGGAAGGACGTGGGAATCAAGGGGAATCTCTGGAGAGAAGGTTGCTGTGCTAGGAAAGGGAGCAGATCCAACTGAAGAGCAGAAGTAGAAGAGGGATTTCTGGCATTTCAGATGCCATCAAAGCAGAGTATTGCCAACTAAGGAGAATCTCCACCGAATTCCATCAAGGCTCCTCAATTCAAGCATCTTCAAGACCTCTTTACTGAAGTACACTCATTCTACATCCATTTCTCTCATTTTGAGTTTGTTCTTCCTTATTTCGTCTATGAGATTTGTGCACGAAGTTCTGCACAAATTTCTGTGTACGAATTTGTCTTGAATCAGATCATTGCTAGAGGATCTGATTTCTGTTGTCTTTGATCTAGCTTGTGTTTTTGGAGCCGTCGAGCTCTGGTTTGTGAGTCATCGCACTCACAGTGTGGTTTGAGCCGTCGTGCTCAATTTGGAGTCGTCGTGCTCCAGTTGTTGTTTGAGCCATCGCGCTCAGTTTGTGAGTCGTTGAACTCAAGGTTGTTTGGAGTCATCGTGCTCTAGTGTATGTTGTACTCAGGTTGAGTAGTGGAGCCTCACTGTGTGAGGGGTGGATGTAGGAATCACTGGTGTGATTTTCTAACCACCTAAAAAATCTTATGTGCAATGGTTTAATCTGTTTGTTTGCGCTAGATGCTTGCATAGGATTTCGTACTCACACTAATTGTTGAATTGCTTCACACATCATCTACACACACTCACACTTCAAATCAGTAAATTGTTTGTGTGAATTGATCTTTGATTCGAAGTAATTTTAAATTCCTTAAGCTTCCGCGTTAATTGATGTCAGATCTATTCAACCACCCTTCTAGATCTAATCCATCCACATATCCAATCCTACAAACTTTTAGCGAAGGAATAAGGATCTCATGTGGACATACCGCCTCCATCCCATAAGTTAGTGAAAAGGGAGTTTGCCCAGTGGGCGTGCGGACGGAGGTACGGTAGGCCCATAGAGCCTCAATCAATTTCGCAGGCCAATCAACGAACTTATGAGACTCACGAGTTTTCTTTAGAATTTTCAAAAGTGTTTTATTTGTGGCTTCGGCTTGACCGTTGTCTTGTGGATAATACAGAGACGAATGATGCAAGGAAATATTAAATTTCTTACATAGGTCCTGAAGCCCTTGTGAGATGAACTGGGGTCCATTGTCGATGATGAAGCCACTTGGCACTCCGAACCGCGAGATGATGTTCCTCATGATGAATCTGCACACAGTTGAACCTTTGATTTCTGCGAATACCTCTGCTTCGGCCCACTTGGTGAAGTACTCAGTAGTAGTAAGGATGAAAGATTTTTGTTTTACTTGAGCATTAGGATCACTAAGAGGCCCGATGATATCAAAAGCCCACATGGAGAAAGGCCAAGGGGAAGATAGTGGATGCAAAGAAGAGGATGGAGCATGGATTTTATCGGCATGGACTTGGCACTTGACACACCTAAGAACGTAGATGGCACAGTCTTCTTCTAAGAGTGGCCAGTAGTAGCCCTGCCTAATGATCTTCTTAGCCAACATTTGGCTATTCAGATGTAATCCGTCTGTTGTCTAGAGACTTTATGGTTATTGCACTTGATTGGGGCATGCGTACGACCGAGCTCAAGGGTGTCCCGCGGGGAACTATTCTGCCACTCTTTGACATGCCCCTATTCTCATTTTCTGTTTATTCGTCATTTTTATCATTTTGTTTCTTTTTGTTTTCAACTGGCCGTCTATCTTTGAGACCTCATGCATATGATCTACACCCTTGCTCGTCTACAAGTTAGCATTCTTTTGCCCCTAGACCTTGTCCGAGCAAGAAGTGAATTGACCCTCGTTCCCTTGCACTAGGGCTAAGCAGGAACATCACTAACTAAGGGTAATTGACCTCGGGTTGCCGTGTTGTGTGTGTGACTGAACACATAAGTTGTTTGACAACAAATGGAAGGGAGTGAGACACATGGCCGCTAACATTCTTTTGAAAATTGATGTCGTTATTGAAAATCCTTTATTAGGGGTAGAATGTTTTAAGATACAGCTCATTCCACGGGTGAGAGAGCTCCTCACCATCGGCAATGACTAGCCTATACGCGTTCCCAGGGTACACTTCCTTAACGACGTACGACCCTTCCCAGTTTGCTTGTAGCTTTGACCTAGGACCTCCAGGTTTTATGAAAATTCGCTTTAAAACCATGTCTCCTTCATGAAATTTGCGTTCAATCACTTTCTTTTGAAAAGATCTTGAGAGCCTATTTTGATATGAAAGTACATGATCGGCCGCGGCTAGGCGCCGTTCGTCTAGGAGTTCTAGCTGTGAAAGCAACGCCTCTCGACGTTCATCGGGATTAAGTTCTTTGTCCAGCTGAACTCTGTTGGGTTGAGTGTGTTTTGGAATTTCCTAAAGTTGTATTTTAATGATGACCAATGAACATCACTCAAACTTTGATTTTGATGATGACATATTGTGATTTTAATGATGACATATTGTGATTTTAATGATGACATATTGTGATTTTAATGATGACATATTGTGATTTTAATGATTACATATTGTAATTTTAATGATGACATATTGTGATTTTGATGATGACATGTTGAACATGTTATACATTTTATACATATCACAATAATGCTCAAACAACATGTTTTTGATGTTTAATATCTCATATTTTAATGAAATATCTTGTATTAATGGTTTACACTTTATATTTTCAGGTTTACACAAATTTGTCTCGGTGGTGTCGACACACTCAATGGTTAGGTCGACACTAGTTCCAGCTTCCAGGAAACCTGTTCTCATGTTTGGGACAGTGTGTCGACACACTCCCTGGTGGTGTCGACATAGTCCAGTTGAAACTCAAAAACGTAAATTTTTCTAGACACGTGGCTGCTTGGGAATTGATGGATTTGACCTAGATTTTTGTGCCCACGTACCCCAAGGCACCTCATGGACATATGGGGCTATAAATACCCCCAATCCTTGTACTCCAAAGTAGGACACCATGAAGGAGAGCCCATACAACACCCAGAAAAGTTGTTTGGCGGAAAAAGGGGTTTCTCCATATCTTGCTCCATCTCCAGAAGCTGCAGGCCATCCGTTCAAGAGGAAGGACGTGGGAATCAAGGGGAATCTCTGGAGAGAAGGTTGCTGTGCTAGGAAAGGGAGCAGATCCAACTGAAGAGCAGAAGTAGAAGAGGGATTTCTGGCATTTCAGATGCCATCAAAGCAGAGTATCGCCAACTAAGGAGAATCTCCACCGAATTCCATCAAGGCTCCTCAATTCAAGCATCTTCAAGACCTCTTTACTGAAGTACACTCATTCTACATCCATTTCTCTCATTTCTGAGTTTGTTCTTCCTTATTTCGTCTATGAGATTTGTGCACGAAGTTCTGCACAAATTTCTGTGTACGAATTTGTCTTGAATCAGATCATTGCTAGAGGATCTGATTTCTGTTGTCTTTGATCTAGCTTGTGTTTTTGGAGCCGTCGAGCTCTGGTTTGTGAGTCATCGCACTCACAGTGTGGTTTGAGCCGTCGTGCTCAATTTGGAGTCGTCGTGCTCCAGTTGTTGTTTGAGCCATCGCGCTCAGTTTGTGAGTCGTTGAACTCAAGGTTGTTTGGAGTCATCGTGCTCTAGTGTATGTTGTACTCAGGTTGAGTAGTGGAGCCTCACTGTGTGAGGGGTGGATGTAGGAATCACTGGTGTGATTTTCTAACCACCTAAAAAATCTTATGTGCAATGGTTTAATCTGTTTGTTTGCGCTAGATGCTTGCATAGGATTTCGTACTCACACTAATTGTTGAATTGCTTCACACATCATCTACACACACTCACACTTCAAATCAGTAAATTGTTTGTGTGAATTGATCTTTGATTCGAAGTAATTTTAAATTCCTTAAGCTTCCGCGTTAATTGATGTCAGATCTATTCAACCACCCTTCTAGATCTAATCCATCCACATATCCAATCCTACAAACTTTTAGCGAAGGAATAAGGATCTCATGTGGACATACCGCCTCCATCCCATAAGTTAGTGAAAAGGGAGTTTGCCCAGTGGGCGTGCGGACGGAGGTACGGTAGGCCCATAGAGCCTCAATCAATTTCGCAGGCCAATCAACGAACTTATGAGACTCACGAGTTTTCTTTAGAATTTTCAAAAGTGTTTTATTTGTGGCTTCGGCTTGACCGTTGTCTTGTGGATAATACAGAGACGAATGATGCAAGGAAATATTAAATTTCTTACATAGGTCCTGAAGCCCTTGTGAGATGAACTGGTGTCCATTGTCGATGATGAAGCCACTTGGCACTCCGAACCGCGAGATGATGTTCCTCATGATGAATCTGCACACAGTTGAACCTTTGATTTCTGCGAATACCTCTGCTTCGGCCCACTTGGTGAAGTACTCAGTAGTAGTAAGGATGAAAGATTTTTGTTTTACTTGAGCATTAGGATCACTAAGAGGCCCGATGATATCAAAAGCCCACATGGAGAAAGGCCAAGGGGAAGATAGTGGATGCAAAGAAGAGGATGGAGCATGGATTTTATCGGCATGGACTTGGCACTTGACACACCTAAGAACGTAGATGGCACAGTCTTCTTCTAAGAGTGGCCAGTAGTAGCCCTGCCTAATGATCTTCTTAGCCAACATTTGGCTATTCAGATGTAATCCGTCTGTTGTCTAGAGACTTTATGGTTATTGCACTTGATTGGGGCATGCGTACGACCGAGCTCAAGGGTGTCCCGCGGGGAACTATTCTGCCACTCTTTGACATGCCCCTATTCTCATTTTCTGTTTATTCGTCATTTTTATCATTTTGTTTCTTTTTGTTTTCAACTGGCCGTCTATCTTTGAGACCTCATGCATATGATCTACACCCTTGCTCGTCTACAAGTTAGCATTCTTTTGCCCCTAGACCTTGTCCGAGCAAGAAGTGAATTGACCCTCGTTCCCTTGCACTAGGGCTAAGCAGGAACATCACTAACTAAGGGTAATTGACCTCGGGTTGCCGTGTTGTGTGTGTGACTGAACACATAAGTTGTTTGACAACAAATGGAAGGGAGTGAGACACATGGCCGCTAACATTCTTTTGAAAATTGATGTCGTTATTGAAAATCCTTTATTAGGGGTAGAATGTTTTAAGATACAGCTCATTCCACGGGTGAGAGAGCTCCTCACCATCGGCAATGACTAGCCTATACGCGTTCCCAGGGTACACTTCCTTAACGACGTACGACCCTTCCCAGTTTGCTTGTAGCTTTGACCTAGGACCTCCAGGTTTTATGAAAATTCGCTTTAAAACCATGTCTCCTTCATGAAATTTGCGTTCAATCACTTTCTTTTGAAAAGATCTTGAGAGCCTATTTTGATATGAAAGTACATGATCGGCCGCGGCTAGGCGCCGTTCGTCTAGGAGTTCTAGCTGTGAAAGCAACGCCTCTCGACGTTCATCGGGATTAAGTTCTTTGTCCAGCTGAACTCTGTTGGGTTGAGTGTATTTTGGAATTTCCTAAAGTTGTATTTTAATGATGACCAATGAACATCACTCAAACTTTGATTTTGATGATGACATATTGTGATTTTAATGATGACATATTGTCATTTTAATGATGACATATTGTGATTTTAATGATGACATATTGTGATTTTAATGATTACATATTGTAATTTTAATGATGACATATTGTGATTTTGATGATGACATGTTGAACATGTTATACATTTTATACATATCACAATAATGCTCAAACAACATGTTTTTGATGTTTAATATCTCATATTTTAATGATAATATCTTGTATTAATGGTTTACACTTTATATTTTCAGGTTTACACAAATTTGTCTCGGTGGTGTCGACACACTCAATGGTTAGGTCGACACTAGTTCCAGCTTCCAGGAAACCTGTTCTCATGTTTGGGACAGTGTGTCGACACACTCCCTGGTGGTGTCGACATAGTCCAGTTGAAACTCAAAAACGTAAATTTTTCTAGACACGTGGCTGCTTGGGAATTGATGGATTTGACCTAGATTTTTGTGCCCACGTACCCCAAGGCACCTCATGGACATATGGGGCTATAAATACCCCCAATCCTTGTACTCCAAAGTAGGACACCATGAAGGAGAGCCCATACAACACCCAGAAAAGTTGTTTGGCGGAAAAAGGGGTTTCTCCATATCTTGCTCCATCTCCAGAAGCTGCAGGCCATCCGTTCAAGAGGAAGGACGTGGGAATCAAGGGGAATCTCTGGAGAGAAGGTTGCTGTGCTAGGAAAGGGAGCAGATCCAACTGAAGAGCAGAAGTAGAAGAGGGATTTCTGGCATTTCAGATGCCATCAAAGCAGAGTATCGCCAACTAAGGAGAATCTCCACCGAATTCCATCAAGGCTCCTCAATTCAAGCATCTTCAAGACCTCTTTACTGAAGTACACTCATTCTACATCCATTTCTCTCATTTCTGAGTTTGTTCTTCCTTATTTCGTCTATGAGATTTGTGCACGAAGTTCTGCACAAATTTCTGTGTACGAATTTGTCTTGAATCAGATCATTGCTAGAGGATCTGATTTTTGTTGTCTTTGATCTAGCTTGTGTTTTTGGAGCCGTCGAGCTCTGGTTTGTGAGTCATCGCACTCACAGTGTGGTTTGAGCCGTCGTGCTCAATTTGGAGTCGTCGTGCTCCGGTTGTTGTTTGAGCCATCGCGCTCAGTTTGTGAGTCGTTGAACTCAAGGTTGTTTGGAGTCATCGTGCTCTAGTGTATGTTGTACTCAGGTTGAGTAGTGGAGCCTCACTGTGTGAGGGGTGGATGTAGGAATCACTGGTGTGATTTTCGAACCACCTAAAAAATCCTATGTGCAATGGTTTAATCTTTTGTTTGCGCTAGATGCTTGCATAGGATTTCATACTCACACTAATTGTTGAATTGCTTCACACATCATCTACACACACTCACACTTCAGATCAGTAATTTGTTTGTGTGAATTGATCTCTGATTCGAAGTAATTTTAAATTCCTTAAGCTTCCGCGTTAATTGATGTCAGATCTATTCAACCACCCTTCTAGATCTAATCCATCCACATATCCAATCCTACAAACTCTTAGCGAAGGAATAAGGATCTCATGTGGACATACCGCCTCCATCCCATAAGTAAGTGAAAAGGGAGTTTGCCCAGTGGGCGTGCGGACGGAGGTACGGTAGGCCCATAGAGCCTCAATCAATTTCGCAGGCCAATCAACGAACTTATGAACTCACGAGTTTTCTTTAGAATTTTCAAAAGTGTTTTATTTGTGGCTTCGGCTTGACCGTTGTCTTGCGGATAATACAAGACGAATGATGCAAGGAAATATTAAATTTCTTACATAGGTCCTGAAGCCCTTGTGAGATGAACTGGGGTCCATTGTCGATGATGAAGCCACTTGGCACTCCGAACCGCGAGATGATGTTCCTCATGATGAATCTGCACACGGTTGAACCTTTGATTTCTGCGAATACCTCTGCTTCGGCCCACTTGGTGAAGTACTCAGTAGTAGTAAGGATGAAAGATTTTTGTTTTACTTGAGCATTAGGATCACTAAGAGGCCCGATGATATCAAAATCCCATATGGAGAAAGGCCAAGGGGAAGATAGTGGATGCAAAGAAGAGGATGGAGCATGGATTTTATCGGCATGGACTTGGCACTTGACACACCTAAGAACGTAGATGGCACAGTCTTCTTCTAAGGTGGCCAGTAGTAGCCCTGCCTAATGATCTTCTTAGCCAACATTTGGCTATTCAGATGTAATCCGTCTGTTGTCTAGAGACTTTATGGTTATTGCACTTGATTGGGGCATGCGTACGATCGAGCTCAAGGGTGTCCCGGGGGGAACTATTCTGCCACTCTTTGACATGCCCCTATTCTCATTTTCTGTTTATTCGTCATTTTTATCATTTTTTTTCTTTTTGTTTCCAACTGGCCGTCTATCTTTGAGACCTCATGCATATGATCTACACCCTTGCTCGTCTACAAGTTAGCATTCTTTTGCCCCTAGACCTTGTCCGAGCAAGAAGTGAATTGACCCCGTTCCCTTGCACTAGGGCTAAGCAGGAACATCACTAACTAAGGGTAATTGACCTCGGGTTGCCGTGTTGTGTGTGTGACTGAACACATAAGTTGTTTGACAACAAATGGAAGGGAGTGAGACACATGGCCGCTAACATTCTTTTGAAAATTGATGTCGTTATTGAAAATCCTTTATTAGGGGTAGAATGTTTTAAGATACAGCTCATTCCACGGGTGAGAGAGCTCCTCACCATCGGCAATGACTAGCCTATACGCGTTCCCAGGGTACAGTTCCTTAACGACGTACGACCCTTCCCAGTTTGCTTGTAGCTTTGACCTAGGACCTCCAGGTTTTATGAAAATTCGCTTTAAAACCATGTCTCCTTCTTGAAATTTGCGCTCAATCACTTTCTTTTGAAAAGATCTTGAGAGCCTACTTTGATATGAAAGTACATGATCGGCCGCGGCTAGGCGCCGTTCGTCTAGGAGTTCTAGCTGTGAAAGCAACGCCTCTCGACGTTCATCGGGATTACGTTCTTTGTCCAGCTGAACTCTGTTGGGTTGAGTGTGTTTTGGAATTTCCTAAAGTTGTATTTTAATGATGACCAATGAACATCACTCAAACTTTGATTTTGATGATGACATATTGTGATTTTAATGATGACATATTGTGATTTTAATGATGACATATTGTGATTTTAATGATGACATATTGTGATTTTAATGATTACATATTGTAATTTTAATGATGACATATTGTGATTTTGATGATGACATGTTGAACATGTTATACATTTTATACATATCACAATAATGCTCAAACAACATGTTTTTGATGTTTAATATCTCATATTTTAATGATAATATCTTGTATTAATGGTTTACACTTTATATTTTCAGGTTTACACAAATTTGTCTCGGTGGTGTCGACACACTCAATGGTTAGGTCGACACTAGTTCCAGCTTCCAGGAAACCTGTTCTCATGTTTGGGACAGTGTGTCGACACACTCCCTGGTGGTGTCGACATAGTCCAGTTGAAACTCAAAAACGTAAATTTTTCTAGACACGTGGCTGCTTGGGAATTGATGGATTTGACCTAGATTTTTGTGCCCACGTACCCCAAGGCACCTCATGGACATATGGGGCTATAAATACCCCCAATCCTTGTACTCCAAAGTAGGACACCATGAAGGAGAGCCCATACAACACCCAGAAAAGTTGTTTGGCGGAAAAAGGGGTTTCTCCATATCTTGCTCCATCTCCAGAAGCTGCAGGCCATCCGTTCAAGAGGAAGGACGTGGGAATCAAGGGGAATCTCTGGAGAGAAGGTTGCTGTGCTAGGAAAGGGAGCAGATCCAACTGAAGAGCAGAAGTAGAAGAGGGATTTCTGGCATTTCAGATGCCATCAAAGCAGAGTATCGCCAACTAAGGAGAATCTCCACCGAATTCCATCAAGGCTCCTCAATTCAAGCATCTTCAAGACCTCTTTACTGAAGTACACTCATTCTACATCCATTTCTCTCATTTCTGAGTTTGTTCTTCCTTATTTCGTCTATTGTGCACGAAGTTCTGCACAAATTTCTGTGTACGAATTTGTCTTGAATCAGATCATTGCTAGAGGATCTGATTTCTGTTGTCTTTGATCTAGCTTGTGTTTTAGGAGCCGTCGAGCTCTGGTTTGTGAGTCATCGCACTCACGGTGTGGTTTGAGCCGTCGTGCTCAATTTGGAGTCGTCGTGCTCCGGTTGTTGTTTGAGCCATCGCGCTCAGTTTGTGAGTCGTTGAACTCAAGGTTGTTTGGAGTCATCGTGCTCTAGTGTATGTTGTACTCAGGTTGAGTAGTGGAGCCTCACTGTGTGAGGGGTGGATGTAGGAATCACTGGTGTGATTTTCGAACCACCTAAAAAATCCTATGTGCAATGGTTTAATCTGTTTGTTTGCGCTAGATGCTTGCATAGGATTTCATACTCACACTAATTGTTGAATTGCTTCACACATCATCTACACACACTCACACTTCATATCAGTAAATTGTTTGTGTGAATTGATCTTGATTCGAAGTAATTTTAAATTCCTTAAGCTTCCGCGTTAATTGATGTCAGATCTATTCAACCACCCTTCTAGATCTAATCCATCCACATATCCAATCCTACAAACTCTTAGCGAAGGAATAAGGATCTCATGTGGACATACCGCCTCCATCCCATAAGTAAGTGAAAAGGGAGTTTGCCCAGTGGGCGTGCGGACGGAGGTACGGTAGGCCCATAGAGCCTCAATCAATTTCGCAGGCCAATCAACGAACTTATGAGACTCACGAGTTTTCTTTAGAATTTTCAAAAGTGTTTTATTTGTGGCTTCGGCTTGACCGTTGTCTTGCGGATAATACAGAGACGAATGATGCAAGGAAATATTAAATTTCTTACATAGGTCCTGAAGCTCTTGTGAGATGAACTGGGGTCCATTGTCGATGATGAAGCCACTTGGCACTCCGAACCGCGAGATGATGTTCCTCATGATGAATCTGCACACGGTTGAACCTTTGATTTCTGCGAATACCTCTGCTTCGGCCTACTTGGTGAAGTACTCAGTAGTAGTAAGGATGAAAGATTTTTGTTTTACTTGAGCATTAGGATCACTAAGAGGCCCGATGATATCAAAAGCCCACATGGAGAAAGGCCAAGGGGAAGATAGTGGATGCAAAGAAGAGGATGGAGCATGGATTTTATCGGCATGGACTTGGCACTTGACACACCTAAGAACGTAGATGGCACAGTCTTCTTCTAAGAGTGGCCAGTAGTAGCCCTGCCTAATGATCTTCTTAGCCAACATTTGGCTATTCAGATGTAATCCGTCTGTTGTCTAGAGACTTTATGGTTATTGCACTTGATTGGGGCATGCGTACGACCGAGCTCAAGGGTGTCCCGCGGGGAACTATTCTGCCACTCTTTGACATGCCCCTATTCTCATTTTCTATTTATTCGTCATTTTTATCATTTTGTTTCTTTTTGTTTTGAACTGGCCGTCTATCTTTGAGACCTCATGCATATGATCTACACCCTTGCTCGTCTACAAGTTAGCATTCTTTTGCCCCTAGACCTTGTCCGAGCAAGAAGTGAATTGACCCTCGTTCCCTTGCACTAGGGCTAAGCAGGAACATCACTAACTAAGGGTAATTGACCTCGGGTTGCCGTGTTGTGTGTGTGACTGAACACATAAGTTGTTTGACAACAAATGGAAGGGAGTGAGACACATGGCCGCTAACATTCTTTTGAAAATTGATGTCGTTTTGAAAATCCTTTATTAGGGGTAGAATGTTTTAAGATACAGCTCATTCCACGGGTGAGAGAGCTCCTCACCATCGGCAATGACTAGCCTATACGCGTTCCCAGGGTACACTTCCTTAACGACGTACGACCCTTCCCAGTTTGCTTGTAGCTTTGACCTAGGACCCTCAGGTTTTATGAAAATTCGCTTTAAAACCATGTCTCCTTCATGAAATTTGCGCTCAATCACTTTCTTTTGAAAAGATCTTGAGAGCCTATTTTGATATGAAAGTACATGATCGGCCGCGGCTAGGCGCCGTTCGTCTAGGAGTTCTAGCTGTGAAAGCAACGCCTCTCGACGTTCATCGGGATTAAGTTCTTTGTCCAGCTGAACTCTGTTGGGTTGAGTGTTTTTTGGAATTTCCTAAAGTTGTATTTTAATGATGACCAATGAACATCACTCAAACTTTGATTTTGATGATGACATATTGTGATTTTAATGATGATATATTGTGATTTTAATGATGACATATTGTGATTTTAATGATGACATATTGTGATTTTAATGATTACATATTGTAATTTTAATGATGACATATTGTGATTTTGATGATGACATGTTGAACATGTTATACATTTTATACATATCACAATAATGCTCAAACAACATGTTTTTGATGTTTAATATCTCATATTTTAATGATAATATCTTGTATTAATGGTTTACACTTTATATTTTCAGGTTTACACAAATTTGTCTCGGTGGTGTCGACACACTCAATGGTTAGGTCGACACTAGTTCCAGCTTCCAGGAAACCTGTTCTCATGTTTGGGACAGTGTGTCGACACACTCCCTGGTGGTGTCGACATAGTCCAGTTGAAACTCAAAAACGTAAATTTTTCTAGACACGTGGCTGCTTGGGAATTGATGGATTTGACCTAGATTTTTGTGCCCACGTACCCCAAGGCACCTCATGGACATATGGGGCTATAAATACCCCCAATCCTTGTACTCCAAAGTAGGACACCATGAAGGAGAGCCCATACAACACCCAGAAAAGTTGTTTGGCGGAAAAGGGGTTTCTCCATATCTTGCTCCATCTCCAGAAGCTGCAGGCCATCCGTTCAAGAGGAAGGACGTGGGAATCAAGGGGAATCTCTGGAGAGAAGGTTGCTGTGCTAGGAAAGGGAGCAGATCCAACTGAAGAGCAGAAGTAGAAGAGGGATTTCTGGCATTTCAGATGCCATCAAAGCAGAGTATCGCCATCTAAGGAGAATCTCCACCGAATTCCATCAAGGCTCCTCAATTCAAGCATCTTCAAGACCTCTTTACTGAAGTACACTCATTCTACATCCATTTCTCTCATTTCTGAGTTTGTTCTTCCTTATTTCGTCTATGAGATTTGTGCACGAAGTTCTACACAAATTTCTGTGTACGAATTTGTCTTGAATCAGATCATTGCTAGAGGATCTGATTTCTGTTGTCTTTGATCTATCTTGTGTTTTTGGAGCCGTCGAGCTCTGGTTTGTGAGTTATCGCACTCACAGTGTGGTTTGAGCCGTCGTGCTCAATTTGGAGTCGTCGTGCTCCGGTTGTTGTTTGAGCCATCGCGCTCAGTTTGTGAGTCGTTGAACTCAAGGTTGTTTGGAGTCATCGTGCTCTAGTGTATGTTGTACTCAGGTTGAGTAGTGGAGCCTCACTGTGTGAGGGGTGGATGTAGGAATCACTGGTGTGATTTTAGAACCACCTAAAAAATCCTATGTGCAATGGTTTAATCTGTTTGTTTGCGCTAGATGCTTGCATAGGATTTCATACTCACACTAATTGTTGAATTGCTTCACATATCATCTACACACACTCACACTTCAGATCAGTAAATTGTTTGTATGAATTGATCTCTGATTCGAAGTAATTTTAAATTCCTTAAGCTTCCACGTTAATTGATGTCAGATCTATTCAACCACCCTTCTAGATCTAATCCATCCACATATCCAATCCTATAAACTCTTAGCGAAGGAATAAGGATCTCATGTGGACATACCGCCTCCATCCCATATGTAAGTGAAAAGGGAGTTTGCCCAGTGGGCGTGCGGACGGAGGTACGGTAGGCCCATAGAGCCTTAATCAATTTCTCAGGCCAATCAACGAACTTATGAGACTCACGAGTTTTCTTTAGAATTTTCAAAAGTGTTTTATTTGTGGCTTCAGCTTAACCATTGTCTTGCGGACAATACAGAGACGAATGATGCAAGGAAATATTAAATTTCTTACATAGGTCCTGAAGCTCTTGTGAGATGAACTGGGGTCCATTGTCGATGATGAAGCCACTTGGCACTCCGAACCGCGAGATGATGTTCTTCATGATGAATCTGCACACGGTTGAACCTTTGATTTCTGTGAATACCTCTGCTTCGGCCCACTTGGTGAAGCACTCAGTAGTAGTATGGATGAAAGATTTTTATTTTACTTGAGCATTAGGATCACTAAGAGGCCCGATGATATCAAAAGCCCACATGGAGAAAGGCCAAGGGGAAGATAGTGGATGCAAAGAAGAGGATGGAGCATGGATTTTATCGGCATGGACTTGGCACTTGACACACCTAAGAATGTAGATGGCACAGTCTTCTTCTAAGGTTGGCCAGTAGTAGCCCTGCCTAATGATCTTCTTAGCCAACATTTGGCTATTCAGATGCCCTCCACATTCACTAGAGTGGGCTCCTTCCACTACCTTCCATGCTTCTTCGTCTGACAAACATCTTAGGAGCATTCCATTTAAAGCGCGCATGTACAACACTTCTCCAACAATGGTATATCTTAACGTCGCTCTACGGATGGCTCTTCTATCCTCTGCTTCTGCTTCTTCTGGGAAGGTACTGTCACTGCAGTACAACTCGATCTCGTGGTACCCTGGCCTTTCTTCTGCCATCATTTCTCCTAGCTCTACAAGCATTACTTCCTTCGCCTCTCTTCTCTCTGCCTTTAAGACTAAAGAGCTCCTAAGGTTAATAAACCAAGGATCCTGAGTGGAGGGAGCTTCTAATCTTTGAACAGTGATTGTCTCAGCACAGCGGCTGAGAAGGAAAGAGAGAGATGAGGCTAGGGATGCTAGGGCATCGGCCAGGATATTTTGAGAGTGTGGAGTGTGAATGTAGATGAGTTTACGGAATTGCTTGGCTAGGAATGTGACCATATCTTGATAAGGCTTGAGCTTGGGGTCACGAGTATGGTAGGTAGAAAGGACCTTCCGAAGAATGAGCTGAGAGTCTCCTATGATCTTGAGATGGTGCGCGCTTAAAAGATAGGCAAGCTTAAGACCAGCTAGGAGAGCCTCGTACTCGAAGACATTGTTGGTGGCAGGGAACTGGAGTTGATATGCGAGTGAATGGTGATCCCTTCTGGGGTGAGCAAGATAGCACCTATGCCCCGTCCCCTAGAATTGAAAGCCCCATCAAAGTGGAGCGACCAGAAGGGATCGCGAGAGATGAGTGACAGGTTTTCATCGGGGAAATCCTCTTGAACCGTGTCACTGTGAGGAAGAGGGAGGTGAGCGAGGTGCTCAGCAATGACATACCCTTTTATAGCTTTTTGTACTACAAAGGTGATATCGAATTGAGATAGGAAGCTCTACCAGCGCGCCAATCTGTCGGCGAGGACTGGCTTCTCCAGGAGATACCTAATAGGATCCATTCTAGAAATCAAACTCACCTTATGGGCTAGGAAGTAGAGCTTCAATTTCTGAACTACCCATACTAGCACTGCACACGTCTTCTCCATTGTGGTGAGTTTGAGCTCGGAAGGGTTGAACAACCTAGATAGGTAATAGACTGCCCTTTCTTTCTCGGAATTATCATGTTGTGCAAAGACAGCTCCTAGGGAGTCCTCAATAGTTGGCAGATATAGGATTAGGGGTTTCCCAGGGACAGGCGTCTACAGCGCGGGCGGATTTATAAGATAACTCGAGCTCATCAAAGGCCTCTTGACATTTAGCATTCCATTCGAATTTGGCCCCTCCTTTTAACAGTTCATAGAAAGGGCGACATCTTTGAGAGTGTTGAGATATGAATCTCCTTATGAACTGTAGTTGTCCAATCAAATCTCGAAGTTCAGATATATTCTTAGGAGGAGGCATCTCATTGATTTCCTTGGCCTTGTGTGGGTCCATTTGAATCTCGCGTTTGCTGACTATGAAACCTAGCAATTTGCCTGAAGAAACCCCAAACACGCACTCCTTTGGATTCATCTTCAACTGATATTCTTGTGCGCGGCAGAACACTTTGGCAAGCACAGAGGAGTGTTCTCTTCGAGTTCGAGACTTCACCACAATGTCATCTATGTACATTCAACATCTATATGAATCATATTGTGGAAGATAGCTAACATTGCCCTTTGATAAGTGGCGCCGACATTTTTCAATCCAAACGGCATGACCACATAGCAATAAGTTCCCCAGGGCGTGGTGAAGGAGGTTTTCTCTTGGTCCTCCGGGGCTAGACGGATTTGATTATATCCTGAGTACCCATCTATGAATGGTAGAGTTTCATACCCAACGGTGTTATCAATCAACACATCCAAATGAGGTAAAGGGAAATCGTCTTTTGGACTTGTCTTATTCAAGTCCCTGAAGTCAATGCAAATTCACACTCTCCCATCTTTCTTCATTATTGGGACTATTTTAGCCACCCACAACGGATAGAGGACTACACGAATAAACTTGTCTTTGTGTAGTTTATCAATTTCCTCTTTCATCTTCAAAGCAATGTGGGGGAGGAATCGTCTCAATTTTTGCTTAACGGCAACTGCCCCTGGCTTCAAGATTAACCTATGTTCCACTAATTCTGGGTCGATGCCAGGCATGTCGTCATATGACTAGGCAAAAGAATCCTTGAACTCCCTTAGCATTTCTATGAGCATCTCTTCTTCCTCAGGAGGGAGACTGGAAGCTATAGTTAGGAGCCTGGGATCTTCTTCAGTTCCAATGTTTACCTCTTTGGTGGGCTCGTCCACTGCCGATGTGGGTTCATCGAATCTTCGCATACCACTCGCATACATTTCGGTAGCGTCCTCTATCTCACCATCTTCTTCATCTACTGGGTCTTCTTTAGTTAGGATTTCATATACTCCAAATTCGTCGTCTAGCCCTTCCTCTTCGTGCAGCGCTTCCACGTTGAAAATAACTGCTCCTTGGGCAAACTCTTCAACAGCTAGAAGAGCGCCACACCTTTGCACTAGATCTAACAAATACCTATGGGGTATACCACTACCCTTTTTCTTCCTAGACGGGGACGAGGACTTGCTAGATTCTACCCTTGAGTCTAAACTAGGGTTGATATTTACAGGAGGCTCTAGAGAAGTGTCCAGAGGCTTATTGGAAGGGAAAGAGACATGTGCGGCAGGGCCGCACGAATCCTCTGATGGGTCCGGAGGTGGAGGCGGGCCACCCAAGCTCAGGGTGCCCGCAGCAAAGTTGGGGTGCAGGGGAACAAAAGACCCCTCACCCAGATCGCCAAAAATGACCATGGCGGTCGGTGGGTGAAGATCTCGGCTTAAATAGAATGAAGGAAATGGCGGGGATCACCGCCAAGGAAAAGGAGAGTGTGACGGGGATCGCCGTCAAGGGAGCGAAGGAGCGTGCAGGTGACGGGGATCACCGTCGAAAGCAAGGGAGCACTAGGACAGGGATCGCCATCCGAATGCTGAGAACGGGGGTGACGGGGATCACCATCAAGCAAAGGGAATTGCAGTAGGAAGTGGCGGGGATCGCCACCAGGAGTTGGGATCGAAGTGGGGAATTGGTGCTTGGAAGGAGAGGAAGGATGGGGATCACCGTCCGATGAAGATGGAAGGAGGGAAAGACGGGGATCTCCGTCCGATGAAAAGGGAGAGAAGATGGGGATCGTCGTCCGATTGATGAGGGGATTGAAGGGAGGAAGCCTACCCATTTATTTATTTATTTTTATATTTTTTAAGCACAACAAAACTAGACTAAACAAAAGAATTAACTATCCTACAGGTAAAAGCATCGGGAGATGGACATAATCGAGCCATCGAAAGAAAGGGTGAAAGAGGATGAAGAGATGGTTAACACTTCGAGAGCGTCGAGGGAGAATTGGAGGATGAGAGGGGGAGTAGAAAGGATGAAAGTGAAATTATAAACAAGGATGGAAGACACAAAATGACTAGAAGGCCGGGAATACCCTGGCCAGAACTCCTTTGTCGGGTTGATGGGGTTTATGATTTCAAGATCTTCACCAAGTCCAAGCAACTGTCGCTTGGTGGTGACTGCTAATGCTGACTGCTCCATTGCTAGAGAGTGTGAAATACTATCCTCACTAAATAACTGACTGACTGCCAAGACAAGTTCTTTGAGCTCTTGTTCTTCTGCCTCTGCTACCGGGGACTGCACAATGTTGTCCTCCTTGAACATAAAACTGACGGCTGAGATTAAGTCTTCCAGGTCTAGTTCTTCTGCGCCTGTTTCTTCAAGCTTCCTCTTTTTGCTGGGCCGCCGGGCCTTCAAAACTTGATACGGGGATAACAGTGCTTCCGTCATGATAATATTGTAGCCTGGCTATACAGGCCCTCTGGCAAAATGATCATAGAGTGTCCAGGTGAGAGGGTCTTTGTCTGACTTTGGCGCAGATGAATATGCCACCCATGGTTTGAGTCCTTCTTGGTATCCAAGACCCCTCTTTGTGAATTTCTTGGGGTCATTGATGATTTGAGTCTGCCCCTGAAGGTGAGTACCAATACCTTTTCCCGGTTGATATTCAATCCTAACCATGATATTCCACCCCTTGGTATTTGAGAGTGTGCCCTTGTTGACAGCTGCCACTGATGGGGATATGATCTGGCGGCTGTTGGAAAATGTGCAAGCCCAAGGAAAGTTCACATCAAGGACTGAGATAATGGGCTTGTTGGATGGCCAGACTAATGGCAATACTTTCTCGATGGCCTCCACTGTGTGAGTTGTCACTGCACTCTTAACCTTAACTATTCTCCCTTGGAAGGGGAACTACAAACATTGATGAGCAGTAGAAGGCACCGCCCCTAACGCCTCAATCCAGGGGCGACCCAGAATGGCCTTGAAAGTAGGATTGATGTCTAGCACATAAAAATCCACAGTCATGAAAGGTGGGCCCAATTCAGCTTGCAAAGAGATGATGCCATGGCAAGCCCACCGGGAGTTGTCGTACGCCGCTATGGTTGTAGGGGTAGGCGGCAGTTGGCGTTCGGAAATATTACAGGACCTTAAAATGCTCAGTGGATATACATTAATAGAAGCTCATGTATTGACCAACGCGGCATCCACAACCACTTTATTTATGGTCAAGGTGACACACAAGGGCATTCTCCAGGCCTCTGGGGAGCTAACTCACCATTTGAGAAGGTAATTGTTGGCCCCTTGTTTACAATAGAGAGCACGGAGGGCAGATTGTCAGGGTTCATGTCTTCACTCACCATGACCCTTTGCAAGAAGGTTCTCAGGGCGTCTTGGTGTGTTTGCGACCTTCTGATTAGCTCGAGGATAGATATTTTAGCTGGCGTCTGATCTAGGTGCTTCAAAATGTCATATTGGGTCCCCGGGACCGGATCTATCTCTTGTTGTTTCTGATGGTTGGAAGATTGGGTTGGTTGACCTTGTATGGATGCATTTGGGTACATCCGATGGAACATGCACCTGCTCCATAGGGCAAGGTTATGGTGGAGTGAAGGAGGAGTGGCGTCAAGGATGGAGGGGTTGGCTATTATGGATGCCGGGGCAGGGGAGAATGGGACATTGAGAGGTGACGGGATAACAGGTGGCATGACGGTGGAGTCGTAGGGTGGCGAGGTGATGGTAGCAATGGTGGGTGTGGAGGAGGCAGGTATGGCGGATGTAGATGTGGTGGTAGTAGGTGGGGCATGGGTAATGGCCAAGAGCTGGCGCACTTCATGCTCATCGTCAAAAGCCCACGCGGCTGTTGGTGGTGGATGGTGGATGACGAGATTAACTTGTTGTGGGTTCGGAGCGGGCTGATGTTGCGGCATAGGGTTACGAACTATGCCGAGGTCATTGGCTGGCGGCTGGGGTTGCTGTGGCTGCTGCTGCTGGTATTGCTACTGGAATTGCTGTTGCTGAAACTATTGTTGTTGCTACTGGAATTGTTGTTGTTGTTGCTGAGGCTGCTATCGCCTTTGCTGCTGCTGCTGTCTTTGACCCTGTTGGTCCCTCAGTGTCTGGATCAACCTTTTCATCTCGGCCCAATCAATTTGATTCTGTTCATGAAGATCATATATAATGTCCCTAAATTGGAAGCAATCTGACACATTGTGGCCTGAATGGCGATGGTACACACAGTACTTTGTTTGATCTACTACCATATTCTAGTTTGGCTTCTCAGGAGGGAGCCTAAGAGCATTTAAAGACATGAGGGCCGCAAATATATCAGCAAGACTCTCTGGAAGATGAGGGTATTGTGCCCTCTTGGGCCCATTGGGCTTTCGAGGAGCATAGCCATTTTGGGGTGGAGGGACTTGGTTGTATTGGCGCTGATCTTGATAAGGGTTCTAGTTTTGAGGAGGCAGCTTCTGATTGTTCCAGGGTTGCTGTGGTTGCTAATTAAGGGGTGCCCTACCTATCAGGCCTTGGGGATTGTTCACTGCACTTACCTGCTCATTGGTTTAGATTCCCTCGATAACAGGTCCCTGGGGTTTCTTGGGATAGCGGGATTTAGGGGCCTCAAACATAGAGTGGATGGGTGAATCCTTGAGCTGGGTATGGATGAAATGAGCTCGGCTGTATAACTGGTGCATGGAAGTGATGTCGTTCATAGCTAGAATGGCACGGTAGGTGGGTGTGGCATTGGAAATCAGCAATTTAACTTTCTCCTCTTCCGACATGAGGCATCGGACTTTAGCGACCAGGGCACGCCATCTGTCGGCGTAAACAGCAAATTCCTCATCATGCTTCATTTTCTCGACCACTAGATCAACAAACGAATACTCGGGTCCGACCCGATCCTGAAACCGCTGTAAGAATCTTTCTTGGACAATGCAAAAATCTTCAGCCTCCTCGGGTGGTAAAGAGTAGAACCACTCGAGGGCCGCTCCATCGAATGACCTTTGAAATACGTACGCCATGAGATGGTGGTCGTACTTGTGAGGTGTAGATTCATGCACAAAATCTTTCAAATGTACATATGGGTCTCCTACCCCAGAATAATGCTGGCACACAGGGAGTTCTGACTGAGGTGGGACCCGGAGGTGTCGAAAAGACGGAAGGGGAATGTCCACAGCCTTCTGCGGGTCCAATTGTTTCCTTAGGTCATGAAGCTCCCGCTTCATTGACATCCACTCTGCGAGGAAATCGGAGGGGGACGTGGCGTGGTGAGCTGGAATGAGAGAGTGAGATCGCTCCATGGAGTAGGAGCGTTCGCAGGGAAGGGGAGCCGGCTCGGCCTGATAGAAGGAAGACATCGGAGGGGACTTGGGCCGAACCTCCCGCGCCGGAAGGTAGCTATGCTCAAAAAAGTGAATAGCCCGTGGATGGAGGGGTGTAGGATCTACCACAGCAGAGGGTGCATGTGGCACTGAAATAACAGGAGCGGAGGAAGCTGCCTGTTGGGCAGAATTGTGAGTAGAAGGAGATAAGGGTCCCTTAACTTTGGCAGCGGCCAAAAATTCACGGACATGGTCCGGGATCAAATGAGGGAGAAGCTGACTAAATTGAGAATGTGGGTCATTCGCCCTAGGAGGAGAAAGAGGGCGGGATTGACCACAGGCAGCAGGAGAGGGCTCAATGTGCCTAAAGAGGATAGCCGCGGAGGGTTGGGATACATCCTCTAGAAGCCTAGTGGGCAGAGAATCATCGGCAAGGACGCGGAAATGGTCCATGTCGAACAGGGGATTATGATATAGCACAATAGATGGAGGGACTGACTCGATTTTTCTAAACAATGACGCATGCACCGCCCCTAGGCAATTAGGGGAGATGACACTAACCAAACAAAACCTAGACTCTACCACAAACAAGAAGGGACTGTGAGATAAGAAGGGATGCACCGAATAAGCACTCAAGTTATCATGATTAACGTCCAAATTTTAGAGTTTGCACTTAACCTTTAAATGGATTGATTAATGGAATATCACTCAGTCAAGTGGGGCCCTAATAGGTACGAACTCAAGTCCTTCGGTGTGACTAAGGGTGGCACACAATTCACACGTGGGGATGGCTCAAGCTAAAGGTACAACGGGTACAACCAGCGCAGTGAACCACAACGTGCGTACGGTCACGGGGACTTACGGAGGCCCTTAGAAGGCGGCCCTGATCAGCCCACGAGTGCTCGCAGGTGAGAGGACCCACTCATCCAAGGAGGATAACCTAAACAATACGGTTCAATAGTGTACATGCATGAATTAATGCAATACCTAACTTGTGCTAACACAGAACAACTAACAGGTATCTGGTGAAGTCATGGAGGCCAGATACGCCGTGACCCTATCGCAACTAGAAACCCCGGCGCGATAGCAACAGGCTGCAAATACCTATAGCTGCACGCAAACAGAGAGCAGACAGACTGCCCTAACACACAAAACAACCATGTAATGGACTAAACAACACATTAACACTCATAAGACACACAGAAACTGATACATTGATTGAAAACAATAACAAACAATGTGTACCAGTTAACGCGACCTCCAACCAGGGCACGACACTGTTGCGACCCTACGATCCTCCGCGACCAGAACTGAAATCAAACAGTGAAAATAAATGGAAAACTAGGACCCTAGCAGGATTCTACCAAGCAGAAACACTAATATACATGGCATAACAGCATGGTGAATACATGGATGCACTCACTGGACAAAAATCAATGTATGGTAAAGTGAAGGACACGTACCTGAAGTCGCGTCGCCGCTTGTAGACGCGACGTAGTCACAGCATCGCGATACACCGCGTTAATCACAGAACACAGAAAGACAGAAACAGCATAAAAATGGACTTAACAGGGTTTTAGGAGAGCATTAGCAAAGGAAAACAAGGCAAGTAGGCAAGCAACAATCACGTGTTGGGTTTACATGAGTATGTTAAGTTGACATATGGTATGTTTGTTTTTGATGATGAGCAATCGATGAGCATTTCATGAACAATACAAATTGATGTGATGTGAATATGTGAAACATAATGAGAATGTCAAGTCAAGTAAATGTTAATCAAGAAAAGCAAATGCTAATCAATAAAAACATGTCTAACTTGTTCATTTATATGTTCATTATATCTCACTAATAATTGTCTTTTAATGTAGGTGTGAATGTACACAAGACAAGCAACAAAATCCAAATGCAAAAGAACAAGACAAACTGCTGGAACAAGTAGCTGTCAACAGATGAATAGTGTGCTGTCAACAGATGAATAGTGTACCTATCGACAGATGCACTGTAGCCTGTCGACAGATACACTATAGCCTGTCGATAGATACACTGTAGCCTGTCCACAGATACACACAGAAAATGGTTTCCCGGAATGTCAGTCTTCTGGTTTTCGCAAACCTGTCAGCACTTGTCGACAGCAGCAAGTCGGCTGTCGACCGACGGAGTTTTAGGATGATCTAATGGCCAGGATATGATCTATATTTTGGTGATCCCTTTAAGCACGACTCTCCATGTTTGGACACCCATATATAAGGATCATATGAGGCTATTTTCGCAGCAAGAAGCCACCATATAAAAACCCTAAGCAAAACTCAAGAGAATAGCTTCTTCCTGCTGCCCTGCTTCATCCCTCCGACCAGAGCGAAGAAGATCCATCTTCCAAGCGGAGTTGAAGCCAGTTCGTCCATCTTTCAAGCTTCTCCATCAATTGATACCTATCAAGACAAAGCTTGAAGTTCCTCTGGACGACCACCACGAAGAGTTCTTCATCAGGATATACTTCTACATCTCTGAACTCTTCTACTTCTACACCTTTCATATCTTTGTGTGTGTGGTAGTGGTTCAAGCATTCCTTGTGCTTGATCCACGTGTGGATTATTGTTCTGGTTGCGTGTTTGCATCAGACAACGTTGTGTGGTGTGTAGGTCAGATCAAGGCTAGAAGATCTGATCTATTGTGGAATTGAACTAGCGTGTGTGTGTGGTTGAGCCGTTGTGCTCGTGTGTGTGTTGTACTCAGTTCTTGAGTAGTGTGTCCTCACTGTGTGAGGGGTGGACGTAGGAGTCACGTGGTGTGATCTCCGAACCACCTAAAAAATCCCTTGAGCACTGTGGTTTGACTTGTGGTTTGCATTGTGTTGCGCTAGATGCATGATTTCGCCTACACACTACTTGTTAATTTGTTCACACACATTACATCAGATCAAGGGGTTTTAATGAAGTAGATCTTTTAATCCAAAGTAATTCTTAAATTGCTTAAATTTCCACTGCAAATCTATTCAACCCCCCCTTCTAGCTTTGCCATAACTGAATATCCGATCCTAACAATTGGTATCAGAGCTAGTTCTCTGTTCATCGGTTATGTTTTGGGAGATCTGTCCTTGTGTGCTTTACCGCTCTGATTCCTAACAATTGATTCTAAATCTGACTTGATTTGGTTGAACTGATTGATTGCCATTTGATCTCACTCAATATTTTGTTAATTGGTCTAATTATCTGAAACATATTCAGAAATATGGCTAGGTTCTCAAGCATCATAAATAGACCTATGATAATTGAGTTTGATGACAAGGTTGATGAAATGCAGGTCTCCTCTATGAAAACATGCATGTCTAGAAAGGGAACGGAAGAAAAATACTGCATGGCTCATGGCAGCTCAAGAGGCTCTTCCCGTTTAGATGAATCTGAAGGATCACATCTGTCAGAGAAGTCAAGAAACTCTCGAAGGTCAGGTAAATCCAATTCAAATCCATTTGATGCATCAATATCTAATTCTGATTCAGAGAAAGATATATCCTATGATGAATTGATAGAATGCTATGAGCACTTGTCCAATCAATTTAAGAAGGTAAAAGCTCAAAACAAGAAGCTAAAAGAAAATTTGGAGAAGAATAAATGATAATTGATAATGCTCAAGCATTCTATGAAGAAAATGAAAAATTGGAAATGGAGAATGAAAAATTGGAAAATGAAGTCAAAAACTATGGAATCATGTTTTCTAAATTGAAAGAAGATCATGATCAGGTTGAATCTGAAAATTTTGATTTGAAAAATGAAAATGAAAAATTGATTGATCATAATGAGAATCTCAAATTTGATAATGATCAATTGAACAAAAAAATCTCCAACATGGCTCATGATCACCAAATAAAAGAAAATTACAATCAACTGGTTGAGGAAAATAATCATCTGAAAAAGAAGATTGAAAGCTTGTATCATGACAGACCATTAAATGATGAATGGAACAATTTTAAGAAGAAAATTGCTGACTTGAAAAATCAAGTTGTTCAAAGTGAAATGGAAAAGAAAATAAGAGTCTACAAGGTCTCCACACCTCCTCCAGCAGCTCAGAATGTTTCAAGGAAATCTCCAACTCCACATCATGCCAAGAGATACCAAAGGGTACCATCTCCTTCTTCTCAACCCAAGGATAATCAAAGGTACTCTAAAGGACCTCAGAGATTCCAGCAAATGCAATCACACTATGGTAAGCTCCAAGTAAGTACTCAACCTGTTTACTTCAAATGCAATAGACTTGGTCATCTTGCTAAATTCTGTTGGAAGAAAAATCAACACTCTCACAAATATGCTAAAACAGTTCAATGCTATGCATGTCATCAACATGGTCATGTCTCTAAGGACTGTTGGCATAGAAATGTTATCTTGTGCATGCTCCCAAGCCCCATGCTCATAATTCCATTAATGAAAGAAATACATCTATTCAAAAATTAAAGTCACTTTGGATTCAGAAATCATTGTTGAATTCTAACATTGACGTCATTGCAGGACCCAAGCAAGTGTGGGTTCCAAAACCAGCTTAATGAACAAGCTGAGATGTCTTGCAGCCATACAGTTTAAATGGATTCATGACATTGGTTGTGCAAGGCAAGAAATGATTGGAGAACAAAGGTAAAATTTTTAGATTGAAATTGACGATTGTTCAGGTAAAATCTCTTTATCACTACAAATTTGAACTGTTAGAATTGAAATGATTTTTAACTCTATCTGAGCAATGAAAAATGTGTTTTAATGTTATCCCCAAATGACAATGCTTCTTAGCCATTGGAGTCATGCTAAAATTAAAAAAAAAAGAAATGGATCTTTTATGTAGTGACTATTTGATATATTAAATGGTGAAATGTGGAAGGACAAGTCTAGCTTGTCTGGAAACTATCATTATGCGTGAGAAATATTCTCCGCCAAGTATCAATAGTCTTCCACTACATAAAGATTATCAAAAAAATCATAATCTCAAGAACCTTAATTGATCACGTTTATACTCTCCTTGTGCAAATTGCTTGACATGAACATGTGTGAATTGCTTGAATGTTCATTCAATACCAAGCATACATTATGGGGGAGTAAGTCAAAAAGAGTTTTTGAGTGAGTTGTTTGAGGGACATTCTTTCAAATCAATCTTGCCACATGTCTCTCTTTAAAAGAATGAATGTTGGTGTTTTTATGCTTATGGATGTTCTTTTATGTGCAAATGCTTGGTATGTTTGTGTATCTCATTAATTGATTTGCTTGAATGATGAGTCATCATATGCACACTCTATGGGGGAGTAAGTTGAGGCTAGGTGAGTGAAATTCATATGGGATACCCTTCATATTCAATGTGTATTTATCCCTCAATCTTATGGCTCAAATCACTCTCAATTCAAAGCCTTAAAGCTGAAGTTTCAAAGCCCCTGTCGACAGCCCCAAACAGCCTGTCGACAGATATGCCTTCATAGAACCCGAAAATTGCACCCTGTGTGCATATGTCGATAGCCACTTCTTCTACTGTCGACAGCCAAGCACAGTTCCGAACTTCATATTTTCTGTCTGTTTGTATCTGTCGACAGCTAGCACCCCAGCTGTCGACAGCCCATACCTTGCCTGAACCCTGAACTTCACAATTGTCTGCATCTGTCGATAGGCTCATGTTTGCTGTCGACAGATACTCACTTCATCCATAAATCTTCATCTTTTCTAATCCTTTCTTTATGAGTATCTTCATATTATTGATGCAAGGGGAGAATATGGACTTACTATTCATTGCAATCTTTCATACTCACATAGTATCAAAGACATTGACTTAATCACAATGATTTTAATATAATATTTTGTGTTTGAGTCTAGATTGTATCATCTAGAAAACATTGATCAAATCTAATGATTCTAACCTAACTCACTTGAATAACTCCCTTGCAAATAATCATTTATCTCAAGTGGATTGATAAGTACGAAGGTTATTGAACTTTATGTTTTACATTGGCTTTTGACCTTAAATAACCTTTTGATCATGATTTAAGAATTAAAAACAAAAGGAGAAAAGCTACCTATTTCTAAACTCAAAGTTCAAACAAAAAGTATTTGAAATGGGATAAAGGTAGAGCAATGATGAGTATTACCGAGTAACTGGGGACATGGGTATCACAAATGTCTGTCTTCGCGTCAAAAAGTTCTTTCATTATCTTTGTACAATGGTATGATGGTCACTTACACTGAGTAACTAGGGGTACGGGCATCCCAAATGTCTACCTTCACGTCAAAAGGTGAAAGTGATCTTAATTACTACTTTTCCTACATTAACTTGATAAAGAAAAAATTCAATGCAAGAAATAGAGTGTAGCCTCCATGTTTTTACATCTAGGGCAATGTGTTGTTTATTGTTAATCGCTCATGTAGACATTATGTCACGTCCCGAGAATTAGCAGTGGATATTTAATGCGGAATAATTCGAGACGATATCTCGAGATGTGAACAGTCGGCAAATAAGCCTCTAGCTAGCACACACTAAGTGTTTAACAACACAACATCATCATAGGGCCCAAATGTTGAACTCAATGTAAATTGCATTCAAATCTCAACTTATTGTATTCAAAATGGAAACTAATACAGGACTAAGACACAAAAAAGGGAAATTACATAATACCTCACTTCCTACTACATTGTTCTAACACTCAAAATAAACTAACTATAGATAGACTCATAATCGGAACGCTCTTCACTCGGACGCATTCCCATCCTCGACTTGCTCTTCCTCTTGAATGTCATAGTCACCTAGATTGGGTAAAAGTAGGGAATGAGCAAACTAACCCAGTAGGATTTATATCTCAATGTGCAGGCAATGATATAAGTGATTAGCAATTTAGAACTAGGTAAGTACGATGAATGATATGCAAGTATGAATAAAACTCGTTAAAACATGATACATTAAACAAGCGAGAGAGAGAGAGTGATCGTGATAGAGCAAGATTATACGAGTAATATGTTGTCAAGAGTGAGGCAAGTAACAAGCACGCAACATATCATGTAAATTGCAATAAATGCAGGATGGCCATATCACGCAAGCAAGCAAGCAAGAATGTACGAGCACGATCAAGTAACACTAATCAGGCACGTAGACACTAATGTACACCAAGAAAAGATCCATCAAGAATGTACACTAGGACACGTGTATGTGGTTATTGTATCTATCATTCAACACGACACGCACGACTCCCAGCGCAGATGCAACGTCAGTAATCATTATACCCCATGGTTAACAGTATATTGATGACTCTCCGTCATTGGGGCTAGACTGGAGCCCTTGGACACTCGACGTGCCTGGTCAGCGTCTCACTTAAATTTTAAATGTAGATACCCACAGTCATTAATAATGGCCAATGATAGTTTCAATAAGTAAGCCTGTGTAATGTCATGTTCATGATGATGATGAGAACTAGTAATAAGTAATTGAACATGATTTCATGATAACAATGGTCAAGAGATAAATTCGGCAGCATAACGATATGATTTATAATTTAGTTCAATCTTTACATTAATGGCTTTAGTCTAGATTTTAAATCACACTCGCGAGAACAAGAAGAGAAAGGAAGTGCACGCTATCTCCAGGGAACTTCAATGGTACAACCAACTCGTCGGCCATGTGGGAATCCATGGTTAGAGGAGATTTACGGAGGCCTTGGAGAAAAGGTCACTAGTCTACTGATTCGGAATGATCGGTAGAGAGTTTCCAAATCCCCAAGAAAGGGCTGCCTAGATGTGCAAGTGTGTAGTGATGTACGTGTTACGCCCTGACGCGGAATATCGGAGGCGAAGGCAGTTGCAAGTGAACGGTTATAGAGCGAGTGCTAGACATCATACCATTGCACAATGAATAATACTAAAGCAAATCTTTCTCATTAATAACTTTTCAAATGTCTAGTTACAACCACTAATATCAGAGCCAATCTATAGGGCCCAATTACATTGACAGAAAGCAAAGACTAAACTTCAAACCTAACTACTACAACGCTAAATACAGCAATAGGACGCTAGGGTACTCAAGACATCACTACAGGTCGTTCCCGTCCTCTTGAGTGTATGGTTCATCCTCGGTCTCACCTGAGAACACAACGACAAATAACGCAGGTGAGCGATAACGCCTAGTAGGACTTAAATCTCAAGATCAAGCATGCTTTAAGTGATTAATGTCTTATAAAGCAGGATAACTAGAGAGAATAATGAGAAACATATAGAAAGTACTGGTACACGATAACGAGGGACAATAGCACAATGCACGAGAGTATAGCACGACAAGTTTTGATATTGGATTGGCCGTATAACAAGATAACAAGTAAAGTTGCACTTCAGTGCACAAGTCACGATAGTAAGTGTTGGTCGATATTCTTTCAACCACGAGTTTCAAGTAAACCAATAATTGACTGTTTGATTAATTGATTGCCATAGATCGAATCTTGCGTGTTCATGCGTTAGGTGTATGCCATCACCCTGATCATTAGACCCCCGCGAGTTATAGCCTTTCAGGTGCTCCTCCCAAGGACCAGACCGAGCCCTTATAATGTTGCCTAGCATAGTCATGTTTTTATCGTAGACAATCAATTTAATGGCCAAATAGAGTACCAAGAAATAGATGAGAGTACTAGATGAATAGACGAGATAGTAGAGTGAACGTGAATAGATGAGCGAGTAGAGTATAGATGAGGGCTAAGGGACAATGCACGTAACTCTCCGAGTAAACAGGCGATAGTAACAGTTGCACAACACGCGCACATGGTGTTGGCAGTCAGGTGGAACTCACGACCCTACCATGGGCCATGTTAAGCACAGGTCCAGAGGTCCAACGTGATTCGAGATGAGAGCGAACTTCTAATAGCCGTTTGGACTATATTGATCCCTAAAGGGTGTAATAGGTGTTAGGGTACAACCGGCTCGTCGACCATATGGGAATCCATGATCAGAGGAGACTTACGGAGGCCTTGAACAAACACTCACTAGTCCGACAGAAGGAGTATCCGACGGAGAGTTCATCCAAGCCAAGAAAGTGTGTATATAGAAACAAGTGCTCGATGTTCTAGAGGAATTCTAGAACAGTGGAGCGTCGATATCGGTATATAAACAACGCAAGAAACGAATACAAGTCCTTTAAAATAGGGCAATTAATATACTTTATTGCAATAAATTACCAGTTACATTATGAGATATTTTATGCCAGATTTCAGCCATATATGGATGGTTCATGTGTGTGCATGTGTAAGAGAAATCATAGACACAAAAGAAGTCGTGAATATGTATTTTAAAGCATTCAATATAGCTCCTTTTAAAACAGGTGTTTTTACTGCGTGTATGACTGTTAAAAAGGCGTAAGAATATTTTTGAAAGTGAGAGTAACAAATTTTATGGGTTTTCATGCAAAATCCAGTGAACGCGACGTAGGCCAGTAAGGGTAGCGACAGGGTCAGGGCAGATCGTGACAAGGCCTGAAAAGGGTCGCGACAGGGCTGCCAGGACAGAAGACCAGAACGCGACGTAGGGTACTGTCGCGTTCAGAACGCGACAAGATGAGGCGTCGCGACGGGCTTGAGAACGCGACCTATCGGGCCGTCGCGTTCTCAGGTCCGTGGACTGAGTCTGACAGAGCTTTGCTCTGTCTTGGATTACGGTCCAGAAGTATCAGATTTTGATATAGGGTCGTTTAGAAAATCATTACTAATTGTATACACGATGAAAAATCATGAAACTAGGGGCAAATGAAACTAGACATGCGGGAGTACTTCCAGTAAATAGCAATTAGAGAGAGAGCATGGTTTGGACATGGTTTGAGCATGAACAATAACGAGTAACACAGAATATGATACGGGGAGCATGATTGATTTAATTCGAGCAACATGCTTAACAAAAATTAGGGCTTTCAGGGGCAAACGATGCCTAACATACATCAGTTCCTACAGTAAAAATCTCGTAGCATGGGGTTGAGTATACAAGGAGATCAATAGTTAAGAAGAGGGTTCGAGGTCATGTAAGTTGCAGAACATGAAAAATCAAGAACAAAAGATATGCTCGTTGGAAAATTACGAAACCAAAGGGCTTTTGCTCCTGATAGACGAGACATCCTACAGAAAAAGTTTCATGGTTTATGCTCGTGAGAATGCCTACCTTTGACTCGATTTGTCTTCTAGGGTTAAAATCTCCAAGAACGAGGAAGAAGCTCCAAGAACTCCTTCTCCCCATGAGATTCTCTCCTCCTTGGCCTCTTCTCCACGTCCAACAACCTTTGGCAACGAGCTAGGGTCAGCCAAGAGGGTTTAAGAGATGTATTTATATAAATACAAATTCCTATTCCTACTACTACTCAAATTCCTCTTAATTACGAGATTTCCTAACTCCAACCTTCCTTTCTTGCTTTCCAACCTCTATTTAGGTTAGGATGGGATCTAAATTCGTGCTAGACTATATGGGGTAGGTTTAGGAATCCAATTCCAACTCTTATTGCCTCTTTTAATGCTTAAAGAATCTTTTTCTATTTAGGAGATATTAAGACTCCGAATTTAGGGTATTTGCTTTTTATTTCCTATTTGTAAATTCATATTTTGACCCAATAAGTTCTAGAGGATCCATTAAGCAAAGCCCATTACTCTTTTCCATTTAATGGGTTTTATTTAATATCTTTTCATTGAATATCCATTTAACTGAGTTTTTAATTTATTATTTAAATTTTTATTTTTCTCAAAAATTCAAGTTGCTACAGTACGTGTGTCAATTCACAATCCATCGGTCTCAAACTCGTGGAAAACACTTAACATGACGACATGCAATGAACAATGCATTTAACTACACATGGGTTTGCAAGATTTTAAGATAATAATTATCATTTTAATCAAGCTAGAACAGTAACAAGAGCGAATCACAAGTTTCATGAATGATGAAGTCATTAAGAGAATAATTAGAATACTGTTCATGTAATTATAGTTTCTAAATGGGTTAACCACTTTTAAGCCATTAAATAACCATCATGTAATGACCAGACCAAAAACATGCAATTTACACATTAAACACTAGGTTAAACAGACCTCGGGTATAGCGGTAAGTTTTGCAAAAGAAATAAGTGGTGTTTCATAAAAAATTCTGAGAACGCGACACACCCCAGTAAGGGTCGCGACGGGGTCGGGACAGAACGCGACAAGGGTATGTACAGAACGCGACAAGGCGGTCAGATCAGGCAGAGAGATAGCGACAGGGCGTTCATCGCGTTCAAAACGCGACGAGTGTGCTGTCGTGACAAGACCTCAGAACACGGCCTATCGGGCCATCGCGTTCATAAGGTCTGTGCCAGAATCCGACAGAGAAAAGACATGTTTTTGGATTGCGGTCCAGAACTGCCTTATATTGACATAGGATACTTCAAAAATAGAGAACAAATTGTACAGTGCATGAAAAATCACGAAACTAGTTTTAAACCAACCTAGACATGCAAGGGTGCTTCCAGTAAATCAGAATTAGAAAACACTGATGGTTTCGATAGGCTTTGATCAAGCCTAACATGAGGTATAGAAGACTGAGAACAGTCAAATGTAAGATTTACTTTGCAAGGTATGATGCCAAAATAATTAGGGCTTTTAGGACAAAAGTCTCATCATAAAGTTGTTGGGAACGTGGAATATATGCAGACTATGATTTTAAATGATTTTAAACGACCTCGAGATGCATGATAATTTGACACAACGTAAAAGTCAAGTGCAACCCAAAAACGCAGTATTATGCAGCGACCCTCTTACCACACTTATAAATCTCTAACTGTTGACATTTAGACAAAACGTTCAACATAAAACATGACGAGGACAACTAGTAGAAAACTTTCATGTTGTGTGTTTTCTCTAATTCGGTCTTGAATTGCATACAACATATAATGAACGGGAAAAGCCCTTATAGTGCGCGACTTGGGGAAAACGCTTATAATTCAAAATCTACTCATTGGAATTCGATGAAACCAGTGGGAAACGAAATTTAACTTGATGCTCCCCACATTGATATAGGATATGTTAAGGTTTGGCCCAATAAAACCTACCTTCTGGGTTGAAGAAGTCCTATTTTTTCCAGGAAATCTGTGTTCAGACCACTTGGAGGAAAATGCTTAATACTCTGTGTATACTGCATGGAATTTGGGCATTCTACATGGGTTAGAACGTATACTTGACCCTCTTTCCAGGGGTATAGGCCTTGTAAGGTTTGGTTATGGTTTGACTCACCTTTGGTCGACTTCAAGATGACTATCTGTGCAGGTCGCAACAGACGCAATAGGGAAGAAGAACGGCTTGGTGTGGACGAACTCCTGCTCCCCAGCCACCAAAAACTCCTCCACACGATCTCAACAAGATGTAAACTCATCCCCAAGGGTTTGGTGGAGAGTATTTAAGCATCTATGGTGTTTAGGAGTCCTATTGTGACAAGGAAAGCTAAGTTGCGGTTTTGACATATTAGTTTCCTATTTTGATGATTTCTTCCTCCATTTGAGTGTGGGAGGCTTTAGAAAACCTCCCACCCTAGTTAAGCACGAATTTGGGTTGCCAAGAATGCAAGATCTCTTCCCAATTCAACTCTAATTACCTCTTCCTAATTTCAGCTTATTTAAAGTTGCGAATTTCTATGTATTTTCTTGCTTCATTTCATTTTTGGGCCAAATGATGTCCATTAGCCCAATTACGATATTGGGTCATTAATATATAATGTTAGAAGTCTCTCCAATATTTTTATTTAATTTATGGTTGCGTCGTATTTTCGTGTTAACGGTTTTCCGACTTGTTTCCTAATTTGGATAATCGGTCACAATAACTCTTTAACCGAGCCCAAATGATTTTTATTAACCCAAATTTCTTGATGGGTCATTAGAGGATATTATTTGAAGTCCATATATGATTTTTATTTAATTTTATGATCCATCCAAGTACGTGTGATAATGATTTTTTGACTTATTCATGAATTACGATAATAAGTCGCGAAACACTTTAAACATGACTAATCCGATTTTTCTTGGCACAAATTTATTTGTGAAACATTTAGTAATAATGTTCGGGGTTGATTTATAATTTTTACGGAATTTTTTGATGTGTTTTAGCACATACGATAATGATACGTATATTTTAAATACTCTGATATTATGAAAATTATTTATTTTCATTTATTTAAATTTTTATGTAATTAAAATTTCCGGGGTGCTACACCCTCCCCCACTTAAGAGAATTTGGTCCCCAAATTCATAGATCAATAATTGGCTCTTGATAATTATGATCCTTGAGTTGGTTTTAGATTTAATTGCTCTAACTTGTTTCAACATCGTGGATGCTAGTCCAACATCTACACCTATGGCCGCCCATATTATTCATTTGGTTCCTTCCACTCCTGTTTTTCTTTCACGGTTGTTATAACTCCATCTTAATCCACTGGATGAACTACGGTATAACCACTAGATTATTCCTTTTCAATTTCTCCTTAATGATCTCCCCCACTTTGAAATGTACTAATAAGAAGAGCATCATAAGATTAGTCTAGGGGTTTAACAATCATACCTCCTTCCGGAAGCTCCACTTGCGTTACTGCATTCACGTGTCCTTGACGCTTTACCACTCCTTGGTTCCTTCCAACTTGGTCTTTTAGCATGGGACAGTTCGGTATACGATGTTCATGACTCCCACATCGCAGGCAAGCCCCGGCCTTCTTCCAGCACTTGTCCGCTTGGTGCCCAGGCTTGTTGCAAAAGTTACAATATTCCACCATCATTGTTTCTTCTACTTTGATCTTTTTCTCCATGTCATAACCCTTCCCAGTGGTTGGCCTTTTGTTGTTGTTGTAGTGGTTGTTATTGTTGTTGTTGTGGAAAGTTCCAGTTGTATCGACTGATCCTCTTTTTATGGAGGTCGTCTTTGAGATGTCTTTCCCCTTTATGCCTTCCACCTTAGCCATAGTGTCCTCTACTAGTTGAGCTCTTTGGACCATCTCAGTGTAGGTTTGGATGTTGTGTGGTCCGAGCTTTTCAATGAACATGGGCCTGAGCCCATCCATGAAACGGTTAGCCTTTAATCTTTCCGTTCCCACCAGATGTGGGGTATACACAGCCAGACGTGCGAATTGAGACTCATACTCAGCCACGGACATCCCTTTCTGTTTTAGTGCGGCAAATTACGCCGCCTTTTTTTCCTTAACTCTTTCAAAGAAGTATTTTCCACGGAAGATCTCTAGAAATCTTGCCCACTCTAGTTCGCCAACATTAGGCAGGTGGGCCGATGTGGCCTTCCACCATGCTCGGGCATCCTCAGTGAATTGAAAAGTGGCCAGTACCACCTTCTCCCTATTATTAGTGCATTGCATCACTTGGAAGATCCTTTCTATCTCCTCCTGCCAGTTCTCTGCCTCGTCCAGATCAGGGGATCTAGAGGAACGAGGAGGATTCAAACTCCTAAAATTGCAGTGTAGATCACCGGCTCCGTTCCTAGCTGCAGCAGCCTGATTTCCAGCCTGAACCACATTTTGCAGGGCCTGTGTAAGTCCTACCATTGTCTCTTGCATAGCTTGCCATTGGTTGCGAGCCATTGCGGTTGAGTGTAAGAGTTATGAAGGTTCCTGAGAAAAGGATGGAAACCAATTAATGTCTCTAGATACATTATCAGAGTCAATGGGTAGGAGTATTTTGTTTATTCTATCATATTCTCAGTCTCTACCCATTCTCACCAGGTACTATATTTAATTTCCATGACCTAGGTTCCATAGGTATCTCCTAATCCTGAGACATATGTCCTATTTGGTATTCCTAGGCTCTGATACCACTAAACTGTCATGTCCCGAGTATTACGCAGTGGATATTTAATGTGGAATAATTTGAGACGATATCTCGAGACGTGAACAGTCGGCAAATAAGCCTCTAGCTAGCACACACTAAGTGTTTAACAACACAACATCATCATAGGGCCCAAATGTTAAACTCAATATAAATTGCATTCAAATCTCAACTTATTGTATTCAAAATGGAAACTAAAACAAGACTAAGACTCAAAAATGGGAAATTACATAATACCTCACTTCCTACTACATTGTTCTAACACTCAAAATAAATTAACTATAGATAGACTCATAACTGGAACGATCTTCACTCGGACGCATTCCCATCCTCGACTTGCTCTTCCTCTTGAATGTCATAGTCACCTAGATTGGGTAAAAGTAGGGAATGAGCAAACTAGCACAGTAGGATTTATATCTCAATGTGCGGGCAATGATATAAGTGATTAGCAATTTAGAACTAGGTAAGTATGATGAATGATATGCAAGTACGAATAAAACTCGTTAAAACATGATACATTAAACAAGTGAGAGAGAGAGAGTGATCGTGATAGAGCAAGATTATACGAGTAATATGTTGTCAAGAGTGAGGCAAGTAACAAGCACGCAACATATCATGTAAATTGCAATAAATGCAGGATGGCCATATCACGCAAGCAAGAATGTACGAGCACGGTCAAGTAACACTAATCAGGCACATAGACACTAATGTACACCAAGAAAAGATCCATCAAGAATGTACACTAGGACACGTGTATGTGGTTATTGTATCTATCATTCAACACGACACGCATGACTCCCAGCGCAGATGCAACGCCAGTAATCATTATACCCCATGGTTAACAGTATATTTATGACTCTCCATCATTGGGGCTAGACTGGAGCCCTTGGACACTCGGCGTGCCTGGTCAGCGTCTCACTTAAATTTTAAATGTAGATACCCACAGTCATTAATAATGGCCAATAAGAGTTTCAATAAGTAAGCCTGTGTAATGTCATGTTCATGATGATGATGAGAACTAGTAATAAGTAATTGAACATGATTTCATGATAACAATGGTCAAGAGATAAATTCGGCAGCATAACGGTATGATTTGTAATTTAGTTCAATCTTTACATTAATGGCTTTGTCTAGATTTTAAATCACACTCGCGAGAACAAGAAGAGGAAGGAAGTGCACGCTATCTCCAGGGAACTTCAATGGTACAACCAACTCGTTGGCCATGTGGGAATCCATGGTCAGAGGAGATTTATGGAGGCCTTAGAGAAAAGGTCACTAGCACTACAACAAATTGGGGCTATACCCACAGAATTTACCTACAATAGGGTAATATGTAGGTATATACCACAATTATACATGCTAAATCCGTTCGTTGCAAGGTTATGCACACGCTTTTTTTAGCCATATGTAAATATGTATATATAGTTACGTTTTTTCCAAATCCTGAGAGAATATATTTATGTTAGCCATAGTTTATTAAAAAGTGTAACAAAAAGATATATACACCTATAGAAATCTACCAACTATAGATATTGGTCTATTCATAACATCTTAAAAAAATTGAAACCGTGAGTGTATAGTTGCGGCGCCAATACATTTCCCTTGCGCGGGAATAAAAAACGTGGGATATTTAGAGTTCTCCTTGGGCGGATACCTTTTTCTGCCATTGTCGATGCGTGCCCTCGGCCACCATCGTCATCGTCCTACTCGACCACCCCCTCGCCCGCCACCGTCGTCATCCACGCGGAGCACATGCAGATCAAGGAGGTGGAGTTCATGAAGAGCAATGTCTAGGCGCAGAACTACCTCTGGGACGAGAGCTCTGAGTTCGCCATCCTCATTCGGTCCGGCAAGTCATCCCTCATCAATGCCCTCATCTGCAAGAAGGAGGTCACACTGAGGTCCAAGAATCCAGGTTGTGAGCGCTTCCTCTACTCCGAGTCTTTCTCCCACAATCTCCCTTTCACAGATACGGCTTCTTTCTCCCTTCAACTCTCTCTGCCCTCCTTTCGGCCCTTGTGGATGCTTCTTCTTTCCTCTCGCTATCTTCATCCTCCCACCGGCACTCTTTCATGGACGGTTCTTCTCCCCTCTGCATCTCTATGTCCTCCTGCCAGCCCTTGCAGATGTGTTCCTAGTTGTGATTTGTTGTTCTAGGTAAATAAGGTTTTCCAGTAGGAGAACTACCTGGCGAACTGGATTCAGGTACTCGTGTGAGCGTCCTTGCTCTACTGCCATCTCTCGTTCCATCCGGCATTGTCTTGATCCCTTTATTCTACTCCTTTCTCTGCTCTGATTGATCAGCCTTGCAGGCATTGTTTAATTCGTTGCCCACGGAGGACTACAAAGACGGCGTCCTGGTTCTCGGGGGTGATGGCCACTACTTCAACTGGGAAGCTGCACAGGTCTCCCTCTCCCCTGAGATCCCTACCTCTGGGCGTTTTTGCTCTCTGTGACTGCTGTTTCCTGTTCAAAAGTTCCAACGGCACCCAAGCTGTGTTTCACATCCGTTCTTTCTTTTTTGTCTCAAGCTGTTGAGAGAATTTGATTAGGATGGCCTAAAGATTGAAATTTTGTTTGTTGGTTTTTCATGATTCTTTTTTTTCCCCTTGAAATGCAGATAATTATCAAGATTGCTGCAGGCAATGGTGTTGCGGAAATTCTCGTCGGCAGGTATGCGGATCTCTTGAAGCTTTTGAGTAATTACCACTTAGAAAAGTTGGCTGCTCTATGTTACTTGCCTCACTAAGTTCATAGAGAGAAAGAATTATGTTGAATTCAAACTGTTTTAAGATACAGGACTGTGAGATTGACTGATTGGACAAGTGCATAGAATGTACTGGAAATACATGTGCTCCCATCTTTACAAAAAACAGAAGAAGATGTATGATATAACCTGATTTGTTTTCACTTAACCTTAGAGTAAGCCTGTAGAGTTTTAAGTTGACTCATCGATATGTGTTGAACATTCTTTTTTTTCTGAAAAATGCCATTACTCATGAATTAGCACCAAAGTCATGCATTTTGTTTACAGTTGTTAGAATGTCACCAAAAGACATTTTCCTAGCAAAGATACAGCTATTTGAAAATCTGAACTCCACTTCGTCCTTGTCATATTCATGTCCAAGATACAGTTGTGCAAGCTTGTCATACGATGTTACAGTCCCGTACATAGGCCATTTAATTTTAGTATCTTATTTCCAAAGAGAAAATGAAAGTGTTAATGAATCCATTTACTCAGAGATGGGGCTTACTGTATCTTTCTGATTCATTTTTGGGCTATCTGCTGAATGATTTGAAAGACGGGAAGCAAGAAAATGCACACGGAAGTATGCCATCTCAATTCAAGGAGCCTGTTAGCATAGATGAGAACAGTAAGCAATCTGTTGCCTGGCCCAAGTAGGTACATATGATACTAGCAAAATGATCCAAGGGATGATAGAGGATTAAGCTAAATGCAAGATATGATAATATCTTTGCAGGAGTCGTTCTCTCTAATAGTTATGTTTCACCTCTTAGCAGATATTGGAACCTTGTGTTACTTTTGACATGAACACGCCATTATGGCATGTGTACCCATTAGAAAATGTGGAATTGATTTGACCTCCAAGCCTGAACTAATTGACAACTTCATTTAATTAATATTGTTCTCCATTTGTTGTAATGTCTGTCATTGAATGTTTGTAATATATTGTAACCTGCTTAATTCTTTTCACGACTCACTTAAAACTGTCAGGGATGGTTTTATGTCAACATCTGCTGTTTCTGCAGTAATAAGGAAGCAAAAGGTATAGGCATGATGCATTATATGGTTGAATTCTTAAAGTTTCTTTCCATCTCATTAGTGTGACATTAATATTTCTGTGGTAGGCCAATGGTGGCTTTATAATGAGTGCGAGCCACAATCCTGGTGGGCCAGAATATGACTGGGGCATTAAGGTGAAAAGTTATTAAGTGACCCCTAACTTTACTGTTTGATTTTTATGGTTTATTTACCCGACATGACCGATATTATATTTTGTTAAAATTTTCAATGAATGGTAAGATCCAGTCTTAGCTAGCTAACTCATACTTGATTAATCAAATCAAGTGAAATGGAAAGGAAATCCAGGAATATTGACAACACTCAGAGCTAGTTTCAGGCCCTAGTAATAGAAGAATTTGGCTTCAACAATTATTGATCAAACTTCTTTTTCACTATGAGTGTTTTCTGACTTTGTCCTATACGGGGACATCTTCAGTTTAATTATAGCAGTGGGCAGCCGGCACCAGAGTCCATCACTGACAAGATCTATGCAAATACACTCTCAGTGAATCCATAAACCTTCTCTGTCTTTATTTCCAATTTCTTGATTGTGTGAATTTTTAGATATCATTTTTTACTCATTCTGTATGATACTTGATGGTTATTTGTTTAATTTTCTGTTGAAATGCCCCATCCGACATCCCACCACCACCTGCATAGCCACTACTTTCATGGTGCTATAGATCAGAGAGGTTTATAGAAACTTACCCAGGATGGAGAAATCATCTCAACCCTTTTAATATATATTATTTCTTTCATTTGGAAGCCTTAAGTGTCATGCAGAAGTGATGTACAAGCCTTATAATGGCACCACCCTGTTTGTGTTGAAAGCCATATTTATGACAAAGATGTAGTCTTTGGAGGCAAAGATGTTGCGAACCTAGTGTATGTTGCTGTATACAGCCATATTTATGATAAAGATGTCTTACCATGGGTGACCATGCAGGAGACAAAAATGTCCACCCTAGCTTGCAGTAGACATGAATGCCAGCTGAATTTTGGTTGTTTGTTGCACAAAATCATTTTGAAATTTAGCATATGGTTATATTATTTGAAGGTTATATACTCAATTTTTCCCCTTGGGGATGAGGCCAATTCTACCAATCTTGTGTTGGCCAAGATTAGCCATGGATCAGATAGGTACTCTGATTGGGTTAGTATCAGCTAACTTCACCAGCCCATGGTTGTCAGATGTCCACTTTTGATCCCACTTTGTTGAATTGAACCCTCTTTCCTCCCTGGAAATGCAAGTTTTCTAAAGCTTCCAAAATTGACCCGTGGGGAACAAAATTACTGCAATTATAATTGCTTGATCCTCAAATTAATTCTTCTATCATTTGGAATTGGACAATATAAATTTTCATTGTACGTCCATTTAATCTCAGATTGAAGCTACAAAGATTGCAGAATTTACTGGGAGAGCAAGGAGTCATAATGGTGACCTCTGAAAAGTTGAATTGGTTTTGTGTGGTCCTAGCAATGAGGTTTTCTGTAATTTCGCATATTAATGTTGCACTTCTTTACATTTTAACTTCACCTACAAGATGTGGAAAACTGTAATTTCGCATATTAATGTTGCACCTTCCTCAAAACATGAAATTGGATCCCAGGTTTCTTTTGTTTTGTTTCAATTTTACATATTTCAGTTGTTTTTGTTTAATATTTTCTTTGAAGAATTTGATAGAAACTTTTGGACTACTTTGTTCTAGGCCAAGAATGATGGTAAGTGTGCTCCATCTCCACACGTGGATGTGCATACGACCAGTGCAGTTGAGGGACAAACCGTAGATCAAGATGTAAAGTGCATTACAGATTGTGGAGATGTAAACAAGGTATAGTAAACTGTAGATCAAGATGTAAAGTGCATTATAAATTGTGAGGTTTTTTTATTAAAATAATTATATTTTATTATTTAATTATTTAAATAATCACATTAAAAAAATAATTCCCAAAATAGTCACAAAAAAAATAATTCCCAAAATAGTCACCAAGTTGCCACGTTGGCAACTTGGTGACCGGGAGACTGGATGTTAATATGGGGTTGGCATTGGAAAGACTGACAATGGAGTCGGCATTGGCATTGCCGACTCCAAAGTCGGTATTAGGAACACCGACTTCGGAGTCGGCATTGTCATTGCCGACTCCCTTATGTTAAAAAAAAAAAAAAAAACCCCGCAGCGATTCTCTGTTCTTGCTTCAGGTTTATTGCTTCCCGCCGCCATGCTCATCTTTCTCTGAACTAAAGGCAGAGAAAAAACATGACAGAAACACAAAAGAGAAAAAAACATCTCAACTTTAGAAGTGGACATGGCTGCCAACTTTACATTAACACCAAGGCAATGGTTATCAGATATTTCAAATGTGCATCACCGTGGCTCGGCCTTGGTGGATTTTTGAATTCAGTGGAGTTGCAGGTTCTTATAGGTCTTGTGATTCAAATCAAAACACTCTATCTCAACCAGTGTTCTTCTAGCTATTTCTCTTAAACCATGGAGATGTAAGCAAGGTAAAGTGCATTATAGCTTGGGACTCCTACCAATGAATTTTTTTTTCCTGCAGGGACTTGACGACCCTGCTGAACTGTGAACTTCAGGGCCAACCTTTCTCATCTTTTTAAATTTTAAAGGTGGTTTCAATCATAAAGTGTCATGTTTTCCTGGTTAATATTCTTGGAGGAAGTTGTAGAGAATATTTGTATTGATTGTAATCATCCACTTCATGCCATTGGTCTAGAAACAATTATGTTTTTTTCTTGTCTGATTTTTCTGAAACATCAAATCTGGTAGAACCCAACTCCAGGTATTTTTGTGTTGCTCTTTTGGTGTAGACTGCCACTCAAATGACATGTCTTTGGTTGTCCTTGCAGCTTCTTGGGCAATATCTATGTACTTTGCAGCTTTTAGGAAACTCTGTGGATGTGTACCCTATTGGCAGGTGAGGTCTATCCTATCCATTCCTAGGTCTGTTTTGAGTAAAGCAGTCCATTTTTTTCTTAGAGGGCAGGATCAAATTTTGATTGTGTTTTTTGATTCTATCCATCAATTTTGAAAAATGAAACTTGGATAGGTCATCAATTTTGATTGTGTTTTTTGATTCTATCCATCAATTTTCATTGGGTTCAAAACAATTTAAACAAGTCCAACTTAAATTGTCCACATTTTGAGTTTTAAATGTACTTGGCTTCTGCCCTTTATGATACTTCATGATGTTTAGCCCCATGTACATTAGATGAGAATTTTTCTCTCATAGCCTATTGAACATCTCTATCACTATTTCTTTATGTTTGAGATTCTATGTGGATATTAGAACTGATGCATTGCTTCAGTTACTTTTACTTTCATATCAACCAGTTCTATTTTAATCTTTCATGTGTTTTAAACCAAGGGTTCAGGAGATGATTGGAAAATACATCCCTCTCCCCATTTTAGTGGTCTATTACAGATTCTTTTTTTTTTTGGGCAATGCTCTATTATTAGATTTCAAAGAGGAAGATAGATAATAAGAATGTGTTGAATAGGAATATATATGTACTGTGATCGGAAGAGGTGGTATGAAATGAAAGGAGGTGAAGAAAATGAATAAAGAACTGATAATTAAATATGTTGTGTAGATTGTTTGTTTCTTTCTTCACACTCTCATAATTAAATATATTTTGTAGATTTCATGTCTTGTAGTAAGAATTTCATTCTTTTCGTGCACAGAGTGTATAAGATGCCTTTCATAGCTTGTGATATATTATTTTTGTGCTATGCTAGGAGATTTTCCATTTTTTTCTTATTATAAAGATCTTAATTTTGAGTCTTAAAAAATAGTAAAGTGATAGCCAGTAACTACTTGAAATCAGTTTGGATTTGTTCCAGATCTAGAAACCTAAAGACAAACTATTAACTGTGAGATACCTTGTCAAGACCAGCTCTCATTATTGCACTTGTATGTGTTAGCATTTCTGGCATGCCTGGCCCACCCTTGGTCCCCTCTCCTCTACTAACAACTTTGCCCTGAGTACAAGAAAGAATGTAACATTTTAGATCCACACATATCCATTAATTATGTTTCTATAGATAAAGGTAGAGCTTCAAATAACAATGATGCAGTGTATGAGTGGTGTAATATCTAAAAGCCAGTTTAATGTGCTGGTTTCATCTCTTTTCAGTGTTGTGTTTTGTAAAAAAAATTAAGATGGGGATGCTTTTATTTTATTTGAGTATGAGGAAAGAAAGCTATATGGGGTGTTTGAAGCAACTTCTGATGGTGCTATGGATATTGTCCCTATGGCTTTCAGCTCATCAGGGAAGCTGTTCTCTACCCAGGTAAAATGGGCTTGATCAGACATTTTTTTGTAAATCTGACTTATCAATTTGCTAAGACTCTACATTTTTTTGAAATATCATCTGGATCCAGATTTTTTTGTGACTAAACTCTGTTTATTTTAACATTTACCTTGGGGATCACTCAAATGTTTTTTCTAGTGTAATTAATTGAGTCTGCTGCTACAGGGCATTTGTTTTCTTCAGTTCGCCTATTCGTAGGGAATTAGTGGCTCAAATCAAGTTTTCTCACCCTGTTTTCTTCAAGTCTGCTGCTACAGGGCATTAAGTGAGGTTGAATTTTCTTCATCTTGCACATTGATTATCTTTTATGGATATGCATTCCAATTCTAGCTGTTTGCATGGGTTACATCAATATGGGAGTGACACCCTTACTATTCTGATTAACACATGCTGATGAATTTGGGGTACTTATGCTTTGTGTTTAGAGGAGCTTTTGGATATCAATGTTGTTTCATAAGTTCTAATGATCTTTGCATTCTTTCTTTTTTTGGATTGATGTACTTAGTAATGAGATATCATGTGTCCAATCTCGTGATACTAAATTTAGGCAGCTATTAGTGACATTTTAATAAAAATTTCTAATTTATGTCTCTACTCGTCCTGTGTCTTTTTATGTATTCCCCTTTTAGGTTCCAAGAAAATCAGGTGGTATTAGTTTTAGAATAGCAGTACGTCTTTTAGAATAACCTTTATCTAATATCCTATATATTTCAGTAGCAGAAGAGACCATCTCCTCTTCCAGGCTTATTAAGTGTGATATGCTACTTTGTATGTTTTTTCTTCTTTGTATGTATCTTTTTTTTTTCTGTTTTTGAGGGTGTGTATGAGTGACTTTGTAGCTATCACCTTTAGAAGGTATAGATATAAAGATAGATCTAATTGTTGGTTTTGAATAGGAAGGATATATTAACTTCAAAATATATATAAAGACTGGTTTTCAAATAGATGCAGAACTTTCTATTACTGAGACATAGGAAAGCTCCATGGTTCACATGGATGTAGATCAAAGTTTCCTACCAATTCCTTCTGCAGTTAAGGCATCCCTCTTTGAAGGTTTTGCAACACAGAACATGCTTGATTCTGAAACTGATGTCTAGTATGGAATCCAACAGTTGCTGGAAAATAGATATGGATTTCCAGTTGATAAATCTTCTGATGCTATGAACAATGGGAGAGCATTATGTTGTCTCTCTCCACAAGGAAACTATGAACAATGGGAGTCTTTTAGAGGGAAACCCTAGAGGATGCCAACATTCTGATGCTAATAGCTAGAGTCTAATTTCATTTCTGGAGAGATCTGCTTCAGAAATGTATAACATTTTAATCAACAAACAACAGTATCCAGATGCATTGAACTTTACTGATTGTCATGGACTGGATAAGGATGAAATTTTTAAATCACAGTGGCTGCTTTCTGATCAAGGAACTTATGAAATTAATGCATTTTTGTCAAATATCAAAGATAAGATGTTTGTGCTTTTTGAATGTGGATGTTTCAAGATGGATACGCCTTGGATCTAGGTCAAGCTAGCAGGCCTGGGCTGCTTTTCTTGGGTCCAAAAAGGCTAGTCTACCTGGCTCCCAAGAAAATGCCTTCTCACCTAGTCATCCACTTAAAAGATTGCCAAGAATTTGTTTTTATATATAAGGATTCAGGATAGAGAATGTTTTTGAACACTTGGATACATCACTTTTCATCTTGTGCTTCCACTTCAAGCTAGAGTAATATTGCTGAATAGAATCAAGCCTTCATTTATTTATCTTGGACATTTTTGCATCAGGAAGGGTGCATTGGGCTTCTTCGAGGGGCAGAAATATTTGACAGCAAACAAGGGTACAAGCTCCGAACATATGTCTACTGGTGGATAAAGCAAGCAATCATCAAGGCAATAGCTAAAAAGTCCCGGATCGTTAGATTGTCGATAACTGTGAAGCTTCTTTCTGATAACATCTGGTATTATAGAAATTGTGTAGGTTAATCTTTCCTGCATACTAAAGTGAAGGGAAAAAAAAAACAATTTGAGTTTATTGTAGGGAAGCATGAACATAGAAGTTTTATATTATCTTTTTTTTTTTTTCCAGCAGGTTACTTTTTCCTTCATTCCTCATCCTGCAGGTGCTTCATAGTGAGAAGTTTTGTATTATCTATTTTTTTTCCTTGGAAATATGTTCTCCATTTTTTTTTTCCCTTGAGTGGACATGTGAATGTTATGGGAATGTGAACGTGAATGTGAATATTATGGATTTGAATGTTGTTTTGCTTATGTGATGTAGATGAGTGGATATGGATTTGAATTTTCTTTTAGTTATGTGGTTGTATCTGTATTACATAATATTATATGTGCATGTGTATAGCATGCATGCTTGTAGAATAAATTTTACGTTTACAACAGATATGGACATGTATTTAGTTTATATTTGAGTAGACATGTGAATGTTATGGATGTGAATGTGAATTTGATATGATGCGCAGGCAGTCCCTATTTTACCTGGTGCAGATGATATTATGATTTTTATTAATGCTGGATATTTGAGTGGACATGTGAATGTTATGGATGTGAATGTGAATATTATGGATTTTAATGTTGTTTTGCCTATGTGATGCAGATGAGTGGATATGGATTTGAGTTTTATTTTAGCCATGTTAATATATTTGTATTTGTATTTCATGTTTACATCAGATGTGGACATGTATTTAGTTTATATTTGTAAAAAAAAAAAAATTACACCTACGGTTTTTAATATTCATGACTAACTATCATTACATACAATATTTTCAAGCCGTAAGTATATATATTGTAATATTTATTCATTAATTTATTTATCATCTCAAAAAAATGGTATTACTACGGTTACGAAACAATCAGTATAGATGATCTCTATACTTACATTTATTTATCATCATCTCAAAAATATATTACTATGGTTATAAAACCATAAGTATAGATAGCAATACCTATGCTTTTTAGGTAATTTACCTATGATTTATATAACTCTTTACCTACGGTTAATATTTGTATGAATAACCCAATATATACCTACGATTATTTTTCTGTGGGTATAGTCTTTAGTCACGGGCGCATGCGTGTCGGATTCAAACCGTAGCGCGTTCCGTAGGTAAATGGTTTTACCTTCGGATTTGGGGCATATACCTACGGTTATTATGCGAAGCTATAGGTCATTTTTTTTGTAGTGTAGTCTACGGATTCGGAATGACCGGTAGAGAGTTTCCAAATCCCCAAGAAAGGGCTGCCTAGATGTGCAAGTGTGTAGTGATGTACGCTTGTCAATTCACAATCCATCGGTCTCAAACTCGCGGAAAACACTTAACATGACGGCATGCAATGAACAATGCATTTAACTACACATGGGTTTGCAAGATTTTAAGATAATAATTATCATTTTAATCAAGCTAGAATAGTAACAAGAGCGAATCACAAGTTTCATGAATGATCAAGTCATTAAGAGAATAATTAGAATACTATTCATGTAATTATAGTTTTTAAATGGGTTAACCACTTTTAAGCCATTAAATAACCATCATGTAATGACCAGACCAAAAACATGCAATTTACACAGTAAACACCAGGTTAAACAGACCTCGGGTATAGCGGTAAGTTTTTCAAAAGAAATAAGTGGTGTTTCACGTAAAATTCTGAGAACGCGACACACCCCAGTAAGGGTCGCGATGGGGTCGGGATAGAACGCGACAAGGGTATGTACAGAACGCGACAAGGCGGTCAGATCAGGCAGAGAGATAGCGACGGGGCGTTCGTCACGTTCAGAACGCGACGAGTGTGCTATCGCAACAAGACCTCAGAACGCGGACTATCGGGCCATCGCGTTCATAGGGTCTACGCCTGAATTCGACAGAGAAAAGACATGTTCTTGGATTGCGGTCCAGAACTGCCTTATATTGACACAGGATGCTTCAAAAATAGAGAACACATTGTACAGTGCATGAAAAATCACGAAACTAATTTTAAACCAACCTAGACATGCAAGGGTGCTTCCAATAAATCAGAATTAGAAACCACTGATGGTTTCGACAGGCTTTGATCAAGTCTAACATGAGGTATAGAAGACTGAGAATAGTCAAATGTAAGATTTACTTTGCAAGGTATGATGCCAAAATAATTAGGGCTTTTAGGATAAAAGTCTCATCATGAAAGTTGTTGGGAACATGGAATAGATGCAGACTATGATTTTAAATGAATTTAAATGACCTCGAGATGCATGATAATTTGACACAACGTAAAAACCAAGTGCAACCCAAAAACACAGTATCATGCAGCGACCCTCTTACCATGGTAATAAATCTCTAAATGTTGACATTTAGACAAAATGTTCAACATACAACATGACAAGGACAACTGTTAGAAAAACTTTCATGTTGTGTGTTTGCTCTAATTCGGTCTTGAATCGCATACAACATATAATGAATGGGAAAATCCCTAACAGTGCGCGACTTGGGGAAAATGCTTATAATTCAAAATATACTCATTGGAATTCGATGAAACCAGTGGTAAAAGAAAGTTAACTTGATACTCCCCACGTTGGTATAGGATATGTTAAGGTTTGGCCCGAAAAAACCTACCTTCTGGGTTGAAGAAGTCCCATTGTTTCCAGAAAACCCATGTTCAGACCACTTGGAGGAAAATGCTTAATACTCCATGTGTACTGCATGGAATTTGGGAATTCCACTTGGGTTAGAACGTAGACGTGACCCTTTTTCTAGGGGTATAGGCCTTGCAAGGTTTGGTTATGGTTTGACTCACCTTTGGTCGACTTCAAGATGACTATCTGTGTAGGTCGCAGCAGACGCAACAGGGAAGAAGAACAGCTTGGTGTGGATGATCTCCTGCTCCCCAGCCACCAAGAACTCCTCCACACGACCCCAACAAGATGTAAACTTGTCCCCAAGGGTTTGGTGGAGAGTATTTAAGCATCTATGGTGTTTAGGATTCCTATTGTGACAAGGAAAGCTACGTTGCGGTTTTGACATATTAGTTTCCTATTTTGAGGATTTCTTCCTCCATTTGAGTGTGTGACGCCTTAGAAAACATCCCACCCTAGTTAAGCACGAATTTGGGTTGCCAAGAATGCAAGATCTCTTCCCAATTCAACTCTAATTACCTCTTCCTAATTTCAGCTTATTTAAAGTTGCAAATTTCTATGTATTTTCTTGCTTCATTTGATTTTTGGGCCAAATGATGTCCATTAGCCCAATTACGATATTGGGTCATTAATACATAATGTTAGAAGTCTCTCCAATATTTTTATTTAATTTATGGTTGCGTCGTATTTTCGTGTTAACGGTTTTCCGACTTGTTTCCTAATTTGGATAATCGGTCATAATAACTCTTTAACCTTGCCCAAATGATTTTTATTGACCCAAATTTCTTGATGGGTCATTAGAGGATATTATTTGAAGTCCATATATGATTTTTATTTAATTTTCTAACCCATCCAAGTACGTGTGATAATGATTTTTCGACTTATTCATGAATTACGATAATAAGTCGCGAAACACTTTAAACATGACTAATCCGATTTTTCTTGGCACAAATTTCTTTGTGAAACATTTAGTAATAATGTTTGGGATTGATTTATAATTTTTACAGAATTGTTTGATGTGTTTTAGCACATACGATAATGATACGTATGTTTTAAATACTCTCATATTATGGAAATTATTTATTTCTATTTATTTAAATTTTTATGTAATTAAAATTTCCGGGGTGCTACACATTACTTTCAAGTACCAACTGAACATCACCCACAAAGGAACATGTTTTTCTACAATGGTTTTATTCAAAGGGGTTATCTTATTTTCAATGTTTTTGAACGATGTCTTCTAAATGCTACAACTTGAGATTCCCGAAGTGTTATTTCTTAACTATTGTAGAATTTTATGTGTCCAACTACTAGTGTCTATGACATCTTGCAATGGGTATAAACCAGTTCTCAACCTTAAAATTCTAATTGAACACTCATTCCCCACTCATATCTTTCACAATTCAGTTCTGTGGTCACACAGTTCTTTGCTTCATTTCCTTCCACTTCTTTGAGTCATAAGTCTGTTAGCTCCGTCATCTCTTTCTCCTTCACTTTTGCTTTTGTTGTTTCATGCAATGGATTACCTTTTTTTGGAACTGTGTGCACTTACTGATCAATGACTGGAAACACAGTTCTTTGCTTCATTCTTATCCATTTGTGCATGACTTATCTTTTTGGATGTTGCCAAAAGGGGGAGAAACAACAATTGTGTATAAATTGAAATTTTGTCATCATCAAAAAGGGGGAGAATGTTGGGTTTACATGAGTATGTTAAGTTGACATATGGTATGTTTGTTTTTGATGATGAGCAATCGATGAGCATTTCATGAACAATACAATTGATGTGATGTGAATATGTGAAACATAATGAGAATGTCAAGTCAAGCAAATGTTAATCAAGAAAAGCAAATGCTAATCAATAAAAACATGTCTAACTTGTTCATTTATATGTTCATTATATCTCACTAATAATTGTCTTTTAATGTAGGTGTGAATGTACACAAGACAAGCAACAAAATCCAAGTGCAAAAGAACAAGACAAGCTGCCGGAACAAGTAGCTGTCAACAGATGAATAGTGTGCTGTCAACAGATGAATAGTGTACCTGTCGATAGATACACTGTAGCCTGTCGACAGATACACTGTAGCCTGTCGACAAATACACACAGACTCCCGGAAGGTCAGTCTTCTGGTTTTTGCAAACCGGTCAGCACCTGTCGACAGCAGTAAGTCGGCTATCGACAGACGGAGTTTTGGAAAGATCTAATGGCCAGGATATGATCTATATTTGGGTGATCCCTTTAAGCACTACTCTCCATGTTTGGACACCCATATATAAGGATCATATGAGGCTATTTTCGCATCAAGAAGCCACCATATCAAAACCGTAAGCACAACTCAAGAGAAGAGCTTCTTCCTGCTGCCCTGCTTCATCCCTCTGACCAGAGCGAAGAAGATCCATCTTCCAAGCAGAGTTGAAGCCGGTTCGTCCATCTTTCAAGCTTCTCTATCAACTGATACCTATCAAGACAAAGCTTGAAGTTCTTCCGGACGACCACTACGAAGAGTTCTTCGTCAGGATATACTTCTACATCTCTGAACTCTTCTACTTCTACACCTTTCATATGTTTGTGTGTGTGGTAGTGGTTCAAGAGTTCCTTATGCTTGATCCACGTGTGGATTATTGTTCTGGTTGCGTGTTTGCATCAGACAACGTGTGTGTGGTGTGTTAGTCAGATCAAGGCTAGAGGATCTGATCTATTATGGAATTGATCTAGCGTGTGTGTATGGTTGAGCCGTTGTGCTCGTGTGTGTGTTGTACTCTGTTCTTGAGTAGTGTGTCCTCACTGTGTGAGGGGTGGATGTAGGAGTCACGTGGTGTGATCTCCGAACCACCTAAAAAATCCCTTGAGCACTGTGGTTTGACTTGTGGTTTGCATTGTGTTGCGCTAGATGCATGCCTAGGGATTTCGTCTACACACTACTTGTTAATTTGTTCACACACATTACATCAGATCAAGGGGTTTTAATGGAGTAGATCTTTTAATCCAAAGTAATTCTTAAATTGCTTAAGTTTCTGCTGCAAATCTATTCAACCCCCCCTTCTAGCTTTGCCATAACCGAATATCCGATCCTAACATCACGAGGTTAGCACTGAAAGTCCCACCGTGATCGCCAAAAGGTGTAATCACGGGGATTGTGCAACCCCCCAAAACACGCAAATATCTATCGGCTATAGAAGCATGGAAATAGGACTGTGATCGCCACCTAGATAGTTGCCAAATGATGAAAATAGTATGGGCTAACTACACTAGGAAAGGGAAAGAGAACTGTGGACTTACTGAGATCGCGACGATCAACTCCGTCGCGAAGGGGCTGTAGTCGCGTCGCCCTTCCCAGTCGCATTCTCTGTAGTGCGGGAGAGATGTGGTTGGACCTTCTTCCCATCCTCCGGCCGGCCTGAAGACAAGAGCTCCTCGTAGATGTTGCCTACGTACCTGCCAAAATAATGAAAACAAGAAAGAAGACCCCTGTTAGAACATATAAGGTAATATCTATTCAAAAATGAAAAGGAAAGATGAAGCATGGTGGGAAAGACTGGGGTGGTTTTTAAACCCCTAGGGTATATGGAAAAATATGGGAGGAAAAGGGAAATGAATTCCTATCTAACAAAGCAATAAACATGCATGGAGGGAAAGAAAGAGATGAGAGGGAGAAAGGAGCCCCGTATGGGCGACTCCCTAGCTCCAAATGAAATCCCGAGCACTGTAGAAGCTTCAGAAGTCACCCTCCTCAAGCTCCAAGCTTGTGGATGAAGAAATGGGCATGGCTTGGTGAAGGGAATAGGAGGAAAATGGGAGGAATGGAAGAGCTGCGAGCTAAGTCCAAGTCACAGAAAATTTCGACAGCCCTTCGGGGTGAAAAACAGGGGTCCCCTTCTCTGAAGGAGAGGGCCTTGCTTATATAGACTTGGGGAAAGAATATCCCATTTTTAAATGATAATTACCCCAAATAATGAATATCATTAAATCCAGATTGGGAGAGTCCAAAGGGGTTCCTAGAGTCTCTCACAACCCCAAACCGCGGCCATGGGGGTTGGGAGGTTGCATGGGATAGAGATAAGGCCATGGGAGGATAAAGTGGAGGTGGTTGCGGAGGCTGTTTCTGCGGCTGTAGTCGCGACATATCGTAGGGGCGCGACCCTGGAGGAATGCGACGCCGGAAAGCGTCGCGACTGGGAAGCCACATGAATGGATATGCATGGGCTGTCGCGACAGCCAAAGGGGGCGCGACAAGATGAACGCGTCGCCACGATATGTCGCGTTAATGAAAATCGATTATTCTCAATAAATGGCCAATCAAATGGGAGAATGATAGGCAATTAAGGCTCAAGGACTTCTTTAAAAGGATAATGGACGGGATTTAAATGAAATTTGGCTTCTTAATGGGCTCAAAGCAAGGCTAATAGTGGGCTCAAGGTGAGTGACCAAATAGGGGCTCACTAAGATGACAAGAAATGTGGTTCAACTCATAGGACTAGAAACGGGTGTCTACAGTCATATCTATGATTTCTTGTCACATGTGCACACACTTTGAACCATCTAAATATGGCTTAACTTGGAGTGAAATTATCTTATAGTACATCTGGTAAATTATGTAATCATGAAATTACATTGCACTATTTTAAATGTACTGGTCCACGTTTTCTCGCGATGATTTGGGAATACCGTTACTGATACTCCACTGTTCTAGAATTCCTCTAGAACGTCGAGCACTTGTTTCTATATACACACTCTCTTGACTTGGACGAACTCTCCGTCGGATATTCCTTCTGCTGGACTAGTGAATCCTTGTTCAAGACCTTCGTAAGTCTCCTGTGTCCATGGATTCCCACATGGTCGATGAGCTGGTTGTACCCTAACACATATGATATCCTTTAGGCATCAATATGGTACAAACGCTATTAGAAGTTCGCTCTTATCTTGAATCACGCTAGACCTCTGGACCTGTGAATAATAAGGCCAGCGGAAGGGTTGTGTATTCCACCTGACTGCCAACACCAAGTGCACGTGTTGTGCAACTGTTACTATCACCTGTTTACTCGACGTGTTACGTGCAAATGTCCACTAGCTCTCATCTATACTCTACTTGCCCATCTATTCACGTTCACTCTACTATCTCGTCTACTCATCTAGTATCTCATCTATTTCTTGGTACTTTATATTGGCCATTGGCTGATTGTCTAAAGATAAACAATATAATGAATGCCTAGCAATATATAAAGGGCCCGATCTGGTCCTGGGATGTGCACCCGAAAGTGCTAGTGCCCATGGGAGTTAAATGATCTGAGTGTTTGGCATTACACTCGAGTGCTATCTATCTCGACTATCTAAATGACAATCAAAAGTGCTATGTTCTCTCGTTGTCTATTGACAAAAGTGCTTTACTATACCCATTGTGCTATTGCTATACTTTGTGCTATTTGTGCTATGACCATCTTACTGTTTGTGCTATACTCGACACTTGTGCTATATTTAGAAAGCTTGTGCTATTTCCATCATGCGCTATCATGCTATCTTTTACTTGACTCTCTCTCTCGCTCTATCATTAGTTACTCTGCCTTTTAATACATTAATCATTTAAAGCCTGCTTCACTATTGAGATTTAAGTCTTACTGGGCGTTATCGCTCACCCTGCGTTATTTGTCGTTGTGTTCTCAGGTGAGACCGAGGATGACACATACACTCCAGAGGATGGAAACGACCAGGAGTGAAGTCATGAGTACCCTAGTGTGTTAGTATTATGATTAGAGTGTTAGTTTAGTCTTTTACTTTTATTTCAATGTAATTGGACCCTATAGAATGGCTCTGATATTAGTGGTTGTAACTAGACATTTGAAAGTTATTAGTGAGAAGAATTTGCATTAGTATTTATCATGCTCAATGGTTTGATGTCTAGTACTCGCTCTGTACCCGTTTACTTGCAACTGCCTCACGTTTTGATATTCCGCGTCGGGGCGTGACATTAAATGTGCTTCATATGTTTAAACTTATTATTTCTCTATCTGACTGAAGGTATTTCTATTGTCTATCCATCAGGGTAGGTAAGAAAAGGAGTCAGTAGAAAATAAGGACTAAAAGGACTCCTTCTTTATTCTAAAAAGCAAAAGCCTTGCCTAACATATTTGGATGTTAGCGGAAATCATGGACCACTACACATAAGAAGGTTTGGGCTATCTGATACAATACTTTTGAAGTCTAACATTCTCTTCCATGCATTAAATGTCTATAGGAGTCTAGTTTTAACATGAGGAATCCATTAAGACTCAAGCAAGCATTTGTTAGACACAAAGATAGCAGAAAAAGGAGAAGAAGAGCAGATGATGAAGAGTCTCAACGGATCCAAGAACTCCAATGGATATACCTCAATGGATCTATCTTTCTACTCCATAAAAAGATGAAGCACTAAAGAACAACACAAGAGAGCCTTCCTGAGAATCCTTCTAAAAGAGTGTATGTCTAGTGAGAAGCCTCAACGTCATACACACTCAAAGCAAGAGAGAAAGAGCTCAAGCCCAAGAAGAAGTGCACGCGCAAGCAACCATATGAAGTCTTCAAGCATTCAATCTTTTTTTCTCTCTTCACTCTCTTTGTACATCATTGTAAATCTAGGGGAGAGTCTGTAAGCTGAGAGTTTGAGTTTCTTATGTTCATATTATCTAGCTCTCAGTCTGTTCTTTCTTTTCTAAGAAAGACTTGTGTCCAACTGTAGGACTATATACAGTGTTCCTCTTCCTGTGTGAAGAGAAGGCCAACGAGGTGCTGGTGAATTCTGTCGGCCTGTGGGACTATACACAATGTTCCCCTTGGGTTGAGGAAAGAACCTAGTGGGGTTGGTGTTAGTAGAACCTAGCTGGGAGGTTTAAGTCTAGCAGAACCACAATGGGTTTTGTTCCAGAAGGGTGGCTTCTTGACATGTAACAGAAGTGAGTTTCCTTTCTACTCGGAAAGGAAGAGGACTAGCAGGTAGTTGGGGGTTGTATATCCTTGGTTAGTGAAATCCCAAGATTTGCTTGGGACTAGACGTTTGTCTTCCATTTGAGAAGTACCGAACCATGATAAAATCTCTGTGTTCATTTGTGTGATTGTTTCTTTATTTGCTTCTCACTACTACTCTCTACTGCACACAATTACATTCTAACCAAGTGGTGATTTTTGTTTGAATTTTCATATTCCCTATTCACCCCCGCCCCCCCCCCCTCTAGGTTATCCTTGCTGCGAACCGTAAGTGGGCCAACATCCTGGTCATTCCCTTCCACGTGAGTGTTGCTTTCGTCTTCCAATTCACTTGAGAACATATCACAAACAACACAGGGTGAGTGATAACACCCAGTAGGTCATAAATCTCATGGCCATGCATGTTTTAAGTGATTAATGTATTAAAGAGCAGAGTAGTAATGACAAAAAGAGTCAAGTAATGTCGAGAGAGTAATAGTACAAATAGCATGGTTCAAAGAGCACGTGTTCCAAGTATAGCACAAAGAGCATGATGGCCATAGCACGCAATAGCACATAGCACAACGAGTCGTGTATGGTATAGCACTCTGATTGTCATTAGATAGTCGAGATAGATAGCACTTGAGTGTAATGCCAAACACTCTAATTAATTACCTCTCGTGAACACTAGCACTTTTGAGCACACCTCCTTGGACTAGACCGGGCCCTTGTATATTTTCAGGCATTGATCATATTTATTATCTTTAGATAATTAGTCAAATGGCCATGGAGGGTACCAAGAATATATGAGAAAAATTGAAGAATAGATAAGAGTATAAAGAGAACGTGAATAGATGTGTAAATATGGAATAGACGAGAACTATAGGGCAATGCACATAAAACGACGTTAAAACATGCGATAGAAACGGTTGCAACAATACCTTTGGGTACAGGTCTAGACGCTCAGAGGTACAACCATTGTCATTCCCGGGTTGTCTATCTTCTCCTCTTGCCCCCCCCCCCCCCCCCCCCCCCCCCCCCCCCCCACCCCCTTGTCATCCCTATTTGAGGTGTGGTACATGGTGATGTGGATCTTCACGTACACCCATCTGGCATGTTTTCTGCATGACATAAGAAAATATGAAGCGATCACCAGGGGTGTTAAACCTCCACCCAGAGGAATATGTTGATCGTGTTAAAGCCTTCACGAGACTAAAGACTGGTTCGTCCACTCCTCCATCTTGAACCGACCAAAGAAAGAGGGCTCTATGGTGAGTTTTCTTTCAATTCTTCTTGCGAGATAGACACAAGATAAAGCTCATTAATCTCAAGATAGTGCAGTAAATGTTCAAAACACAGGGTCATGCACATGAAACGGAGGGAACTATACCGGTTTGAGGCTTGAGAGGGCAAACGACCAAAGATTATGGTCGTTTCCCTCCCTCCTTTCTTTTAAAACCCCTCTTTTATTGGTGGGAAGAAATTACTACGTAGGTTTGTATATGCTCTTGTAAGTGAGAGTGCATGCAAGAGATGAAAGGAAACGGAGGAAGAAGGTTGCCCCCCTATGTAGAATTGAGCCTTGGGACTGGAAGAAGGTTGCTTGATGAAGAGGAATCAGGCACCGCCGCGGCAGCACCTTCCCTCCTTGGTATCTTGATGAAGACTTCTTTATCCTTGAAAAATGATAGTCTAGAGCCCTTCTAAGTAAACTTGCTTCACCCCCCCCCTCTCTAGAAGTAGATTGGGGGGTATATAAAGAGTCCATGGGTGGAAACTCCTGTTTCCATGAAGAAACATGGATTGCCAAGGTGGCAATTGGGACTGCCAAAATGGCCTTCCCACTCCCCATGATCAAGAGAAGTGCAAGAGCAAACCAGAGTAGTGGGCTTAGATAGTCTCCGGATGGAGTTCGTAGGTGGTTATGCAAAGACTGGGTAAAACAGTGTGGCGACAATGAAGTTTGCAGCTCAAAGGCTCTTAGCAACAATCGACTCTATCGCTAGAATGTTATCAATGACAAAGGACATTGTCGCCAAAAGCATGTGAGTGAAAATTAGGATTGTCGCCAATGCATGGACGTGCATGCTCTCAAAATGGGCTGACGAATCAAGGGGCCTAATGGGCTACGGATGTATTTCATGAAGATGATCAAAAATCTGCATCTACAAATGCCCCTCCAAGACATCTACTTTGCAAGGTTGCAGAGTGGACTGATAATTGGGTGTCTCAGAAAACAAAACAGGCACAAGAAAGACAGCTCCCAAAGCCTAGAAGGAAACTTCAGAGATTGAAATGAACATCCCCGATGATGGGGAGAACTCTCAATCTTAAACTTCATGATGGGACACTTTGTTCGGTCGATGGGGTCATGTTGTGACTTGTCAACTAAGTAATCAAGGAAAGAATGAACTTTATGTGTTAACATAACTACAGCCATGTAGGCCCTCTGGTCACTACCTTGAGATTTCAACACATGCTCGGACTCTTTGTCTAGTTGAAGAGGTCATGCCATGACTTATCGGCTCAATCAAAAGATAAAATGTGATAAGGGTGAACAGACAACCAATTGAATCAAGTTCAAACTTGGGATTTCACTAGATTATTCTCAATTGAAGATCGGACTGGGAGAAAACATTCTAGCTATCAGGTCAACTTTAAAGAACATAACAGGGGAGAAACCTTCTTCCTCGGTTAGTAAAGTTTGCAGTGAAAAATGACATGATGTACGTGGGGATTTTGAACTAACTAAATAACTGAGAGATCACAAACCTATCATGGTTTTTCATGAAGGGGTACTCTGGGTTCTTGGTCGTAAGTTAATAGCCTATGGTTGAAGCTAAAAATCTATGTTAGACATACCTGTGTGGTGCTCATATCCTTGACTGTGTATTGTGTATGGATTTTTTGAAAGAATAAGCAGACTAACATCAAACCTAGCAGCAATGTCAATGGCCACTGACTTCATTCTATCAGTAATGATGACTATCGTTCAAATATTCTGGCGGCAACACTTGCTGTCGTTGAATGTCCATCAGCGACACTGGTGATTGTCGCTAAAATAGTTAGTTGCAAACCAGTCGAATTTCTTGTAGATAAGACTCTCTATCTCATTATCTCTTGAGGGTCGGCTCTTGTTGGCTCCCTTCTGTGATTTTGAATTGAAGAACAACCAAAGAACTCTGAAAGCATCACCATGGCGAGCTCCCGAAATGTGACAAACATGGTGGACCACCTCGAGCAAAAGGTTCATGTGGGAGAGGTAGGCCCTTCGTTATTATCTTGTTTCCCCCTTCCTTCTTCCTCTTCCTTTCCGAAAATCCTTTTATGTTGGTTGCTTCTGACTTTGGCACGCAGCCCCTTCCTGTCTTCCCCAGCCAGAGGCATAAGAGAGATTACAGATGGCTTTTGGATCTAATCAGCGTCATCTCCCTCGATATGCGGCATTGCTTGACACATGGAATATGGTGTGCTTGGTCACCTTTGCAGAGGGTCTGAAGAACATGTGGTGGGCCTGGGAGGGCCTTGGGGCGCTCTTGGAGTTTTGGAACCTGTACTCCCACACCTTCGTCTTCCAACAATTCGAGGCGACAGTATTGATGGAGGAGATAGAATTCTTCTTTAGTTGGGAGGATCTTCCAATTGAAGACTGTAATGCCCCTCTTCGACCCGTTTTAGTTATACTGACTCACGACGGACCCAAGGGAGACATTATAGTGGGAATGTACCCAACATTAGCATGTAACAAACACCTGGTTAACTTATACGCAAATAGAATAACAATATAACAGCGGAAGATAAAATTCATTTCCATCAACTTAATGTCCAACACCATAGTCTATATAGAAGTAAACATCCAACATAACATGAAATGGCAAGTCATAACTAGTTCAACTAAAATATAGCGAATTCTATTACATCAACCCTCACGTACATAAATCTTTCAACACCCTCAAATCTAATCCTCCCGCTCATAGTCCAAATGGACAATCTCCTCAATCACAGGATCCTCAACCTCTCTTGAAATGTTGACAAGTATGAGTCTACACAGACCGAGCAAGTAAACAATAGCAATGTTCATAGTCTACACATACATTAAGCTTAAACCAATGTGTTATCATATGACTATACTCATTCATACATGGTAGATATCCATAATCATATCATTCTCTCATTCTAGCATAACAATTCCTACATTAACATGAACACCATATAATCATAGAGCTATCAAGCATTCCACATACGCATGAGGTTAATTATATCAAATCTGAAAGCCATCATTTATGCATGATACTACATATTGTCATGGTTCCATGGTCATCATCTATCATATACTTGCAAAGAGGTAACAATCATAATTAAATCCATTGTAGACTAACATGTAATCACTAAACATTTGTATACAAGTCTACTTCAGCAATATTCCATGTGCATTCATGTAACATTCATTCATTTCAGAATTGAGGATTTTTATTGTAGTAATCATTTACACATTCAATTCATTTACAATAATAGTGTTCAGAATTGCCAAGACACAACCCTAACCACCACTAGAGACCAATCATTCATTCACTTATCACCTCGCCAGGGTGAATAAGTCTTGGTTATTGCACAAAATTGAGAGAATTGTTGTATCCCTTGTTTTGATGATGACTAAGATAAGAGTCTGTAACATCCCAAAATTAAATATCAAAATAATAATATGATATAAACATTAGAAAAGATATTAATCCTCATGAAAGACATAACTACTAGCATAAAACATGATTACCCTTAATTTAATAATATTTTCCCATTATTAATATAATTTTGGTACTGTGATCTGATGTACGCACTCTGACAGAGCGTTATCAGAATTCGATAATAAAAATAAAATCTGACAACACCATAATTACCATAAAAATGTATTGATCTTAAACACATAAATATCATGAATTATTGATGCACAGATATCAAGATTAAGCCGACTTAATGATTTTTAAAGTAATTTTTACTCGACAAAAAAAATATTCCAAAAAATTAAACTAAAATCACCACAATTTGTATCACCTCTTAATTAGTTTATGTTTGAAATTATACCTTGATCAGACATCATTTACTTATAAAATTAATGATCCAAAGAAACTAAATGAATTAACTTTTATTTTTACTAACTTAATTACATAAGCTTTCTCACGGAAGTTTACTTATGTATGTGGGTGGAGGTGGCTAATTTCCATCCAAGTAAAAGTTGTGGTTGACATAGGTGCTAGGTGGACGATGAGGATTCTTCTTCATCATCTTTGTGGCTGCTATCTGATGGCATGAACCCTTTTATAAGACCACCACTATCTTCTTCCACTTCTTCTTCTTCCTACGACTTTGGCTTCTCCACCACTTCATCTTCTTCTTCTTCATACGTCTTCTTCTTTTTCTTTTCTTTTCCTACTATCACCATAGAATGCCACCACTTCCTCTCTTCTCCATCATTTCTCTTCTTCCACCATTGCCTTGCCTTCTTTCACCATAGAAAGAAAAGAAAGAAGAGAGAGATGGAAGTTGCAGAAGCACTAAGAAGAGAGAAAGAAGAGAGACGGAGAGTTTAGAGAGTTCATCTTGACTTGACAGCCATGCCCAACTATAAAATAGGTACTTCTTTACGATCCTTGATTTTTCATTTCAATTCCCTATAAAAAACTATGCACTTCTACTCTGCCAGATTCTGGTTTTACCAGAATCAGTCGACCGACACCTCAAATCGGTCGATCGATTTCCCCACATGAGAGAGAAAGAAATGAGATGTGAGGCTTTAGGAGTTTTATTAAATTTAAAAATATGTATAGTTGAAGTGTAGGTCCCTCCTTACAATTCCTGATCGTTTATTTCTATTCCCAGTCATGTGTAGACGGTGCAATTTGCAACCATACTATTCTGGTTTTTACCAGAATCGATCGATTGATTTCTAAATTTCGGTCGACCGATTGTCACACTCAACTCTGGCATGATTATTAAGTCATACGGTGTGCGCACTAACCATATATCTCGTAGCCATGATATCGCTAGTCGATGAAGAATTAAGTATTAGTATTATTTTAAATTTTTAAGGAGCCAAGTTACGATTTTGGGTTCAATTAGGTGCAACCTCTATTATGTTCTTTATTTCTGGCGAGTGGCATATTAAGTATAGGGAATATCCTTGATAATAGCTTACTATACTGGAGGTCTCCCCCACTAAAGGTTAATCTAAATTCTCGAAAATTTCCATGATGATGGTGATAGGGCATATTAGGAAAATGAGCAGGAGGAAGTGACCACAAGGAAAACCATGGTATTATTTATTACATAAGATTTTAAGTACATGATTCTATAATCTAACTTACAAAACTACATGGATCGACCAACCTCACTATACATTGCCATGATGTGACAACTAAACTCACATATCTCACAAACTAATTTCCTATCATAAGCTCTTATTCTAATGACTTATACATAAGAGTGACTTCTAACACCCTCAATCGATTCTCCTCATAGTTAAAAGTCTTCCTACACTCTTGTCTTTATCCTGCTGGATAACTTTGAATTTTGCGATCATTCTAATATATGGTGCTCTGGATTCCCACACTTAAAACATGCTCCAACCTTTTTCCAACATTTTTCTTTTCTATGTCCATATTTCTAGCAATATGTTCATGTTTCTTTCTTCTTTTTGGACTTATTGTTGTTTTGACTTTCTTCAAGCTCTCCCTTGCTTTTCTTGGGCTTTTTGATCATATGTTGGATCAATTTGTTGTTTAGATTGGCCTCTTGGACATCCCGAGATCCAATGTTCTAAACTTCCACATCTCAAACATGCTCCTTGCTTCTGCCAACATTTATTCTTGGTGTGAGCCAGTTTATGATAGTGTGCACAAGCTTTCTTAAGCTACATTTTGATTTTAATTGGCTTATTCGGTTGCTTGGTCTTCTTGGTTCCCTTGTTTCTCTTCTTCACCATCTTTTATTAATTATTTTTCTACTACTTGAAGTGACTACTTCCTTTCTTACAAATACCTTAATACTCATTGTTTCTTGGGAATTTATACTTCTAATACTTCACGTAATTCCATTTTTCTTGATTATTGACTGGAATAAATTGCTCCAAGGATTGAGCAACGTTGTTTATTGTTGTTTGAATCTCTTTCCATTGTGCTTCTTCTCCCATCACATTATGTTGAACAATGAGTTTAAGTCTGATTAAATGCTAAATAATTTAGAAGCTAGATCTTCCAACCATTATTATACAATTGTCACCATATTTGTCAGGCTACTTGATATATGGTATTTATGATTAACTTATATCCTACTCTTACATAATCTTGAAAAAATTAAGGATGGTTTAACAACAATCAACTAGACTTATGTAGCTTAACCTCAAGCTTTCTACCCTTCCTCACAGGTCTTTTCTAGGATGATGAAGATTAATAACTCTTAAGTTATTGAATCCACGAACCATGCTCTGATACCAACTCTGTCACATCCCTGTATTTGATATTTCCATAAATGTCGTGACATGAGTGAAAAGGACATCAAAAACAACTTTCAAACTTTCCAAGCAGAAATTGCCCGACGTCGAGGCCTAAATAAAAAATTAATTAACTGTCATTCTTCTAAACTAGAGTATTACATGATTCTCAAACTATAAATCAAAGGGCAGACGTAGCAAGGGTTGATCTCTTAGCACACCATTCCCAAAGCTTCACCTTCTAGAACTGTAGATTACCTAGAAAAAGAAGTAGGCATGAGCAGTCTTGCCCAATAGGATTTATCCTCCAAAATCAAGGTATACAAATGAATAAAAATAAAATAAAATAAAAATTGTTGTATAGGAATATAACAAATAACAAGATACAAGTAAATGAGGAATGATATAATTAAAAAAGTGGAAGAATTAAACCACGATTAATGGCAAGTATAAAATGATTTGTCGGTTTAAATCATGTACAAGTCGTTCATAGTAATAGTGACATCTCGATAGGTTACTACCTTCTATACACAAGAAAAAGTAGGAATTTCAAGGTAGCATAGAAGATGGAAGAGATATATAAGAATTACTTAGTATTCCTGGTACAATGATAATATTGGAAAAGACTTGACCTAAAGCATTCAGTAATTAAGCAATTTCAATTATAGCACATGGAAATGTAGACCAAAATCTAGCAGTAAGTAGTGTCATGCCCAACACTCAGTTGATCCATTTTTGATCCGTACGACCAGTAATTGAATTTGGGTGCTCCTCCTGGGACTAGATCGGCCCCATTTGCACAGGCATTAGTTTATGAGAGTCTAAAGACCTAACGTTGTCATCCCATTTCCATTTTTGATACATATAGTATTTGGGCAATCCTTAGGAGTAAAACAATAAGACAAGAAGCTGGTATCTCGGAGTTAGTATTTAAAGATATCCGAAAGGTATAAGACTAAATAATTAAGATGTCCAAGATTGATCGAAGGATGGATCTGAAAACTCTAAAGAATGTGTGTAGACACTCTTTACTGTTATGCTTCTGGACAATCTTTCGTACAGCAATCCAGAGTTTCAAAGAATAAGCACATATATGGTAAATGGACATGATTGAGATTACAGAGGAGTTGCACAAGGCCCAATGTGTGTTTAGAATTTTAAGTCAAAAGTCGAAGAATTGAAGTTCCCAATAATACGTCAAAAACAACGCTAAACCAAAGTCAAAGACAAATTATCTAGAGTCTAGATCAATATTGAACCAAATCAAAGTGTATGTCAAACTGAGGTCGAACTCCCAGAAATTAAACTGAAGATGAGTTTACTGAAATAGAGTTGACATCGAGCTCATTTTAATGCGATTTTAGCTCTCTCTCTCTCTCTCTAGGTTTCTAGAGAGAGACTCTCTGGGGATTCGCGCCAGTCTTGGGATCTTCGCCGCGGCCCTAGGGGGGCCAGGCTGCCGTGGGGGGGACCGCTGCCGTAGGGGGGGGGGGGGGGGGGGGGGGGGGGGGGGGGGGGGGGGGGGCGCCCACTGGCCCTGTTGGCGGCCTCTCCTTCGCGCGGGGTTGTTCTGCATCTCTGGAACTCCCGCCTATTCTAACAAAGATACACGATCCAGCGTTCACGATCATGGTGAACCAGCAGTGTTTTTACAAAGGACGAGATGGAGGCCTCTCTTATTCCTTTTCCATTTTCGGTGGTGGCAAAGACAGCGTTCGGGAGACCCCCCATCCCTGAGATCCGGTCTCATTTGGTGTCGAGATGCAGTCTTAAAGATACCTTTCTCATCAGCGCCTTGGATAACTATCATCTACTCCTCAAGTTTAAATGCCAGGATGACTTTTTAAGAGTGCTTTTACGTGAATCTCTATACGTCCAAGGTAAGCAGTTCAAATTCTTTAAATGGTCTCCGTTGTTCAAGTTGTCTGAGGAACCTTCAATTCTTTCTGTATGGATTGAGTTCCCGCTCTCCTGCTTAATCTCTATCAAAAGAACATGTTATCATCTATTGCGACTATGTGGACTGTCCTTATGTTGGGGTTTTCCTTGTAGCGACTTGCTCTCATCCGATGTGGTTGTATAACCATACCGGGTGGAAGTGGGTCGTTACAATCTCTTTCCAAAGAAACCTAAGCCAAATGAGGCTTCAACCTGCCAGATCCTGGGTTATTAGCATAACTATGTGATCTAAACACATAATCCTAGCCATCCACTTCAAAACGCCTAAATCCTACGGCCCAAAATATGCACAGATCATTGTCATAACCACTGCAAAAATCTCGACGAAAATTTGGGAAAGGTTTATTAACATCAACATCGTTTTCATTGAACCAGAGTTAACGACAATAGATGATGCAATCAAAAAAATAGAAATCCAAAAATTCCATAATTTGCAGAGGGTAGATGACAATGTTCATTGATGTCTAAATGAAGTTAATGGCACTCAACTATGTCGCCAACTGTGGTTGATAGCATACTGCCTTGTCGTTAAGTTCACACCTGTAGAATAGAAGGGTAATCAGAAATAAAATTACAGTCAAATTTCTAGGGCACTACACCCTATCCCCTTTAAATAATCTTCATCCTCAAAGATTGGATCAAGGGTACCTACCAAACAAAAGCGGATACTTCATCTTCATATCCTCTTCAAGCTCCCATGTCACTTCTTCTTGGGCGAAGTTCCTCCAAAGCACCTTTACCAAAGGTATGGACTTCGATCTCAGTTCTTGTACCTTCCTCCAAAATCCTCACAGATTGCTCTTCGTAAGACATATCCAACTAAAACTCCGCTGGTTCATGATGATGACATGTGAAGAATCTCGAATATACTTCCTCAACATGAAAATGTGAACACCGAGTAAACATTGGCCAAAGATGGGGGTTAGGCCAGATGAAAGGTGACATTACCAACCCTCTTTAAGATCTTAAAGGGGCCAATATACCTTGGGTTCAATTTCCCATGGTGACTAAATCTTACCACTCCTTTGGTCAGAGAAACCTTCAAGTACACATGTTCACCAACCTCAAATTCCAAGTCCATCCTTGTAGAATCATCATAGCTCTTATGGCGGTCTTGGGCGGCCTTCAATCTCTGCCTAACCACCTGAATTTTATTTGTAGTCTCATCAACTAATTCAAATCCAACATGATGTCTGTCGTCTGATTCTTCCCAACACAATGGTGATATACACAGCCTTCCATACAATGACTCAAACGGTGTCATGCCAATGCTTGTGTGAAAACTATTATTATAGGCAAATTCCACAAGTGGCAAATGGCTCTCCAATCTCCTCTCCAATCTAGAGCACAATCTCTAAGCATATCCTCCAAAGTCTAGATAGTCCTCTCAGACTGCCCATCGATTTGGGGATGGAACACTGAGCTCAACTTCAATTGACAATAAAAGCCTGATGTAGACCCTACCATAGCATCAAAGTAAACCTAGAATCACAATCTAAAATGATAGACTTGGGAATCCCATGCAACTTGACAATGTTGTCTACATAAAACCTTGTCAAACTCTCCATTGATTCCTTCTTTCTCATGGCCAGAAAATGTGCAAATTTGGAAAGTCTGTCCATAATCACCCAATGGAATTATTACCCCTCACAGAATGAGGCAAAGCAGAAACAAAATCCATGGTGATCTCCTCCCACTTCCACTAAGGAATAACCATCTTCTGCATTAACCCCGATGGTCTCTGGCATTCTGCCTTAACCTACTGGCATACAAGACATCTAGCTACAAAGTCTGCCACATCACGCTTCATTCCTTGCCACCAATAGGAGAGCTTCAAATCCTAATACATTTTCCTGCTGCCTGGTGAATAGAGAACTTCGATCTATGTGCTTCCTCTAAAATTTCATACCTCAAACTCAGCCACACATGGGACACATACTCTATGTTGAAAATGGACCACTCCATCTCATCCCTAGAAATATCGGACTTCTTGATCAACTCCTGCAACTTGGGATCATCTTTCTGTAATTCAGCACTCTGTCCTACAACGATGACCTAATAGGTAATTGTGCCAAGAAAGCCTGACACAACTGAGGCTCAACCACAGCTAAAGAACAAGACATGTCCTCAAGCATCTTCCAGTCTCTATGCATCATCTGCCCTTTTTTGCTAAGAGCATCGGTGTAACCTTTATACCGGTACGATTATACCAATCCCCATCGGTACAAAGAGCATCATCACAGTGGGATAGTAACCCAACACTAAATGATAAGGTTGATATGTCCATGAATAATAAAATAGTACAGCGGAATTAAAAGAAATGTTATACTTCATTCCATCATCACCACACATTCCACAGTCTATATAGTAAAAGAAAGTACTAGAGTCCACATTATTACAACTTGAAAAGAACTACATTGTCCATACATTGTCCATATGAATAACATTATTCAAACTATAAATTTAAGCAACTACTAAAAATAAAATCTCCTCAAGTGTTATTCCTTGTATGCAGTATCAATCTTCACTATTCTCTCCTCAGCTACTGGATAACCTGTCACACCTGTACGCCGAAACAAGTATGAGTCTTACAAGACTCAGCAAGTAATCTAAAATATCAAACTTACACGTATCACATACATAATAAGCCACTAATAATAAGGAAAACCACATGCTATCATTCTGATCACAACATTACACATGATACATGTTTCTTATGGTCAACTGTACATAAGTCATCCAAATACCTTCCTATCTAGCACATGCTCATGTTAAATCATGAAAGATAACATACACCTACACATGTTTTCTACACATGATATATCCTATGATGCATGATTAAATCTTCATCATATCATTTCACAATTCTACCATTTTAAAACATAAGGCTATGCACAAGATAATAAACATTCCTAGCATGGTATCTAGTCGATTTCTCATGCATTTATATCTTTTTATCACACATTTAGCTTTGTTGTTTTAGTGTATAATTTATCATACTCTCTTAACACTTGCGCATGCTTTCTAGTGATCTACATAACACGATACTAAACATTCTAACATAATTTTAGCATAATCATGTTGATACATACATGGTATGAACATATGCACTCTTAAACACCTAACATATAACATGATTTATAAATCTAAACATTTTCCTTATTGAGGAATAACTCTACCAATTAGAACATGCAATTATACATAAAGTAGATAGCAATCTAACATGATCTCTATTTATATTTCACATGCACTTTTCCTTATTTATTTACACATTTCATTTGCTATTTTAATATGAATAATTCACCATGATATCACCTTTATTAAACATGAATTGAAGATTTAAAATACATTCAAATCGGATGGCAATCATCTACAAATTAAACATGGAACTACATACTAAATGAGTAGCAATTCTATCATGGACTTAGGCATTATTTTATGAGTTTATCAACATCATAATCTCATTTAGATTACTGTTTTGACATGAATCAAACTTGATTACATGAATTTACACTTATTCTCATGCTATCTTATTCATTGTCAATTCTACATACTCGATTTTTCTACATTGTGTTTCTTTACATATTTACATACACTATTCATACACACTACCATATGGATATTATTAAACTACATCACATGATATTAACATAATTCTACAATTATGATGTTAATGCACGAACAACAAAATAAATATGCATGTATTAATACATTGTTTTCACACGTGATTACACTCTCATTATCTTTACTCTTCCTTACCGATAATTTTCACTTCTTTCATTCATTTACTCATGCATTCATGTTTATCACTTATCACAACAATTGCACTTATCACGTGCCACATTTACTTATCACTTTGCACTTCTAATCACATTTAATCTCTTAATTTGCCGTGACACATAGTCCTAACTACCAAGTAGAGGAAAACACTCACTTAGCACTGAATGCTTAACACTTAGCACTTAGCAGTCACTTTCACATATTTGTCACCTAGGCAATGCGGTGGCAAATCTAGGTAACTGCGCAGAATCGGGAGAAGCCTCTCCACCCTAACTAGCGGTACTTGTCCGCCTCCAGGATTTTATCCTAATGCCCTTAGGATTTATCTCATAAGTTGAGCCTTCCATAGGGACTTTTCTATGGTACAGCTCTCAGACCCCTATGGTAGCAATGTCATACATGGCTAAATATTTCATTAATCACTTTATCATTCTTATCACCTTTTACTCATGTTCATACACATATTTTCATCCCATTTCACATACACTTTACATAATATTCACATTTCCATTTATAAAAAAATCACCTTACTGTTAAACAATGATAAATAACTTAAGATAAGATATTACATGCTGCTAACTATTAAATTATACAAAATTAACTCTAACATGCACAACATGGCTGTTTTCACATTTAAAACCATAAAAATACCTACTGTCATCAAAACTTCATGAATTTTATCAGAGGTTAAGAACAACAACCATAACAATTTTTTAGATTTTTATGAACAGAAAATATAATTATAATAGTTAAACCAAATCACAGGTGCATTTTCACTAATTTCTCTAAAGCAGAAATTCTAGTAAGATAGTCTAATATGCCAGTGTCAATGCGTATATACGATAAACATATCATTACAGAAAATTCACCAAACTCTAACTCACAACTGTCCTTTTACACAGATTAAACATGGTTATTTATTATCATAATTCAATTTCCAGAATTTTAATAATTAACATAAATCATAAAAATTCATGAAAACCTCATGACATGACCTATGATCACCCTTGACCCCACATAAAAGTTACAGCATGAACACATACCCAGAAATCATTTAAATATATTAAAGAAGATCAAATAGCATTTTCAAAACACTGAAGAACTTAACTGCACAGTCCTGGCCGCCACTGAGTTAACTGCGGCATCTTCTGCCGTCAACTCAAGAACTTGACGGCAGGGGATGTTGCCGTCAACTTCCAAACAGCAATCAGCACAGACAACACTCATGCATGGGGAAAGTGGAGGGTCCAGGACTCGAGGAAAAATCCAGAAAACTTCTAGGACCTAGGGGACATGTCTAAGATTGATATACATAGGTTACTTGCCTCTAATAAAATCCTAGAAGATCAAATCCTTGTCGTTGAAGCCCTCCTCTACTAAAGCAAGAGGGTGCTCAGAAACTCCTTGAATCTTGTTCTCCCGCCGATGTAGATCGTTCCTCGGGGTTGGGGATGCCTCCTTGATAGTTAGACTATGCTCCAGTCATCGTAGATCTCCCAGAAAATCCTCCAGTCGCCGGATCTGAGCTTAGGAAGTCCAGCTTTTCTCACAGAAAATACTAGGGTTTCACAATGACCGAAAGGGCTTTGTGCGGCTAGAAAATGGGTTTTTATAATGTGGATAGGTTGGGTACGCACTGGGGTAGGTTACCTAAGGTTTAGGAAGGGTTTCCTAAACTGGAACTGGCCATAAAGTGAGCATTAACAAATCCGGATCTGTTACGCAAGAGGATATTGACGTCAACATCGTTGTAGTCAACTGCACAGTTGACGTCAAGGGGATGGCTGCCAACATGGGGTTGGTGTCCAGGGGGTAGCCGCCCACTGTGGGTTGGCATCCAGGATGTGGACGCCAACCGCACTGGCGTCCAGGTTTGGCCGCCAACTGCACAGTGCAGTCAAGACCCTGCCAAACCCCAAAATAAATGCATAAATATATCTAAACAATTTAGTATATGTAAAAATAATTACATATATCCTTACCACATAAAATACATGCATTACATGATATTTAATTAAATACAACTTACACTAATCATGATTAAGGATAATATGCATCAATAACATGCATATATGCACATACACATTCACATTACATAGTCACATACATTGTGCAGGAATTTATAATGAAATGTGTTCATTATAGTTGAGTTCTACCTGTACGTTATCATTCAAGCACCTTACACATCATCATAATTTAACATGCTTAAAGTAGATAAATATGATTTAAACAAGATTAGCTTTTATATATTTCTATACACACCAAGGTTACTTACAACATGCATAAAATAACTAAATGCAATAGGCACATCAATAATTAAATAATTGCATGCCCATTTAAATATGTATATTGCATGTACAGAAATAAACTCATAATTATTTACATGATGTATGACAATAATTTCTTACTATGAGCACATATAATATGCATGAGGTTTATAGATTTATTACATACTTTGATAGCTAAATAATGCATGCACACTTATATTTATATTTATACCCGTACAAAATAGCTATCATGCACTTACATGGTCCATAGCATTACTTACCTATCACATGCACAATATTACTTAACTATTTTATGCCTCAGATTTTTTTTTGTATACACATTATACATAAATTTAACTAATTGCCTATTCTTACCTAACTATATTGTATATACATGCATGAACTAATGAGAAGTATAGAAATGATAATATGCACAATTGAATACACACGCGACAAGTAAAGACATATGCACCATATAAAAGAAAGAAAATTTCGGGGTATCACAATCGGCCACCACATTTGCCTTCCCGGATGATAGCTCAACTCAAAATCATAATCCTTAAGGAATTCAATCCACCTCCTCTAACGAAGATTCAGGTCTTTCTGGGAAAAGAGACACTTCAAACTCTTATGATCCGTGAAGATTTCAAACTTCACACCATACAAATAGTTCTTCCAGATCTTTAGGGCAAAACTACTATAGCTAGCTCAAGGTCATGAGTAGGATAGTTGCGCTCATTCTCCTTCAATTGGCAAGAAGCATAGGCCACTACCTTCCCATCTTGCATTAGCACACAACCCAACCCAATCCTCGATGCATCTGAATAGATCGAGAACAGGTCCATACTATTAGGTAACACTAGCACTGGTGCAGAAGTCAATCTAGTCTTGAGCTCCTGGAAACTCTTCTCACAATCTTCTGTCCAGACAAACCTCACACCTTTCCTGGTTAGCTTAGTCAAAGCCACTGCAATTGAGGCAAACCCTCAATGAAATGGTGGTAATACTCCGAATCTCATAGGGTGTCTTGGGAGTTTCCCAATCCAGCACTGCTTGTACCTTTGTTGGATCCACTGCAACACCTAAGCCTGAAATAACATGGCCTAGAAAGTGCACTTCTTTCATCCATAAGTCACACTTGGTCAGCTTGGCATAAAGCTTATGTTCACGCAAAACTTGCAACACAGTTCTCAAATGCTCCCTATGTGATGCCTCATAAGAAGAGTACATCAGTACATCATCAATGAATACCACTATGAAGCTATCGAGGAACAGCCTAAAAACTCAGTTCATTACATCCATGTTGTTGGGGCATTCGTCAAGCCGAAAGGTAAAACCAAGAACTCATAATGGCCATAACATTGTTCGAAAAACTGCCTTGGACGTGTCATCCACCCTGATCTTGAGCTGGTGATACCATGAACGAAGGTCAATCTTTAAAAACACCAAATCTCCTTGTAATTGTTCAAAAGGATCATCTATACAAGGCAAGGGATACTTGTTTTTTATCATCACTTAATTCAGCTTTGATAATTGATGCACAACCTCATAGAACCATCTTTCTTCTTAACAAAAGAATTGTAGCTCCTCAAAGAAAAGTACTGGGATGGATGAATCCCTTATTCAACAAATCCTGCAACTTCCTCCTAAATACTGCTAGCTCTACCGGTGCCATACGGTAAAGGGCCTTCGAAAGAGGTGTCATTCCAGGCATCAACTCTATAGCAAAATCTATCTCACTTTCTGGAGTGAATCTAGAAAGATCTTCTGGAAATACATCTTGGAACTCACAAACAACCTCAATGCTATCAATGAGTGGCACCCCATCTGATTTCACTACCACACTAGCCAGTTATGCACTACAACCTTTACCAAGCATTTGGCTGCCTTCAATGAAGAAATGACAAACTTCCCAGCTGAATTATTAGGCAAGGGGTGAGAAAACGCATCCTCACCTGGAATGCGGAAGATATGCCTCTTCTTCCTACAGTCCATCAAGGCATAATTGTGACGGTCCTCGCCGTTCAGGCCCATTAACCCAATAACGTGCCCGACACGACTCCGCCTCCCGTGATCGGGCCAAAGCCTCGCAAGGGATATCAACCACACATGTTCGTAAAGATATAAAGAAAACATGCATTACTCTGCTGGAGATGAAGGCCCGACTCCACTACGGTGCTAACTGAAACTAGAAGAGGGATGGGAGCCCCCTGTTTTCACGGAAGAAGAAGGGTAGCCCAAGTCACTGGCTCAGTAGGGCAACTCCCCCAAAGTTGAGAAACACAATGTACAACAGATATAATAAGCAAAGTTGTAAAGCATTTAAAATATATAATGCCTACGCATGATGCTACATAAGTAAATAAATAAACGGCAAACCACGTACGTGTGTACAAGCTAAGAAGGGCATGTTGCACACGAGTCACGAGAACTGGTTCACGACACCAGCCACAGACCAAGACAAACAACACAAGTCTACCTCTCAGCCTCGCAGCCACGGATGAAAGGTCCAGCTACCGCTTCACCTCAACAGGGTCAAGAACTGTGAAGACAAGGCAACACTACACCTGTAAACCACACTGCTGCAGGACCAAGCCTGAAACCTTTAGGGACTCCGGTTGAGAACCCTAAAGTGAGGCACTGGAAATAGGACTAGCTGGGGACCAGTATGTCTACTGGTGTCCGTCCCCTAATCACGAGCGAGCTACAAGCGACTGCACACCCATAAACACACGTCGCTGCCCAATGTCATCTTTCCCTCGCCGAACGTACAACTCAAACTCAGGAGTGAGGGAGTCCAGGAAGACGACACAAACCCTGAAGGTACTCACCATACCGGGACAAGCCCTAAGCACCCGGTGCTAGGGTAACCGACTAGAGAGGTAACCACGGAAGGGTTACAACCCAACTTGCTATTCACACATTTCTGTTGGGTTACAATGTGTATGATGATGATTGAATGTTTAAATTTTTTTGATGATTGACATAATTGATGTTGCAAACATGATAAAGACATGATCAAGACATGAAAGATATGATCAAATGAAAAATGACTTTATGACTATCTATGCATTCATGATATCTTACTTGGAATGCCTTTCATATAGGTGTGAATGAAAACACAAGACAAGCAACAAAATCAAAGTACAAAAGAACTAGAAATACACATAAAGTGCCATCTGTCGACAGGCCTGAAGTCATGTGTCGACAGCCAGTGAAGTCAGGAAGCAAACAAGCTACTGGAAGATAAGAAAAAGCAGTAGTTGTCGACAGACAAGATGCATCTGTCGACAAATTAGGTCAGCTTGTCGACAGCACCAGGTCACTTGTCGACAGCCCAGGGTTCTAGTAACGAACATGGTTCTGGAAGCTCAGTTTGCAGCAGTACCTGTCGATAGCCACAGGGCATCTGTCGACAGTCGCAGGATAAGTCACAACATGTGACCGGCATGTGATCTATATTAGGGTGTTCTCTTATGACACGACTCTCTAGACTTAAACACCACTATATATAGAGCATATGAAGATATTTTCGCAAAAAAGAAGCCTCCACACAAAAACCCTAAGCAAAGGTCAAGATCAAGAAGGTTTCTTGCTGCTCTACTTCAACTCTTTTGTCTATTCCAGGAAGATCCATCTTGTACGAGGAGTTGGATTCGGTTTGTCCTCAAGTCAAGATTCATCTTCATCATCTGATCATCATCAACGTGAAGATTGAAGTTCTTCTGGATGACCACCTCGAGGAGTTAATCTTTGGATTTGTTCTGCAACCCTGAACTCTTCTTTCATTCTACTTTTCATTATTCGGTGTGTGTGTGTGGTGGTTGAGCGTTCCTTGTGCTCAACCCACGTGTGTGTGTCTGTTCTGAGTACGTGTTTGCCTCATACACCGTGCATGTGTGTTGTTGGGTAGAACTCGCTTCATAAGCAGTTTTCCATGTGTGTGTGTGGACGGTGGATGTTGGATACACGAGTTGTGTACTCCGAACCACCTTAAATCATCGTGTCCTGTGGTTTGCTCGCTCTTACGTTAGATTTATGGTAGGCACGATTATTTGTTCACACACTTGTTAGAATGCTGATTTCCCAATCACATTCTGCATGCATGTCAAAGCTCGAATTTGATTTACATCTATTTAAGTTTTCATCAAGTCAGTGTTAACATCGAAAAGAAGGTTAAATTGGTTTTAATCGGTAGTAATCTATTCAACCCCCTTCTAGATTACTGCTTTAGGTGATTCCGCACACCTATCAATTGGTATCAGAGCAAGGTTTCTCTGATTTTATAGCTTTAATATCTTGATCTAACGATCAGGAGAGATTCTGCTCAATGGAAACTAACAAGGGTTTTATGGCTGAAGGACACTCAGTGTCTAGGCCTCCCTTCTTTGATGGCACTGAATACACGTATTGGAAAAATCGAATGCATGTGTTTCTGAGAGCTCAAGACTATGAGCTATGGAAGATAGTAAGCAAGGGACATATGAGCTGCCAGAAGATGAAGACACCTGAACAAGGGAATAGATCTACAAAGGAACCTTGAACTGGAGTGCATTAAACATGATGCAATGCGCGTGCATCTGAAGGAATATTCAAGAGTCTCCACATGCAAGTCAGCAAAGGAAATTTGGGACAAATTGGAGCTGATATATGAAGGTACGTCAGAGGTAAGGGAAACTAAGGCTAGCATGCTTGTTTCTGAATACGAAATGTTCAAAATGAAAAATGAAGAAACAATTTCAAACATGTTTGCTAGATTCATTATTATAATTAATGGGTTGAAAGGTCTGAAGAAAGAATACAGTGAGAGTGACTTAGTAAGGAAGATACTTCGGTCACTTCCATCCACTTGGCATACTAAGGCCACTGTCATTGAGGATTCTAAAGACCTATCCACAGTGAAATTGGATGAGCTAATAGGATCCTTGATGACCTATGAAATCAATTTAAAAAGAAAAGAAACTGAGGTCAATCCTAGAAAATCAATTGCTTTGAAAGCCTCTAACAAAGGTTCTTCAAGCTCCAAGAAAGAGGTTCAACAAGAAAATGATGAAAATGAAACATCTAGTGAAAGTGAGAATGATGAAATGGCCATGCTCACTAGACAGTTCAAGAAATTCCTCAAGTTTAAAAGGAAAGGATGAGGTAACTCCAAAACTATTCTAAAAAGAGATTTCTCAAAAAAATTTGATACTAACAAAAAATCTGACATGATTGTTTGCTATGAGTGCAAGAAACAGGGGCACATGAGAGGTGAATGCCTAGAGCTCAAGAAGAAGCTGAAAAAGGACAAGTCTACATACAAGAAAGCCAAGGCCATGATGGCAACTTAGAGTGATGAAGACGAAGGCGAGAATGCTCAAGAAAGTTCTGATGATGAAGAGATCCAGTGCTTAATGGCAAGAAGTGAAGACTCAAATGAGGTAAACTCTTCCTTTGAAAACTACACTATTGAAGAATGGGAAGAAGCTTACACCTTGCTTTTTGAAAAATTCTGTGAATATAAATCTGAAAATAAAGCACGGAAAAAGAAAATCACCACTCTTGTTCATGGCACAAACAATGATGAACAAATAGCAATCCTAACCAAAGAGATAGAGTCACTGCAAGTTGAAAAGGAAAACTGTTGCCCAGCTAGCAAGCCAGAGGGGGGGTGAATGGGATTCTTTAAATTAGATTATCTAAAACCTGTCCACAAAAATGTTCACACAACAAGCACTTCGAAGATTGTTAGCATTAGTGAAAAGTAAACAACAAACACAAAGCAAGCAATCACACTACACAAGATTTTATCCTGGTTCGAACCTCCTCTCCACAGGAGTCCTACGTCCAGTCTTTGAGCAACAACTCAAGATTCACTACCCAAGGGTACAGTCCCCCTCAAGGACACTTACACACCTAGCCACAGCTGGTCTTCTCTTCACAACCTGAAGAGGAATACAACACCCTGGAACCCTCCAGGTCTTCCTTCAACACAAAGGGAAAAACACCCTGGAACCCCCAGGTCTTCCTTCAACATGAAGGGAATAACACAAAGATGTGTTCAAGGGATGATACGCCCCTGGACCAAGCTAATAGCACAGTGCTTGATCCGAAGCGAAGACTGAGAGGAAAAGATCTACAAAGAAGAACACTCTCAGTTCATAAAAGCTCTCTCAAGGTTCTACACTAGACACAAAGAGCAAAGAGCTACAACAAAACAATGGAGTGAGACTTGAGCTCTTCTATGGTGCTTGCAGATTTTGAATTCTGAAGTGGTAGTCTTCACGTAGGCACCAGTCTTCTATTTATATCTTCTTTTTAAAATGTAGTCGTTGAAGTATCCGTTGTCTCTAAGTTCAGAGAATGTTAGACTGCATGGCTTTCCTTTGCAATCAACGGTTCTTTGCGTTCCATGCACGTAAGAAGAAAATCCTTCTTGATATCCTCCAGCTTCTACTTTATCAAACGTTGTATAGAGTCGTGCTGCCAGAGACCTGCACACATTAAATGCTAAAACGTAGACAGCTAAGCTGTCTCTTGTTGTCAGTCAACATTAGAGTGAGAATACATCAAAATAGAAATTCCATTATGTCTCTTCAAACAAATATTACATGCAGAAGCATAAGAATAGAAGATATCTGGACATGCATCGTGCAGAGAAATGTACGGTTATATTTAATGCATGGACAATAGAGAAATACGCGAGATGACTTTGACTTGTCAAGATATTTAAATATCAAGTCGTTATAGCTCATGAAATTGATATGAACATGACTTATAGAATCATTGTGTGAATGAGTCATTGTCCATGTGAATCGTTGCACGTTCATAACCAAATCGATATACACACAAATCGTTATATACTCAAAATAAAATCGTTATGACAATGTAATCAAAACGTTATGAGCAAGTCGTTGTGAACAAATCGATATATTGACCAAGTCGATGTTGTGACTTATCGAATCATTACAGCAAGTAAATCATTGTGTAACTTATCGAGTCGATGTAAATACCAAATCGATGTGGAACTTATCAAATCATTGTGAGAAGCAAATCGTTATAAGACCAAGTTGTTGTTCTCACTTATCAAATCGATGTGAAACAGAATCGATGTGAGAGCAAACCATTGTTCTCTCTTACCAAATTGATGTGAACCAAAATCGATATGAGAGCAAATCATTGTTCTCACTTATCAAATCGATGTGAAACAGAATCGTTGTTCTCACTTATCAAACCAATGTAAAACAAAATCGATGTGAGAGTAAATCGTTGTTCTCACTTACCAAATCGATGTGAAACAAATTGATGTGAGAGCAAATCGTTGTTCTCACTTACCAAATCGATGTGAGAGCAAATCGTTATGAGATCGAAATCGATGTGATCACTTAGCGAATCGTTCTGAGATCGAAATCGATGCGACCACTTAGCGAATCGTTCTGATATCGAAATTGATGCGACCACTTAACAAATCGTTCTGAGATCGAAATAGATGTGATCACTTAGCGAATCATTCTGAGATTGAAATAGATGCGACCACTTAGCAAAACATTCTAAGATCGAAATCGATGCGATCACTTAGCGAATCATTCTGAGATCGAAATCGATGCGATCACTTAGCGAATCGTTCTGAGATCGAAATCGATGCGATCACTTAGTGTATCGCTCTGAGATCAAAGTCGATGTAAACCCAAAAACGATATAAAACTTATGAAAGAGTTATTCTTTGCGATGACTTATGAAATCGTTATGCTTCAAAGTGAGTTGATGTGTACTTAGAGAAATTTCATGCTCTGAAAAATTAAGAACAACAATGTAAGGATTTACTTACAAGTCTTTGCTTGATTTTGCCTGGTTTATTTCCTGTACTAAGCTTCATAAAAACTTATTAGATACTAATTGTTAGGATTTGTTAATCACCAAAATAGATATATAATTCATGAAATATGGGATGATCTGATCATCAATCTCCCCCTTTTGGTGATGACAAAACATAACAAGAATATAGATGCTTCTGAAAGAAAACTAAGTAACTTTGCTGGTAAAAATAAAAAGAATTTATTTTTATTTTTATGTATTTCAGAAGTGTGATATTTCTCCCCCTTTTGTCATTAAGTAAAAAAATATCATATGAAGATAAAGAAGAAAGGAGAAAAGATAAGTTAGATCAAAGAACTTTTCAATTTATCTTGAGGGGTTACATGGAGGTAGAAAGCAGGAGACAGAAGAGAGGCATGCCGTTGAATAATAGGCAAGCCTTGTGTTCCTGCTCCTCAAATATGCTAGAAAAGCCCCAAAAGCAATAGAGTAAGAGGACCCCATGTCAGGAAGCATTCTTTTGATATGAAGTTGACGCTGAGCTTCTATAAAGGTGCCATACTCATCTTTGTTAAGAGAGGCTTTGAAGGAAATGAAGGAGCCAAAACCGGCAAACCGAAGAAACTGGTTGATCTTTATGGGGTAGTGAATCTGATGCTGCAGGAGATCTTTTTTCAAATCCATAAAAAGTTTGTACCGCTCGACCCACTGATCATCTGGCTCTTGAACCGAGATGGAAATTCAAGTCTAAAAAGGCTTCAGCTGAGAGAGTAGGCTTGCCTGCCTTAAACAAGGAGCTGTTCAAAGCTTCCAACTGAAGGGCCGACTAGTTGTAATGTTTTTCCTAATCGGAGGGAGAGAGCCTTTCACTTTCAGAGAGAAGAGGGGCAAGAACCTCAGAAGTGATATGGCCTAGGTGAAATTCTCGAAAGAGGAATCTTTGGAAGGAAGGGAGACGACCTTGTTGAGCTGAGATCCTTCCCATTACACGAGCAAATCTCTTAAAAATAATAGGACCAACTGAGGAGTCCATGACCAAAGAATGCAGTTTGGGGAGAAACACATTGTCTGGTATTTGCAGGGTAGCGAAATCCACTTTGAAGGAGCAATTAACTGGATTGTCAATTTTTAGCGAAGCAACGGCTCCTTGGAACTGACCCAACTGCACTTCAGGTAGCTTGTGAAGATAACGATAATCATTGAAGATCTGGAAGTACCGGATGAGATTTACTTCCTTTTGAATGAAAGGTGCAAGTAGACTTGTGATGGATGACAAACCACTTAGAGAGAGTGAGTGGGTGATCCCGGGGTGGAAACTGATCTGACTTAGCAAGTGGAAACTTCCTGTAGAGAGCCTTGTGCCCCTTGGCCCACTGGTCTTCAGACTTGCATTCAGCCATTTGGAAGATTTTGGATTGATCAGTTTTTGAGAAGTGGCAATAAGGAAGGACAACATTGAGGTGATCAGTGAGATTGAGAAAAGGAACACCAAAAATGGTGGCAAGGATACATTTTTGGAGATATTCATAGTAGATTGGTTTCCTTCTATTGTCAACAATGAGGGAAAACCAAAGAGGAGGAATTTAGGTTCGGTGGGAAGAGCAAGAGTGTTGGAGAGTTTTCTCTTTATAGAAGAAGGACTAGAAGTAGAGAGTCAGTTCTGTGGACATGAGAACCAACTTCCAGGACTGAGCGGATTGTGGTAATTTCCAACTCATCCTCGAATTTCTTGAGAAAGGGACCTTCAAGTTGCGCACTTTCAGGTATAAAGATAACAAAGGAGGGAGGAGTAGGAGGATGAAGAAATGACTGATGGGTAGGAGAAGGTATGATGGATGGTCCAGCGGAAGAAGGACCAGAGGAAGATGAGGCTCCAGCTAATGATGAGGCTGGAGGGTCTTCAATGATAGGACGAGGTGGAGGAAGGGATGTGGAGATGGCAGGAGATGAGGAGGATTCAGAAAGAAATGGTGTTGGAGATGAAATGGAGCGAGGCATGGGTTGTTTGAAAGGGATAGGCTGGTGGTACTGTGGAGGAAGATGGTGGTAAGGAGGTGCCGGAGTTGCAAGAAGAGAAGGATCAGGGGCTTCTAGAGCTACAGCTGGCTCTTCTACTCTTGGAATCTCACCCTCGGAAACCACTGGTCCTGTTGGCCCAGAAACATCCTCTATTGGCCCTGGTGGCCCAGACTTTACAGCTTCAGCATGATCCTGCACTGCAGTTGCTACCTCTTCAACAACTCGTGGCCCGGATGGCTCTGCTGGTTCTTCTGAAATTGGCCCTGATGGCCCAGAATCTTGTTGCCTGGCCTCTGAAGGCCCAGAACTGCAGACTGGTTCTGCAGGAGAAGGAGCTGGAGGGGCATTTGAGGACTGTGCCCTGACCAAATCTCCAAGTGTGGCTATAGACTCCTTGATGCTAGTGAGCTCACTTCGCACCCATCTCAGTGCATTTCTGACCATTCCCACCTCCTTAGCCGAGGTACTCTGACTTATAAAGATAGAAGCAATATCAGATTGCACAAAGCATAGGATCTTTCCTTGTTCATCCATTCTAGCAACTAAGGGCTTCAGATTGACCTTTAATTTCTTCTTCCTCTGCCTCTGATGAGGCCTCCTGGTCAAGAGAGGAATCCCAGAAGCTACTTCTTTCCCTTTGCTGCTTGCCCTTGCAACAGGCTCCATCATTGTCATCATCTAAGGCACTCTCCACAATGCCTTCTTGAAATTCATCTACAGGGCATTGGTAGTATGCTCCCCTGAGATGTTGCTTCCTTCTCAATTGACTGCTCCCCCTCAATGGGAGCATCAACCATATGAGTATCAACTGGATCATCTTCTTTTCTTGCTCCCTCTGAATAGGAGCATCCTCCATGACAGTTTCTTGAATGTGGCCAGATGCCACAACATTTTCTGCTGGTTAACTGGACTGATCATGCTCCCCCTGAGTGCTCGAATGGATTCCAGCACACTTCTAAGAACAGATGCCACAACTATGGTGGGTTGATAGCCTCTGAAGCTCGCTCAACTGGCTCAAAATTTTCTTGAGGAATATCCTCAATCTGGCTTCCAATGATCACTGATTCTTCTGCTCTGACCTCTTCTGCTACTGCTTGTTCTACTGCAATTTCTGAACTGATAACTTCTTGTTGTTGCTCTTGAACTTCTGGTCTGCTGGTACTTTTGCTGCTACTGCTGCTTCTCCTACCTCTTCTGGACTTCTTGGGCTTCGCCAATAATGCCTTCACCCTCAGCCACTGAGGTCTTGGTCCACAGACCATTAACCAGTGAGAATCCACTCTTCTTCAAGTTTCTGCTGCGAATAGCCTGCCCCATCTTTTCTGACACTGCTCCAGACAAATTAATGCCAAAATGTTGAAATACCTTAGTGAGCAGATGTGCATATGGTAGGGACACATTAGCTTGCTCTTCTTGTCCCAAACCTGAGCGGATGCAAACTTCATCATTTCTATCATTAGTTCAGCCATGTTTATGCCCTGGTTCTGGATAGCCCAGAACATCATATCTGAGTCCGCCTTAGAACAAGTCGAAAAGGTGGCACTCCTTGGGACCAATATTTGGCACACAATAAAATGCAGAAGATGGTTGAATGCGTTCAGCTACTTGATGTCAATCTTCCCATCCTTCAGTTTGTACTCGGGACCAACAATCCCTAATCCCTTCGCCTGGATATCCACAGTGTGAACCCCACTGTGACCGGTGGTACAAACTACAAATAAGGATTCCAAAAGCTCATAGGTAATCTTAATCTGGGTTCCTTTGACAGTGGAGATCAAGGACCCGTCCTCCTCAATCTTCAAATAAACATAAAATGCCTTCACTAGGTCTGGATAACTCACCTCTGACAGAGTTGCCATCTTCGTCCATTTCATCCTCTCCATTGCTGCAATGATGCTACCCATTCCATTTTTCTGCAAGTCTGCAACGTCCACTGCCTTGTTGCCACAGGCCTTCATCTTCACAGTGGTATACCTCTCTTGCTGCTCAGCGATAAGAAATGCAGCTCCATAGCCCCCGATGCTGCCAGATACACTAGACGGGGCCATGGATTTGAATGGGGAAAGTTTCTGGATGATGGAATGAGGAAAGGAGCAGAAGCCCTCAAGAAATTTCTCGCAAGAAGGAGTTGGAAGCTTTAAAATCCCGAGAGTCGATGTCGGAGTCGATAGGGTATCACCTCAGGCAAGTTCAAGGAGATGACAACGAAGGGTGAATCCGTTGTACCATAGATTTCGGGTTTTTATCAAAAAGAATAATAGTGACTTTTCGAAACAAGAGGCGCCATAATGGCAGAAAATGACAAAGTGGCCAGTTCGAGAGGAATAAATACTTTAAAATTAATCGAACTGTCTCAAATGGTAAGAAACAAGTAATATTTTAATGAGATTTACTTAACTACGGGGGAGAGAAATTTTGGTTATTCTGAAATAATTTATATTTTAGTTTTATACAGATAAATCTTTCACAATTTACACATACCTAGTTCCCTTCTAAGAGAAGTAAATCTCTCTTCAGGTATGGCCTTTGTGAAGATATCCGCTAACTGATTTTGTGTATCTACAAAAGAAATGTCTATATTACCATTAGCTACATGATCGCGAATAAAATGGAACCTAACCTCAATGTGCTCTGTCCTTGAATGCTGGACTGGATTCTTGGTAAGATTTATTGCACTTGTGTTGTGGCACAGTAATAGAGTTGTCTTGATCTGAAGTCCATAATCCTCAAGTTGATGTTTAATCCACAATAGTTGTGTACAACAGCTTCCAGCAGCCACGTACCCAGCTTCAGCTGTAGACAGTGCTACTAAATTTTGCTTCTTTGAGGACCACGAAATCAGACATCCATTTTTGTCACTGTCTAGCCTTGTTGATGTGCTCATGGGTGTTGATAGTGGCTTGGCGTTTTCAATCCAAATTTCTTTAGTAATTCTTTGGTGTACTTGGCTTGACAGATGTGAGATCCTTCCTTTCCTTATTTCATTTGCAATCCGAGGAAGTAGTTGAGCTCCCTCATCATGATCATTTCAAATTATCCCTACATAAGCTTTTCAAAATACTTGCAAAGAGATTCATCAGTAGACCCAAATATTATATCATTAACATATATTTGAACAAGTAACACATTTTTAAGTTTAGACTTAATGAATAATGTGATATCTACTTTTCCTCTAATGAAACCATGATTTAACAAAAATGAACTAAGCCTTTCATACCAAGCTCTAGGTGCTTGCTTTAATCCATACAAGAATTTATGCAACTTAAAAACATGTTTGGAAAATCTATGTCATCAAAACCAGGCGGTTGTTCTACATATACCTCTTCCTTTATAAAACCATTCAGAAAAGCATATTTACATCCATTTGAAAGAGTTTAAATTTAATGCAGAAGCATATGCAAGTAAAATCCTAATTGCCTCAAGTCTAGCCACTGGTGCATAGGTTTCATCGAAATCTATGTCTTCCTCTTGGGAATAGACTTGAGCTACCAGTCTGGCCTTGTTTCTTATGATCACACCAGCTTCATCCAATTTGTTCCTGAACACCCATTTGGTGTCAATCACAGGATGATCTGATGGTCTTGGAACAAGGGACCATACATGGTTTCTCTTGAACTGATTGAGTTCATCTTGCATGGCTAATATCCAAGATTCATCAGTGAGTGCTTCATTGATTGTCTTAGGCTCTATTTGAGATACAAAGGCAATGTAGTCACAAGGAATTATATTACCTCTGGTTCTTACCCAACCGATGGATCACCAATGATGTTTTTTAGTGGGTGATCTTTCTTATACCTCCATTCTTTTGGAAGATTATCATGTGATGTATCCTTTTGTTGTAGATCTTCCAAGGGTGGATCTTCCTTATCCTAATAGATGTGTTCTTTAGCTTCTTGGACAGTTCATCTGCATCATCAATCACTATACTTCCTTTCTCAAGGAAGGGTTAGTCTCATCGAAAATAACATGTACCATCTGTTCAATTAATAAACTACGTTATTAAATACTCTATACCCTTTGGGTTTAGAAGTATACCCCATAAAAATACCTTCATCTGATTTGGAATCTAACTTAACAATATCTCTTTTTCCGTTGTTGTGGATGAAGCATGGACATCCAAAGATTCTGAAATGACTGATTTTTGGCTTCTTCTGCTTGTATAGCTCGTATGCAGTCTTCTTCAAAATTTGCCTGATCATCACCTGGTTGATTATGTAACAAGTTGTGTTGATGGCTTCGGCCCAAAAGTACCTTGGCAAATCATATTCTGATAGCATTATCCTTGCCATATCCAATAGGGTTCTATTCTTTCTTTCAGCAACTCCATTTTGTTGTGGTGTCCTTGGTGCTGAGAAGTTGTGTTCTATTCCTTAGCTATCACAGAATTTTGCAAAGCTCTCATTCTGAAATTCTCCTCCGTGATCTGATCGGATACTAATGATGCTATTCTTCTTATCCTTTTGAACTTTCTTGCTGTAACTAACAAAACTCTCAAAGGTATCATCCTTGTGTTCTAGGAAAGAAACCCATGTGAACCTGGAGTAGTCATCTACTATAACAAATCCAAAGTTCTTTCCCCCGAGACTTGTGGTCCTCATTGGCCCAAATAAATCCATATGTAGAAGTTCTAAGGGTTTAGAGGTTGTTACCACAGTCTTTGACTTGAAGGATGACTTGGTGTGCTACCCTTTGCACACGGTCCACAGACACCAATCAAATTGTACTTACTTTGGATAGGCCTTCCACTAAGCTTCTCTTGATCAACTTTCTCAAGCCATCCAAGCTGCAGTGTCCCAGTCTTCGGTGCCAGAGATCTGTTGACTGCTCTTTATTTGCTGTCAGACATATGTCCTAATCCTCTAGTTCTTCCAAGTAAAGTACATACAGGTTCTTTTCTCTGTTAGCTTCAAAAATGACTGCACCATCCTTTATAATACTGCACTTTGACTCTTGAAATCTGATCTGATGTCCTTTATCGCACAACTGGCGGATACTAATAAGGTTGTGCTTTAATCCTTTGACGCATAGCACATCTTCGATAACGGTTTTGTCTTTACTGCCTACTGATCCACTACCTATCACAGTCCATTTTCCATTGTCTCCATACGTGACTATTCCTTCTTCAGCTTCAAGATGTGAGAATAACTTTCTGTTCCCTGACATGTGCCTTGGGCATCCGCTATCCAAGTACCATTTGGATGCTCGAAGGTTTCCCTGCATTAAAAACGTTAAGCTTTAGGTACGCAAGTTCTTTTGGGTCCTGGTTGGTTAGTATCATCAATTTTTCTTTTAATTATCCATATTTTATGTTTAGTTAGACATGATATTTTAATGTGACCTAACTTATTGTAATGGCTACAGTAAGACATTTTAGTTATCTTTTCAGTTGGAATGTATTTAAAATTTGATTTATATGTTGTGTCTTGTTCAGGTACAAATTTAGGAGTTGGATATGTTTTAGGATATACTACTGTTTCCTCATTATCGGGAAGAGTATAACCTAATCCATGTTTCTTTTTACCTGACCGTCTAGCACCTTTTAATATTAATGTTGTTTTGCCATTAGTAAATTTTTCTAGTGTGCTTGACAATTTTTCATTTTCTGTTGTTAAAGTGTTAATTTCTTGTTTTAATTTATTTACAGTTACTTGGTTTTCCAAACTCGCTAATTGTTCATTTTTATTTTTCAAGTCTTCACATAACAATTCATTTCTCCTTTTTAGTTCAGTAATTTGTTTTTCCATTTGCTCATTTTCAGATTTTAAGTCTGAATTGGTATTTTCTAAGCATGCGAGATTTTTCTTATTGGCTTTTAGTGATTTACATACTTTTTTATATTTACAATACAGTTCATTAAAAGCTTCTTCTAAGTTGTCAGAATTAGATTCATTGCACGAAGAGAAAGATGAGTCTGATGTTACCTTGTCTTCGATGTTGGCCATGAATGCCAGGTTGGCTTCTTCTTCTTCTTCATTGCTTGAGCTTGACTCGTTGTCCGAGTCACCACTGTTGTCCCATGCTGCTACCATGGCTTTCTTCTTAAATCTTTTGGGTCTTCTGGTGCCGTCTTTCTTTTTGAACTCAGTTTTCTTGAGCTTCGGACATTCTGCCTTGATATGTCCGGGCTTCTTGCATTCATAGCAAATCGGTTCAGTCTTCTTTGCATCTTTGACTTTTGACCTTTTAAAGTCTTTTCCCTTCTTGAAGTATCTTCTTCTGGACTGATACTTGTTTTTCTTAGCCAAGATGCGTTGTAACCTTCTGGATAGCATTGCTTCTTCATCTTCACTGCTGTTCATGCTTTCTTGGCTATATGAGCCTTCTTCTGATGTGTCTTCTTCTGCCTTGAGTGTGTTGGAATGCTTCTTTCTGCTAGATGATTCTCCCAACCTTTCCATGTTAATCTCTTAGGCCATAAGGGACCCAATGAGTTTCTCTAACGACATTATCTTCAAGTCGTTAGCCTCTTCTATTGTTGTTACTTTTGGAGTCCACGAGGCAGGTAAGGATCTGAGAATTTTCCTAACCATGTCTCCCATTTGATAGGTCATACCAAGACCAGCCAATCCATTAGTGATGTCGGTGAACCTACTGTACATCTGTGTAATTTTTTCACCGGGTTGCATCTGAAATCTTTCATATTGAGTTACCAGAATATCTATTCTGGTTTCTTTTACTTTGTCTGTGCCTTCGTAGGTGATCCTCAGCTTTTCCCACATCTCCATTGCGGATTTGCAGGTAGAGATTCTGTTGAATTCCTTCTTGCTGAGAGCACAACACAATATGCTCTTGGCCTTGCAGTTGAGAGAAATTTTCTTCTTGAAGATCTCCTTCTACAATCGACCAAATTTGATAGTCGAGCCCTTGAAGGAAGAACTCCATTCTTGTTTTCCAAAATCTGTAGTCTTCACCATCGAACAGCAGTGGCATATTTACTGACTGACCTTCGAAGTGACCTTGGGCTACCATTTGATCTTTTCTCTTCAGATCATTGGATCTTCTTCTTCTCGAAGAGACTAGCTCTGATACCACTTGTTGCCCAGCTAGCAAGCCCAGAGGGGAGTGAATGGGATTCCTTAAAATTAGATTATCTAAAACCTGTCCATAAAAATGTTCACACAACAAGCACTTCGAAGATTGTTAGCGTTAGTGAAAAGTAAACAACAAACACAAAGCAAGCAATCACACTACACAAGATTTTATCCTGGTTCGAATCTCCTCTCCACAGGAGTCCTACATCTAGTCCTTGAGCAACAAAGGATTCACTACCCAAGGGTACAGTCCCCCTCAAGGACACTTACACACCCAGCTGCAGCTGGTCTTCACTTCACAACCCAAAGAGGAATACAACACCCTGCAACCCTCCAGGTCTTCCTTCAACACAAAGGGAAAAACACCCTGGAACCCCCAGGTCTTCCTTCAACACGAAGGGAATAACACAAAGATGTGTTCAAGGGATGATACGCCCCTGGACCAAGCTAATAGCACAGTGCTTGATCCAGAGCGAAGACTGAGAGGAAAATATCTACAAAGAAGAACACTCTTAGTTCATAAAAGCTCTCTCAAGGTTCTACACTAGACATAGAGAGCAAAGAGCTACAACAAAATGATGGAGTGAAACTTGAGCTCTTCTATGGTGCTTGCAGATTTAGAATTCTGAAGTGGTAGTCTTCACGTAGGCAATAGTCTTCTATTTATATCTTCTTTTTAAAATGTAGTCGTTGAAGTATCCGTTGTCTCTAAGTTCAGAGAATGTTAGACTGCATGGCTTTCCTTTGCAGTCAACAGTTCTTTGCGTTCCATGCACGTAAGAAGAAAATCCTTCTTGATATCCTCCAGCTTCTACTTTATCCAACGTTGTATAAAGTAGTGCTGTCAGAGACCTGCACACATTAAATGCTAAAACGTAGACAGCTAAGCTGTCTCTTGTTGTCAGTCAACGTTAGAGTGAGAATACATCAAAATAGAAATTCCATTCTATCTCTTCAAATAGATATTACATGTAGAAGCATAAGAATAGAGGATATCTGGACATGCATCATGCAGAGAAATGTACAGTTATATTTAATGCATGGATAACAGAGAAATACGCGAGATGACTTTGACTTGTCAAGATATTTAAATATCAAGTCGTTATAGCTCATGAAATTGATATGAACATGACTTATAGAATCGTTGTGTGAATGACTCATTGTCTATGTGAATCATTGCACGTTCATAACCAAATCGATATACACACAAATCATTATATACTCAAAATAAAATCATTATGACAATGTAATCAAATCGTTATGAGCAAGTCGTTGTGAACAAATCGATATATTGACCAAGTCGATGTTGTGACTTATCGAATCGTTATAGCAAGTAAATCGTTGTGTAACTTATCTAGTCGATGTAAATACCAAATCGATGTGGAACTTATCAAATCGTTGTGAGAAACAAATCGTTATAAGACCAAGTTGTTGTTCTCACTTATCAAATCGATGTGAAACAGAATCGATATGAGAGCAAATCGTTGTTCTCTCTTACCAAATCGATGTGAACCAAAATCGATATGATAGCAAATCGTTGTTCTCACTTATCAAATCGATGTGAAACATAATCGATGTTCTCACTTATCAAACCGATGTGAAACAAAATCGATGTGAGAGTAAATCATTGTTCTCACTTACCAAATCGATGTGAAACAAAATCGATGTGATAGCAAATCGTTGTTCTCACTTACCAAATCGATGTGAGAGCAAATCGTTATGAGATCGAAATCGATGTGATCACTTAGTGAATCGTTCTGAGATCGAAATCGATGCGACCACTTAGAGAATCGTTCTGATATCGAAATCGATGCGACCACTTAGCGAATCGTTCTGAGATCAAAATCGATGTGATCACTTAGCGAATTGTTCTAATATCGAAATCGATGCGATCACTTAGCGAATCGTTCTGAGATCAAAATCGATGCGATCACTTAGCGAATCGTTCTGAGATCAAAATCGATGTAAACCCAAAAACGAAATGAAACTTATGAAAGAGTTATTCTTTGCGATGACTTATGAAATCATTATGCTTCAAAGCGAGTTGATGTGTACTTAGTGAAATTTCATGCTCTGAAAAATTAAGAACAACAATGTAAGGATTTACTTACAAGTCTTTGCTTGATTTTGCTTGGTTAATTTCCTGTGACTAAGCTTCATAAAAACTTGTTAGATACTAATTGTTAGGATTTTTTTAATCACCAAAATAGATATATAATTCATGAAATTATTTGGGGATGATCTGATCATCAAAAACCACTTGGTTGAAATGGATTGCATGAAATAAAAACTCCAAGAAAATGAAAAGGAAAAACAAGCTCTAAATAAATTTTTCGAAACCCTTCAAAATGAGAACCAAGAGATTAAGAAAAAGATGGAAGAGGTTCAAAAGGAACTAAAAGGAAAAAATGAAGATCTATCAATATTTGTAAAAGGAAAGCAAAATCTTGATGTTGTTTTGGGAGTCAGGTCAAACATAACAAGGCATGGGCTTGGATTTCAAACTGAAAATCAAAAGAAAATTGGAGAAAAATTGATCACATCATTTGTTCAAGACAGTCCCAGTACAAGTAAACAAGTTCAAGCTAAAAGCAAAAGAATTGAAAATTAAACAAAAGATTTCAAATGTTCAACAAACAAAGGCATTTGTCGACAGACTCAAAGTGAACTGTCGACAGGCCTGGAAATATGCTGAAAAATTCAAGCCAACCAAGCAACAAAAAAGACAAAAATATTCACAAGTCCAATACAACAGTAAAAGAACTGTAAAAAACTCAAAAACCATCATGCAACTGTTGTAAGAAACTTGGCCATACTGAGTCACAATGCTGGAATAAATTGAATATGTTGAAATGCAAACAAGTATGGATTCCAAAGCATTTACTTTTTGGCATGAATGAAAGAATGGGACCCAAAGTAATTTGGGTACCAAAACCTCTTTTCTATTTCATCTATGCAGGAATGTCTAGCAGCCCAAAATCAAAACAAGTAGTACTTGGACAGTGGCTGCTCGAGGCACATGACGGGTGATAAAGGTAAATTCTGTTTGCTGGTTGAAAAAGATGGAGGTCAAGTCGTGTTTGGAGGTAACAATAAGGGCCAAATAATTAGCACAGGTAAGGTAGGTAAGTATGTCTCAAACTCCATAGAAAATGTGCTTTTAGTTTATGGTCTTAATCACAATCTCCTGAGCATCAGTCAATTGTGTGATAAAGGCCATAAAGTCATTTTTGATTCAGATGCATGCCAAATTGTTGATAAAATTTTAGGAAGTGTCAAATTTTTTGGAAAAAGAGTCAATAACATCTATCTAGTTGATCTAGATGAAATAGAAAATAAAAATTTGTGTCTTGTTGCAAATAGACAGGATGAATTGTCTTTATGGCATCGTAGGCTAGGCCATGCAAGCTACAATGTTCTGCACAAGATCATGAGAATGAAACTGGTAAGTGGACTTCTTGAAATTCATTTCAATAAAAATGTGAGCTTTTGTGATGCATGTGCACAGGGAAAACAAGCCAAAAAGTCTTTTAAATCTAATGCACCTATAATCACTTCAAAACCTATGAACTGTTGCACATAGACCTGTTTGGACCTACAAGAACACTTAGTCTCAATGGTAAACGTTTTGGTTTTGTCATTGTAGACGATTTCTCTAGGTTCACATGGGTTAAATTTCTCGCTCATAAAAATGAAGTTCTGAAGCACTTTGAAGAGTTCTTTAACAAAATTGAGCATGGGAACATAAACAAAATATGCTCAATTCATACTGATCATGGGGGAGAGTTTGACAACAATTCATTTTCTGATTTTTGCAGGAACCAAGGCATTGATCACAAATTCTCCTCTCCAAGGACTCCAGAACAAAATGGAGTAGTGGAGAGAAAGAACATAACCTTGGTGGAAATGGCTCGCACCCTTCTGGTTGAAAGCCAACTCTCAAGGAGCTTTTGGGCAGAAACGATAAACACATCGTACTACATCCTCAATAGAGCCATGGTAAGACCTGTGATAAAGAAAACCCCTTATGAGCTCTTGAAAGGTAAGAAACCCAGTATTGGGTACTTCAGAATCTTTGGCTCCAAAGTTTTTATCCACAACAATGACAAGGTTGACTTAGATAAATTTGAAGCCAAAAGTGATCCAGGTATTTTTGAAGGATACTTTGAACACTCTAGAGCCTACAGAGTGTTTAACAATAAATACAGGACTATGGAAGAGACTCCACATGTTGTTTTCAATGAGTCTCAAGCAAAAACTAACAATTCAAATGCTTGCAGGTATGATGATGAAGAAGGAAAAATACTTGAAGAACAAGATGAGAAGCCTCTATCGACAGACCAAGAAGAGGATGTCGACAGGCCTGAAGAGGATCAACCAAATGATAAAATTCCTCAAGAACAAATTCCTCAAGAGCAACATCCTAAAGAACAAGTTCAACAGGGTCCATCTACAATAAGAAATGTCAGGTACTCAAAAGACCACCCACTTGATAATATAATTGAAAATGTAAATGATAGAGTTCACACTAGATCTCACTTTAGACACATTGTGGAACAAGATCACTTAGCATTTGTTTCTCAAGTGGAACCTAAAAATGTTGAAGTAGCTCTAAAAGTAAATTCTTGGATAGATGCCATGCATGAAGAACTTCGCCAATTTTAAAGAAACAATGTTTGGAGCTTAGTTCCTAGGACCCCTGAAATTTCAATAATTGGAACAAGATGGGTGTTTAGGAATAAGCTGAATGAAGAGGGAAAAGTGGTAAGAAACAAAGCTAGGTTGGTTGCAAAAGGGTACAATCAAGAATTCGGGGTAGACTTTGAAGAATCCTTTGCACCAGTAGCTAGGCTTGAGGCAGTTAGAATATTGTTAGATTATGCTTGTTCTAAAAAATTCAAACTTTTTCAAATGGATGTTAAAACTGCCTTCTTGAATGGTTACATCAAAGAAGAGGAGTATGTTTCTCAGCCACCTGGATTTGAAATTCATGATACACCTAACCATGTCTATAAATTGCACAAGGCTCTCTATGGTTTGAAACAGGCACCACGAGCATGGTACGACAGGTTGAGCAACTTCTTGGTTAGTAAAAACTACTCCAGAGGTAAAGTAGACCAAACACTTTTCACCAAATGTGTTGGCAATCACATAATTGTTGTTCAAGTCTATGTGGATGACATCATTTTTGTTCCACTAACTCCACACTGTGTGAAGAATTTTCAAAACATATGCATAGTGAATTTGAGATGAGTTTGATGGGGCAGCTACAATTCTTTCTTGGATTGCAGGTCAGGAAATATGAAGATGGCTTCTTCATCAATCAAGAAAAGTATGTCAAGGAGCTACTTAAAAGATTTCAGTTCAAACAAGCCAAACCAGCCGCTACACCAATAAGCACAAGTGTAAAACTATAAAATGATGAAAAAGATAAAATGGTATATGCAAAGCAATACAGAGGTATGATTGGCTCTCTCCTTTACCTTACTATAAGTAGGCCGGATATTTTTTTTAAGACCTAAATTGTGATCTTTTTCCTAAAATTTCTTTTTGTTTAATAAAAGAGGTCCTCGGGGCCTCAAACTAGGAGAGTGCACCATCCCCCAAAGGGAGAGAATGTTCTCACTCCACCAGTGAGGGCGACCTGGGCCTAAGCTATTATCATAGAAAAAGTGAATACAGAGTCCATGGGGCATACCCCAGTTAAACTAATATAACATGCATGAGGCCAGATTATCTATAACCATCGGCCCCTTACAAACATGTGGTAAATTGTCCGCCCCCCAGAAAACATCATTTTGTCTATTTTTAATAGCTAAATTAGCCAAAGAGTCTGCAAGTTGATTTGTTTCCAAGTACACGTGAGACAGCTGAATAGGCTCCCTGCTGAAAAGAAATTTAGCTTCTCTCCACCATCTGTAGGAACGCCAAGATAGAACCTTATTCTCACTAATTGACTTCACAAGAACCTGAGAGTCAGAGTAGACAATGGATAGTTTGTAAACCAAGGAAGTTGCTATCCAAAGTCCATCACAAAGCGCCTTATTTCTGCAATCATACTGGTCCGCTCCCCATAGTAATGAGTGAAGGCAACATGAACATGCCCCTGAGAGAGAATCACGAATGCAACCACCACCTCCACATTCCCTGGGATTCCCTTTGCAAGCACCATCAACATTAAGGCTGAAATCACATATAGGAGGAATTCATCTAATAAGCTTAAGCATCTTGGCAGGACACTTAGGGACGTAGCCAAAATCATGAAGGATCTGCAACTCGTAAGAGTTAGACGCTACCTTAAAGTGGAGTTTAGAGAGTAAATGTAAAGTGGTAGATTTAATGTTGCTGATGATGACCCCAACAGAAACCTGAGTATCCTCAAACCTTCTTAAGCATCTTCCCTTCCAGATTTCCCACAACATGAGAGTGAGGGAGTATAGAGAAACAAAGCCATAAGGGGATCTAATATTTGAATTCTGAATAACACTCCACAGACGGGCAGTAATATGGCTATGAAGGATGACCCTTGGGGAAAGGAGAGGATGAATCCAACGCCAAAGAGTGGCAGCAGCATCACTATGAATAAACAAGTGGTGAAGGTCTTCAATTTGAGGGCACTTACAACAAGAACAGCGAGACACCAATGAAATCCCAGCTTCAGAAATACGCCCATCAACAGGAATAGCCCGGTTTAAGATTTTCCATGCAAATAGAGATGATCTACGGTAAAAGGAGTTGTGCCAGATTTTTGCAAGGACCGGTCTTTGCACTCCCTTAGGTCTGATCAGTTGTAAGTAGATTTAGTAGAAAAGGTGCCATTGTTGGAAGTGACCCACATACATTTATCTTCTTCATCATTGAGTGCCAAGCCTTCCATAACTGACTGGGGAATCCTGGACCTGATAGGATGGGAAGCATCCATAACCACGTCGCTCAGAAAGCCTCCCGCTTCCTCATTATCAACATGGATGATAGTGCTGAGAGATGTTTCACCAATCCAATTGTCATGAAGAATATTGATACTCTTACCATTGCCATGAACCCATCTGGTATTCGTAGGCCGGATATACAGTTTAGTGTTTGCCTTTGTGCTAGATATCAATCTAGTCCAAAGAAAAGCCATTTGATTGCAGTTAAAAGGATTTTTAGATATCTCTCAGGAACATGTGATTTGGGTTTATGGCATCTAGCAAGTAGCAGTTTTGACTTGGTCTCATATTCTGATGATGACTATGCTGGGTGAAAAATTGATAGGAAAAGCACTAGTGGGTATTGTCAATTCCTAGGGGGTTGCATGGTTTCATGGGCATCCAAGAAGCAACACTCGGTTGCACTCTCCACTGCAGAGGCAGAATATGTTGCTGCAGGGAGCTGTGCAGCTCAAGTGTTGTGGATCAAAAGTCAACTGTGTGATTAAAATATTGACATTAGATGCACACCTATCCTATGTGACAACACTAGTGCTATCAATCTTTCAAAGAACCCAATTCAACACTGAAGGACAAAACACATTAGAATAAGACACCACTTTTTGAGAGATGAGGTAGCCAACAAAAACCTGGAACTTAACTTCATTCCAACTGAAAAACAAGTGGCTGATATCTTCACTAAACCATTGTCAGAAGATAGGTTTACATCACTGAGAAGAGAAATGGGCTTATGCAAGATTCAATGAAACTAATGCTAAATTCAGAATTAAATGACCTTTTTGTGTAGTGACTATGTGGTATATCAAATGGTGACATGTGGAAGAACAAGTCAAGCTTATTCAGAAACTATCATTATGCGTGAGTAAAATATCCGCCAAGTATCCATAGTCTTCTTACATATAAAGGTCATCAACTTCAATTGGTCTCTTTCTGTCTTGCCACATTTATCTCTTTAAAAGAATGAAATTTTGGTGCTCACTTGCTCATGGATTTTCCTCTTTGTCCACAAGCTTGGCATGGATGTGTATATAACTACTTGAACTGCTTGAATGTTGTCTCACCACATGCACACATTATGGGGGAGTAAGTCAAAGTTGTTTGAGTGAGATGCTTGAGGGATACCCTTCATAATCATTTTGTCATCATATCTCAATCATTTGATCCACATGTCCCTCAATTCAAAGCCTCAATACTATTTTTCCTACAGCTGTCGACAAGCAAAACACCATCTGTCGACAGATCCCCTCTTCCAGAACCACATTCCTGCTATTTCATAGTAGCTGTCGATAGCCACATTTCAGCTGTCGACAGATGCCTCTTCTCTATGAATTCTCCTTCAATCCTCTCAAATTCCATGAGTTTGTTCACTATGCTTTTGTACAAGAGGAGAATTGGGACTTTATACTTAATTACAACCTTTCATACTCACATAGTACCAAAGACACTGACTTAATCACAATGATTTTGAAATAATGTCCTGTGCATGAGTCTAGGTTGTATCATCTAGAACACATTGAACAAATCTAATGGCCTTAACATAACTCATTGAATAACTCCTTTGTGGATGCACATATTTCTAAAATGGTCCGGTAAGTAGGAAGATTCTTGCACTTAATGTTCTCCATTGGCTTTTGACCTTAAACAATCTCTTGAACTTGATTTATCTATTAAAAAAAAGAAAAGGAGAAAATCTACCTATTTCAAAATTCTTGAAAATTAAAAAAAATAAATTAGGGGCAAAGGCAGAGCAATGATTAGAATAACTGAGTAACCGGGGACATGGGCATCACAAATGTCTATCTTCGCATTAAAAAGTCCACATGTCATCTCTGAACAATGGTATGATGGTTACTTACACTGAGTAACTGGGGATACGGGCATCACAAATGTCTACCTTCACGTCAAAAGGTGCATGTCAACTTGATTACCACTTACCCCGCCTCCAAATGAAAATTCATTCAACACATGTAATAGAGTGTAGCCTTCATGATGTTAATCAAGATCACATCTTTGTTTATTGTCAATTGCCCATTTGAATATTAATTTCAAACATCATCTGAACATCTTGACACTAAGAAATTAGTAATTCTACAATGGTTTTATTCAAAGGGGTTATATTATTCACATATATTTTTGTGCAGTGTCTTCTACATGCTACAACTTTAGATTCCCGGAATATTATCTCACGACCATTGTATAAATTTAAATGTCCTTAATGCTAGTGTGTATGACACTTTGTAATGGGTGTATACCAGTTCTCATCCTTAAAATCCAATTTGAACACTCATTCTTCAATTGGTTCTATCAAAATCCTGTTCTGGAGCACTTTTGCACAGCAGCTGTTGATAGATGCATCGCGCCTGTCGACAACCGAAAATATGAACCGTCCATAAGCGCAACTGGTTCACATTTTGTCTGATTTTGTGGGCCCCTTTCTATTTCAAATCCTTCCTAAATAGGTCTAAAGGGAAACCCACGACCCTTCACTCCCTCACCTTCCCTCAAAAGGTGTGTCCTTCCCTCTTAAACCCCAATTCTCTCCTCTCTCCACAACCGCACAACCCTTCCCTCTGTCTTCTTCCTCCTGTCTCCTTCCTCTCTATTGCTCATGTTCTTCCCTTGCATCACATCTGTCATGGAATCTCGGAGGTAGCTCTGTGCTTCTCATCAGCGCCCCACTTCGTCTGAAGCCGGCGAAGGTTCTAGGGCTCCCGCAGAGCGCCGGAGCAAGCGCCGGGCTGATCATCTGCCGGAACTCCTTGTTCCTCCGGATTTGCAACTCACCAGGGTCCAGGGAGTCTTCCAAAAGTTTGTCCAGCCACGGTATGTGGATTTCCCCTCTCTGGAGGACATGTTCGAGGGCATGGAGTCTCTTTTTGCCACCCAGGGCTGGACCTCCTTTCTCAAATACCACAAGCAGTACTCCCTGACTGCTGTGACGGAGTTCTTCAACAACATGGGGATGATAGTGCATCGGAACTATATACCACTGTCAAAGGTATGACATTCCAAATTACTTCCAACCTTCTGAGTCGTGCCTTCCAGATTCCCAACTCCGGGGCTGACATTCTTGTCACCCATCTCAATGCCTCTGAGTATTTCAACCTCATTACCCTCCAGACCTATGATTCAACCAAGGAGGTTGTGAAACTCAACGCTAACATTTTTCCCCCACTCCACTGCATGATTCACCACATCTTCACCACTCTGATAGCTCCAAAAGATGGCAGTCGGGAGCTTGTGACCGAGGTTCACAAGTCCCTCTTCTTTTTCTTTCTCAAGCACCAATAGATAAATCTGCCCCATCTCATGCTTGACCTCATCAAGCAATGTTTCAACAATCCTAAGAGGTCAATGCCATATGCCTGCCCCATCACTTCTCTTTGTCCTTCCTTGGCATCCAATCACTGCGGGTGAGCTCGTCTCTCTCAAAACCCGCAGTGTCTATGATCTCACCTCTGCCCATCGGATGGGCTACAAAATGGTTACTAGGAGAGTCACTCAGACTCTCAAGGGTCAAGAGATGGAAGAAGAGGAAGATCCTGAAGATGCTGAGGACAGTGCTGCAGATTCTCATCCGGAGCCCATGGATGTTCAGGGTGATGCTAAGATGTTCCTGATGAACCAGCTCCACAGGCTGTAGCTCAAGACATTCGGGAGTTCATGGCCGATCAGATGGCCCAGATGACTCAGCTTTTTACTGCACGATTTGATCATCTTAACACTCGAATGGACACTCTTGCCGATTCTCAAGCGCTAATCTAGCAGCAACTTGCTCACCACACTAATGAGTTTCATGAATTCCGTCATCCCACTGCTCCTAGGAATGATGATGCTTAGTTTGTCTAGGATTCAGTTGAGCATTGTGGGGTCATGTAGTTCAGTTTGTCCTAGTTTGGGTCATGGGTAGTCAGTTATGTCACAATTATCTTTCCCTTAGCGCTTGTGTCATGTAATGGATGTTTTTGTACTGTGTATACTTCACGCTCAATCAATGAAGTCACAGTTGTTTTCTTCTATCCATTCGTGCATGACGTATCTTTTTGAATGTTGTCAAAAAGGGGGAGAACATCAATAACATCAATTGAATTTTTGTCATCATCAAAAATGGGGAGAATGTTGGGTTACAATGTGTATGATGATGATTGAATGTTTAAATATTTTTGATGATTGACATAATTGATGTTGCAAACGTGAAAAGGCATGATCAAGACATGAAAGATATGATCAAATGAAAAATGACTTTATGACTATCTATGCATTCATGATATCTTACTTGGAATGTCTTTCATATAGATGTGAATGAAAACACAAGACAAGCAACAAAATCAAAGTACAAAAGAACTGGAAATACACATAAAGTACCATCTGTCGACAGGCCTGAAGTCATGTGTCGACAATCAGTGAAGCCAGTGAAGTCAGGAAGCAAACAAGCTACTGGAAGACAAGAAAAAGCAATAGCTGTCGATAGACAAGATGCATCTATCGACAGATCAGGTCATCTTGTCGACACACCAGGTCACCTGTCGACAACCCAGGGTTCCAGTAACGAACATGGTTCTGGAAGCCCAGTTTACAGCAATACCTGTCGACAGCCACAAGGCATCTGTCGACAGTTGCAGGATAAGTCACAACATGTGACCGACATGTGATCTGTATTAGGGTGTTCTCTTATGACACGACTCTCTAGACTTGAACACCACTATATATAGATCATATGAAGGTATTTTCGCAAAAAGAAGCCTCCACACAAAAACCCTAAGCAAAGGTCAAGATCAAGAAGGTTTCCTGCTGCTCTGCTTCAACTCTCCTATATGTTCCAGGAAGATCCATCTTGTACGAGGAGTTGGAGCCGGTTCGTCCTCAAGTCAAGCTTCATCTTCATCATCTGATCGTCATCAACATGAAGCTTGAAGTTCTTCTGGATGACCACCTCGAGGAGTTCATCTTTGGATTTATTCTGCAACTCTGAACTCTTCTTTCATTCTACTTTTCATTATTCAGTGTGTGTGTTGGTGGTTTGAGCTTTCCTTGTGCTCGACCCACGTGTGTGTGGCTGTTCTGAGTGCGTGTTTGCCTCAGACACCGTGCGTGTGTGTTGTTAGGTTGAACTCACTTCACAAGCAGTTTTCTGTATGTGTGTGTGGACGGTGGATGTAGGATACACGAGTTGTGCACTCCGAACCACCTTAAATCATCTTGTCCTGTAGTTTGCTCACTCTTACGTTAGATGTATGGTGGGTATGATTATTTGTCACACGCTTGTCTCGATGTTCCCTGCACTCTGAAGCACCTCCTCGCACTGGAATCACGTTGAACGGACAGCAAGAACCCCAAAATCTCCTCAAAATCCTGCAGCAACCTCCATAGCTCTCTCCCTCAGCTGGATAGTGCAACTGTACTATTCGGCCAAGGGCAGAGGCCCAAAACACACTGAAGTTGAATCGCGAGGTATCGAGCCATCGCGTTTCAAAACGCGACGTACCCCGCCATCGCAATTAAACCCTGACGCTCCTGCATGAGCCACGCGGTGCGCATGCAGCGGCATGCATGCAGCGGCGCCCACGTAAAGCGGTACTAAAATGTGACGTACCAGGTGGTCGTGTTACACTCTGAAACGCGACGTCTGTGTTGGTCGCGTTTCTGAGTGATGCGCCAGAGGTTTGTTTGGGCTGGGATCTCCAACCCTCCAACCTCCCACCTGCTACACAAACCTGTATAAACACATGTAGACTCATATGGTCTACCAATGGGCCACACATTGGCCCCCAAACCCGGTAAACTATGATCCAAATGTACCGGTTATTACATTACTATCACCTAAAAAGAATTTCGTCCTCGAAATTAAAGGAATAAGTGCAATCAACAGATTAACATATATAAGACTATCACCTAAAAAGAATTCAACGCTTACTCAAACAAGTATGGATACGTCTTGTACATTTCATCGGCCAACTCCCAAGTATCTTCACCACCCTATCTGTTCTCCCATCTGATCTTTACTAGCTCAATGTCCTTATTTCTTAACCTCTATGTCTATCTGCCTGTAATCATCACTGGATACTCTGGCATGGATATGTCCAGTTTCAAATCATCTCTCTGATAGCTGACTATCTGGGAGGGATCTTGAATATACCTTTTGAGCATCAAGACATGGAACACGTCGTGAGCATCGGTAAAGTCGGATGGAAGCTCCAATCTGTATGCTATCTCACTAATCCTTTCCAAAATCTGGAACGGACCCACATACCTGGAACTCAACTTGCCCTTCCTGCTGAACCTTAATACACCCTTGGTTGGAGAAACCCTCAAAAATACATAGTCGTCGACTTCAAATTATAGGGGCCTGTGCCGTGTATCCGTATAACTCTTTTGCCTGCTTTGTGCCGTTTGAAGCTTCTCCTTGATGAATTTGACCATTTCTGCACATTGTTGCACCAATTCTGGTCCCATTACTTGCCTTTCACCTACCTCATGCCAATTCAATGGTGTTCTGCAAGGTCTTCCATAAAGTGCTTTATATGGTGCCATCCTGATACTTGCGTGATAGTTGTTATTATAAGCAAACTCAACCATACCTAAATGCTGCTCCCATCCACCTCCCCAAACCAAACAGCAAGCTTGCAACATATCTTTAATAGTCTGGATTGTCCTTTCCGTCTGACCATCTATTTGGGGATGATATGCTGAACTATACCTCAACTGTGTACCAACAACTCTTTGCAAACTCCTCCAAAAACTGGAAGTAAACCTGGGATCCCTGTCAGAAGCAATAGTAACTGGAATTCCATGCAATGGCACAATTCTCTCAACATATAACCTTGCTAATCTGTCCACTGCCCATGCCATACTTACTGCTAGCAACCTACATACTTTTGTCAACCTGTCAACAAAGACCCAAATGCCATTGTGACCTGACGCTGTTCTGGGTAGACCTGCAACAAAGTCCATTGCTATATCATCCCACTTCCATTGCGGTATTGGTAATGGCTGCAATAAACCACCTGGTGTTTGATGCTCCGCTTTAATCTGTTGGCATACAAAACATCTTGCTATAAATTCTGCTATCTCCCTCTTCATGCTTGGCCACCAGAAATATTTCTTCAAATCTTGGTACATCTTTGTGCTTCTCGGGTGAATGGTATATCTGGACCAATGTGCTTCTTCTAACACTTTTTGCTTTACTCCAGCTTCACTTGGAACATACAACTTGTGCCTGAACTGAACCACACAATCATCATCTATGGTGACATCTTCCATCTTTACAATATCAGCTAAGTTCTCTTCTACCTTTTGTGCTTCTATAATCTGCCAATACAAAGATGGCTCCACTGTACTGCTAGCTAACACTGCTCTTCGCTGGCTACTTTGAACAATCAAGGAATTTTCTACCACATCTTCATACAACTTCCATTCTCTCATCATCATGTGACTCATAACAGCTTTCCTGCTCAAAGCATCCACTACCACATTTGCCTTGCCTGGATGATACGCTAAACTGAAATCATAATCCTTGAGGTACTCCATCCACCTGCGCTACCTCAAATTCAAATATTTCTGTGAAAAGATATACTTTAAACTCTTGTGGTCCGTGAAAATCTCAAACCTCTCACCATACAAATAATGTCGTCATATCTTCAATGCAAACACAACTGCTGCCAATTCTAAGTCATGTGTGGTAATTCTCCTCGTGCCGCTTCAATTGTCTTGACGTATAAGCCACCACCTTTCTATGCTGCATAAGCACTGCCCCAAGTCCTCTCCTGGATGCATCTGCATATAGCACAAAACCACCTCGACCTGATGGAATTTCCAATATTGGTGCTGAAGTGAGCCGCTTTTTCAACTCCATGAAACTGTGCCTGCAATCGGATGACCATACAAATGGTACTCCTTTCCTGGAAAGCCTTGTCATTAGTGCTGCAATCTTTGAGAAGTCTTGGATAAACCGCCTATAATAGCCCGCCATTCCAAGGAAACTCCTGATCTCTGACACTGACTTTGCTTCCTCCCATTTCATAACGGCTTCCACCTTTACCGGATCAACTGCAACACCTTCACCTGAAATGACATGCCCCAAAAATTGTATCTCTCAAAGCCAAAACTCACACTTACTGAATTTTGCATAAAGTTGGTGCTCCCTCAATGTCTGCAATGTAACTCTCAAGTGAGCTACATGTTCTTCTTCTGAAGCTGAATACACTAAGATATCATCAATAAATACCACAATAAATCGATCTAGATATGGGTGAAAGATCCTGTTCATCAAATTCATAAAAGTTGTTGGTGCATTGGTTAGCCCAAATGGCATAACCACAAACTCATAATGCCCATACCTTGTTCTAAATGTCGTCTTGTCAATGTCTTATTCCCGGATCCTCAACTGATGATACCCTGATCTCAAATCTATCTTGGAGAACACCTTTGCTGATTGCAATTGATCAAACAAGTCATCAATTCGTGGAAGTGGATATCTGTTCTTTATTGTGACCTGATTCAACTGGCGGTAATCAATACACGTTCTAAGGCTGCCATCCTTCTTTTAACAAACAAAACTGGTGCTCCCCACGGTGAGTGACTAGGCCGAATGAAACCTTTCTAAAGTAATTCTTGCAATTGCTTCTTCAACTCTTTCAATTCTGCAGGTGCCATCCTGTAGGGTGCTTTGGAAATGGGCATGCTTCCTGGCTGCAACTCTACTGTGAAGTCTACCTCTCTATGCGGTGCCAAACCTAGTAACTCATCTGGGAATGCATCTACAAACTCTCTAACAACAGGTACCATATCTACTGTCTTACCTGCCTCAACCAAGCTAACCGATGCCAAATAGGCTACACATCCTACATTAATCAACTTCCTAGCCTTAAGAGCAGAAATGATAAATTTAGGGGTATAGAATGGCATACCTTGAAATTCAAACATACTGCCTCTTGGATGGCTGAACCTTACTCTTTTCTTTCTACAATCTATCACTGCCCCATATGCTTCCAACCAATCCATGCCCAATATCACATCATATTCTTTTAACTGTAGTGCAAACAATCTTGTTGGCAACTGATTACCTTGGATCATAACGAGAACCTCATCCAAATAATATGTAGTAAGCATGAAATCCCCGGAAGGGACCTCTACCACAAGCTCACACTGCCTCTCCTCAAATGGATGTACCATACTATCAATAAAGACTTCAGAAATGAAAGAATGTGATGCACCTGGATCAATTAACATTCTAGTAGAGAATTCAATAAGTGGTATAATACCTTCAATCAGATTCGACACCTCTGCTTGAGCCCTTGTGATCGCCATCACTCGTCCTCGTCCTCCTCCTCCTCCTCTCTAGTAAGGCGTGCCTCTGCCTTGCTTAGCTAGTGGCTGCTGCTGCGGCTACTGCTGTGGTGCCCCTCTACCATAACTACCTCTTCTTGGATATGGACAATTTCTTGCCAAATGCCCTGGCTAATCACAATTATAACATTTGAATTCTGCGGGCTGCCTAGCTATGCTTTGCTAAGATTCCTCCACCTCCGGCTTATAGCCTCGGCCCTGCTGAATTCCTTGCTGCCTTCCGCCTCCTCGACCTCTAAATATCTTCTTCAACTTGTTTCCCCACTTGCCAAAGCCCGATGTAGAAGCTCCTTCCGAAGGTGCCTTGCCTTTGCTAACACCCGAAGACTGTTGTGGAAGTCGAAAAGTACCACCACTTGATCCCGATCTGCTAGCCCACCTGGCTTGCACGGTTCTTTCTAACATTGCTACTCTTTGGGCTGCCTCTTCCACTGTCCCGCACATAAAAGGAATCACTGCATCTTGCAACTCTGGCCTCAGCCCCTGAATAAAATACTCAACCATCATTGCATTATTAGTCACCACATAAGGTGCATACCTACTCAAGGCCATGAACCTCATTTGATATTCCAACACCGACAAATTCCCTTGCTGAAGTGTTCTGAATTGCTCCCTTTTGGCTTGCTGAATTTGCACCAGAAAGAAGGTGTTGTTGAATACTTTAAGAAACTCGGGCCATGTGATTGTTTCTTCTGCTCTTCCGGTGAACACGGTTTGCATCTTGAGTCTCCACCACTCTTGTGCAAATCCTCTCAACTGGTAAGTAGCCAAGATGACTCTATCCGCCTGTGGACACCTCATTGTAGAAAATACCCTTTCTATCTCATGCACCCAATGTTCATCTATATCCGGATTCGGACCTCCCGAGTATGTAGGTGGTTGCAACTGCAGGAACCTCTCCACTAACACCGTGGACTCCTCCACACTAGTTGACTGCACTGGTGCAACTGGAGGTACAGGTACTATAGGTGGTACCTCTGCTCCAAATGGTGGTGCTAGGGGTGCTGATACTACCTCCTCCTATACTGGTGGTAGTATACCTACTGGCTGAACCGGTGGCTGCTGGTCTAGCCGTGTCCAAATCTGGGTGATACTATCCCATAACCTCTCTAACATATGATGTTTGGTCTCCTCAGGTTCATCACCACCACCTCCCCAATCTCTCCAATCAGCCATTTATAAACCTGCACACACAACATTCCAAATCTACACAACACACAAGCATATCATTACAAAAACAGGGCCAACCACCAGCAGTAGAATATAGTAAGGAATGTCTTTCAGGCCCGTTAACCCAATAACGTGCCCGACAAGATTCCACCTCCCGCGATTGGGTCGAAGCCTCGCAAGGGATATCAACCACACATCCGTGAAAATATAAAGAAAACACGCTGAACGCATATAAGATTCCATTTCTCAGATATATTCACATAAATGTACATATTTAGTTCTATATCATAGTCATTAAACAAAGTACAATAGCCAGGGACAAACTCCCTAGGCTCCACAAGTAAAAGTATTACTCTACTGGTGATGAAGGCCCGACTCCACTACAGTGCTGACTGGAACTAGAAGAGGGACGGGAGCCCTCCTACTCTCCTTCACCTGGAAGAAGAAGGGGTGAGCCTCACAAGTCACTGGCTCAGTAGGAAAACTCCCCCAAAGCCGAGAAACATAATGTACAACAGATATAATAAGCAAAGTTGTAAAGCATTTAAAATATATAGCGCCTACGCTTGATGCTACAGCTGTAAATAAATAAACGGCAAACCATGTACGTGTGTACAAGCTAAAAAGGGCACTCCGCACATGAGTCATGAGAACTGCTTCACGACACCAGCCACAGACCTAGACAAATAACACAAGTCTACCTCTCAGCCTCACAGCCACGGACGAAAGGTCCAGCTGCCGCTCCACCTCAACAGAATCAAGAACTGTGGAAACAAGCCAAGACCACACCTGCAGACCACACTGCTACAGGCCCAAGCCTGACACCTTTAGGGACTCCGGCCGAGAACCCTAAAGTGAGGCACTGGAAATAAGACTAGCTAGGGACCAGTACGTCTACTAGTGTCCGTCCTCCAACCACGAGCGTGCTACAAGTGACTGCACACCCACAAACACAAGTCGCTGCCCAATGTCGTCTTTCCCTCAGCTGGACGTACAACTCAAACTCAGGAGTGAGGGTGTCCAGGAAGATGACATAAACCCTGACCGTACTCACCGTACCGGGACAAGCCCTAAGCATCCAGTGCTAGGTAATCGACTGGAGAGGTAACCACGAAGGTGTTACAACCCAACTTGCTATGCACACATTTCCACGCAAAACTCCTTGTTATCAACGACGGTATAAGCCGACACAACCCATACAGACTCTACATTGCATAGCCAACACTACCCAAGCAACATAGGACAGAAACCAGACAGACTAGCCACAAAACCCCAGAGCTCGGGTGGCCACATTCTGAATCCCGTCCAACATAGTGGACGCCAATCAACTTGAATCGCGACAGACCAACCGTCACCTTTCAACCTAAATTGCGACATCTGGTTCCGTCGCCTTTCAAACAACAGAACCCAAACCTAAAACCTCATTCCGAAATTCACCATAAATTGCTACACATGCAGATAAAGTAGGGAATAAGCATATAAATTGAACCATAAGCATGCTTCCTATCATGTTCACATGATTCTTAATCCAAATCTCACAAACCCTAATCCTCACATGCCATACAAGCTAAAACGTAGGAAAGTTCCCCTACCAACGGATGAAACGTAAATCCAACGCCGTCCGGACGTTCCCCGCGCTCTGAAGCACCTCCTCGCGCCGGAATCACATCGAACGGATAGCAAGAACCCCAAAATCTCCTCAAAATCCCGCAGCAACCTCCATAGCTCTCTCCCTCAGCTGAACAGTGCAACTGCACTGTTCGACCAATGGCAGAGGCCCAAAATGCACTGAAGTTGAATCGCGACATATTGGGCCTTCGCGTTTCAAAACACGACGTACCCCGTCGTCGCAATTAAACCCCGACGCTCCTGCATGTGCAACGCGCATGCAGCGGCGCCCACGTAAAGCGGTACTAAAACGTAATGTACCAGGTGGTCACGTTACACTCTGAAACGCGACATCCGTGTTGGTCGTGTTTCTGAGTGATGCGCCAGAGGTCTGTTTGGGCTGGGATTTCCAACCCTCTAGCCTCCCACCTGCTATACAAACCTATATAAACACATGTAGACTCACATGGTCTACCAATGGGCCACACATTGGCCCCCAAACCTGGTAAACAACGATCCGAACGTACCGGTTATTACAATAATGTTCCTCTAGCTAGTCCAACCCAAGAATGGCATCATAATCCTTCATCTTCAGGAGATAAAAAGAACCCGGTAAGTCCCTCTTCTCAATGCGTACATGTAGTGAATGAAAACACTTTCCCATGGACATTATTGCTTCAATGGGAGTATGCACTGACAAGGGCACATCTAGGTCTAAAGCCTCTAAACCAGACTCCCTGACTAAATTCGTAGCAAAACTCTTAGACACAAAAGTGTGCATAGTGCCAGTGTCGAAGAGAACTCTAGGATAAATACCCATGATAGAAACGGTACCTTCTGTCACATTCTCTGACTACTCTTGTAAGGCCCTCGAATTTTGTTCATATTATGCTTATTTGATTTTGTGCATATTATATTATTCAATTACTTATGTGCATATGTGTATACATGTTTATTTCTGTAGATATTGTATTTATTTAATTCTGTGCATATTGTATTTAAATAATGTTGTGCATATTGTATGTACTTATTATGTGTATGTATGTTATTTGATATTTCGGTTTTCTGCCGAAATCCCTGTTAACGTCAACATCTCTTGACGTTACGAGCTGGTTGACAGCAACCAGTGTGCCGTTGACTACATGGCCAGGAGATATTGATGTCCAGATCGATGGATGCTGACTCCCTATTAATGGCAGCAAAGTGGCCATTTACTTCTCCGGTTATGTTGCATTTCCAGATCTAAAAATGGCTGTGTTTTCTCCGGGTTTTTGATTAAACTATCCCCAATGGTAGGAAAACCTAATCCTAGGCGCACCCTGACCCTTAAACCTATAAAACCTAGTGCTTTCGCCCAGATTAAGACCTTTGGGTTGAGAGGAAAGCTAGGGTTTTCTTGTGGGAAAAACCAATTTTGCAAAGCTTGATCCGACGTGTGTGGGGTTCTTCTGGCAATCTACTGCGACTGGAAGGAGCTCTTGCCATTGAAGAATCTTCCCCGACTTCAAGAGAATCATCACTACAGGCGGGAAGACGGATTCGGGGTTGCAAAATCTCTCCTTCTTGGCTTGGCCAAGGAGGGCTTCTTCGAAAAAATCAACCCTTTAGAGATTTGTTTCCAGGCAAGTAATCAAGGGTTAACATCCCTAGACATGTCCTTTAGGTCTTAGGAATTTTGCAAATTTTTAATCGTGTCCTGGAACCCCCAATTCTCCCTTTTATTTGAGTTCAGTCTACACTTCTGCAGATAGGAGGTTGATGGAAGCCTTGTTGCCACCAAGATCTTGAGTTGATGGCAGCATCTTGTGTCGTTAACCCTTGTTGGCGGCAAGGCCCTTGCCGTCAAGTTCATCTGTTTCCACATAACCTTGCTTGTCATATCTGTGTGATAAATTTCAGACTTTTGGATGTATGTACATGCTGTAAAAATTAGGGTTTCTCAGGCATGGTCTATAGGCCATATCATGAGGTTCTGTCAAATTTCTGAGCATGATATTATTTAGTTTAATTTTTGTTATTAGAGAATAAGCATGTTAGGACTGTGTTTAATTCTGAAAAATTAGTTTTACTACATGTTAATGTCACAAAAATTTCCATAATCTTATAGTGACTGTTCACATGTTTTGGACCTTCTAGAACTGACTGCTTTACTGTCTAACATGTTAGGCGAATATTTCACTGAAATATGTATGAAATCTGTTTAAATTGTTAAAATTAGTTTTACTATTGCAAAAAATCTGAAAAATTGGACATGTGACATATTACCTATATGAAGCCTGTGATAAAAATTTGATACTATTTTGACAACCGTGTGTACTATTTGTCTTTTAAAAGTGTATTTAAGCCATGATAAGTGTGTTTAATTTAAATCATGTAATTTCAAAAGAATTGCAGCATGTTAGGGCACTGTTATGTTTAATTTAACATTGTGGAACAATCATACGGAGTTTTATAAACTGAAGCATGTGTATTTGTTTAAAGTGCATGTGAATGAGTTAAAGAGTGCATATAAGTGAATGACACCATGTGATTAAGTGTTAATGTGTAATGTGTGCCGAGATTGACACTGCTACCATAGAAGGTTGTGGAGCCGTACTGTAGAAAAGTCCCTTGGGAAGGCTCATTGTGTATGTGATATCCTGTGGGCATCAGGATGAAATCCTGGAGGTGGACAAGTACCACTAGTTAGGGTGGAGAGGGCTTCTCTTGGTTCTGCGTAGTTACCAAGATTCGTCACTATATTCCCTAGGTGACAGGTATATGTTATGTGAATGTGTGTCCTTCTTTATGGTGGTTCGGACTATGTCTCACGGAAAATTAAGTGTAAAAGTGTGAAAAAATGTGAAAATGTGCAATGTGAACATGTGTTAGTGTTATGTGAATGTGATAGCATGTGAAGAGGTGTGAAACCATGTGAATGAAAGTTATTTATGTTAAAACAGCAAGCTAAAGATGTGTATATGTGTTATAAATGCATGATAAAATTGTTAGATATCATGCTTGGATTGCTAGTTACCTTGTGCTAATTTCCATGCTTTATTTGTATAAGAATATGGTTGATATGAGTTGTAATTAGCAACATGAATCATGTTACATGTTATGTGTAGAAAGCATGTATAGGTTATTTATGCTTAATTGTCATGAAGCATGTACCATGTATTTCTCTTATTGTTTAAAAGACTAGCATGTGTATGTGATATGTGTAAGGATGTACCTTTAGGTTGCTTGCTGGGTCTTGTTGAAAGACTCATACTTGCTTAAACATACAGGTGAGACACGTGTCCTCGTACTTGAGGAGGATGTAGTGAGGAGCGACTCTGAGCGAGAGGAGTAGCTGCTTGTGGAGATCGTTGCATAGTTTACACTTTCTTTTCATAGTATGTGAACAATGTATTCATATGGACTTGTAATATTGTGGACATTTGTTATTTCTTTTATTGCTATATAGACTGTGGAATCATGTGAATGATGATGGAATAAGACTTCTCTTTTATTTCTGATGTACTCTTTTGTTATTTATGTACATCTCGACCTATTGTGTAGCGTTGGGTAAATGCCCCACTGTAATGATGCTCTTTATATCGATGTGGATTGGTATAATCCTACCGGTATAAGGAGGGTCGTTACGACTCTGCCTCCTCTTTGGCTAAAGCAAACACCCGAGCTTAGGCTCGAGGCCTTCTTGTTGTCCTGGCCGCTGGTCTCACTGTTACTGGGGCTGCCACTGCCTGCTGTGCCATCTACAGACAATCCTTGATTCGATGATCCTTATCTCCAAAATGAAGGCACCTCCCCGAAGCAATCCAGCAAACGTCTACGCCATGCCTGTCACGCCCCGACACGGAATATCGGAACACGAGGCAGTTGCAAGTAAACGGGTACAGAGCAAGTACTAGACATAAAACCATTGCACAATGAATAATACTAAAGAAAACTCTTCTCATTAATAATTTCCAATGTCTAGTTACAACCACTAATATCATAGCCAATCTATAGGGCCCAATTACATTGAAAGAAAAGTAAAAGACTAAACTCAAACTACTAACTTAACTACTATAACTCTAACATAGGACTATGACACTAGGGTGCTCATAACATCACTCCTGGTCGTTACCGTCCTCTTGAGTGTATAGTTCATCCTCGGTCTCACCTGAGAACACAACGACAAATAACGCAGGGTGAGTGATAACGCCTAATGGGACTTAAATCTCAATAGTCAAGCAGGCTTTAAATGATTAATGCATTAAAAGGCAGAGTGACTAATGATAGAGCGAGAGAGTTAAGTAACGTAAGAGATAGCATGATAGCACGTAAATGAAATAGCACAAGTTTCCAAATATAGCACAAGCGTCGAGTATAGCACAAATAGCAAAATGGTCATAGCACAAAGTATAGCAATAGCACGACGAGTATAGTCTAGCACTTTTTGTCAATAGACAACGAGAGAACATAGCACTTTTGATAGTCATTTAGATAGTCAAGATAGATAGCACTCGTGTGTAATGCCAAACACTCTGATCATTTAACTCCCATGGGCACTAGCACTTTCGGGCGCACATCCCAGGACCAGATCGGGCCCTTTATATATTGTCAGGCATTGGTTACATTGTTTATCTTTAGACAATCAGTCAATGGCCAATATAGAGTACCAAGAAACAGACGAGAGCACTAGATGAATAGACGAGATAGTAGAGTGAATGTGAATAGATGAGCGAGTAGAGTATAGATGAGAGCTAGTGGACATTGCACGTAACACGTCGAGTAAACAGGAGATAGTAACAGTTGCACAACACGCGCACATGGTGTTGACAGTCAGGTGGAACTCACGACCCTACCACTGGCCATGTTAAGCACAGGTCCAGAGGTCCGGCGTGATTCAAGATAAGAGTGAACTTCTAATAGCCGTTTGGATCATGTTGATCCCTAAAGGGTATCATAGGTGTTAGGGTACAACCGGCTCATCGACCATGTGGGAATCCATGGACAGATGAGACTTACGGAGGCCTTGAACAAAGACTCACTAGTCCGGCAGAAGGAGTATCCGACGGAGAGTTCGTCCAAGTCAAGAGAGAGTGTGTATATAGAACTAAGTGCTCGACGTTCTAAAGGAATTCTAGAACAGTGGAGCATCGATAACGGTATTCCAAAACATCGCGAGAAAACGTAGACAAGTCTTATTGAAATATGGCAATTTAGTTACATAAATTACCAAATGGCGGCCGCTGGCGGGGCGTGGTGCTGGTGCGCGCGGAGGGGGGCTCGAACGCGGGCAACGCGCAGACGGGCTGGCGGCCGGGGGCTGCTGCTGCTGCTTTGCGTCTTTGCAAGAGAGAGAAACCGAGGGAGAGGAAGAAAGAGAAGGGGAAGAAGAGGAGAGGAGGAAGAAGAAAGAGAAGGAGGAAGGGATGTGCACCGGAGAAGAGAGAAAGTGGGAAAAGAATACCAATGAGAGAGAGAGGGGGAGGGTTTATAAAGTAGTAGAGAAAGAGAGGAAGGGGGAGAGAGGAAAGGAAAGAGAGATTTTTGGAAAATAGGAGAGGAGATTTTTAAAAGTGAGAAAGTGTTTTAAAAAATAATAGAATCTCTCATTTATTCTCTCTTGCTTCAATCCAATCCATTGGCCCATTAAGCACTTCATAGAATGACCCATTAACCTGCAAATACAACATATAATTGAATTTCATCAATTATAGTCCATGATAAGAGAAATCTATGAATTTATCAAGTATTTGTCAATAAAATGGCATGATTATTCATGATAATTATGAGATTATCACCAGATACATTATGAAATAATTTCATGCCAAATTAAGCCATAATTGGATGATTCAAAGTGTGTGTAAGTGTCATGAAATTGTAGATAGAAAAGATCATGTGCATGTACTTTAATCACACATAAATGTTTAATTTATAACAAGTGTAATCTTCTGTGTGTATGACTGTTAAATAAGAGTACAAGCACTGTGGAGAGTCAGAGCATCAAAAGTTGGGGGGTTTTATGCAAAAAACCAAAACGCGACGCACCCTTGTAAGGGTCGCGATGGGGTTCAGGCAGAACGCGACAGGCTCTTGTACAGGTTGCGATGGACTTGGCAGTTCGAGCAAGCAGGTCGCGACGGGGTCGCATGAGGGTCGCGACGGCCTAGTCAAGCCGGGCAGCAAATCGCGACGACAGGCCCTGTCGTGATTAGATCGTGACAGAGGGCACTGTCGCGATGGCCTTTGTGAATGCGGCCTATCGGGCCGTCGCATTCACAGGGTCTGTGCCCGAGTCCGATAGGGAGAGTACAGTGCATTGGATTGCGGACCTGACTTACCCTATTTTGACATAGGGTGATTCAAAAAAACATATCTAATTATACAGATGATGAAAAATCATGAAACCAATTGCGAATTGTTCTAGACATACATGGGTACTTATAGTAAATAGGAATTTGAAAACAAACAGGGTTTCGACATGCTATGGTCATGTGTATTCATGATGAACATGTAACAGTACATAGTTGGGGTAAAGAATTAATTCACGATGTAGGGTTGATGAAAATTAGGGCTTTCAGGGGCAAAAGACACATAACATCCATCAGTTCTTACAATAAAAATCTCATGGCATGAGGACGAGTATGCATGAAGATATGAATTTAAGAAGAGGGTTCGGGGTCATGAAGTTCACGGAACTTTGAAAATTAAGAACAAAAGATTTGCTCGATGGAAAAATATGAGACAAGAGGGCTTTGATTCCTGAGGTTTAGATCAACCTACAGACGAAATTGATTTAGTTTTGCTTGTGAGAATGCCTACCTTTGGTTGATTTCTTCTTCTAGGGCTAGATCTTGAAGAACGAGAGAGAGAGCTTGAGAAGTGCTTCTTCCCACGAAATCTCATCCTCCTTGGCCTCTCCTCCTGGTCCAACAAGCCTTTGGTACGAGCTAGGATCGGCCATGGGGGTTTAAAGAGAGTATTTATGCCTCTTGGGTTTTTATTTCCTAATAGGACTCTAATTACTATTTAATTCTGAGATTTCCTATTTCTCTCCTCTTTCCAAGCATGCCAATTCCAATTTGGGTTAGGTTGGGACCCAAACTCAAATTAGCTATTTAATGCATTAAATACCCATTTTCTAATTAAGTAATAATTTAGTTACGAATTTAGGGTATTTTCCTATTATTTCTCTTTTAAAAATCTCTATTTTGGCCCACTAATTTCTAATGGGTCTATTTAATAAAGCCCATTACTTCTTTTCATTTAATGGGTTTTATTTATTTCTCTTTTATTTGATTTTCTAATTGCTTTTATTTTTGTTATTATTAATTTTTTATTTTTCGAAAAATCCAGGTTGCTACAATGCCTCTTCTCACACTGCGAACATAAAGGCATCTTAGCCACCCTATCCTCTACTACCTGCGGTGTCGCTCTAGTTGGTACAAAGGTCCTATGCTGCTGGTAGGACACCTACTTATTCTTCCTATCATACCGCTGAAAGGAAGAACTAGGCCTCTTCATAGAAGCCTTCTTCTCCTCCAAGTACTGCTCCATCTCTGACTCCTGCCTACATGCTACACTCAAAGTTGTCTCCACCACAGTCTGGTGATCTAATGCCACAAGCCTAGTACGAAGTGATGGTCGGAGCCCCATCACAAATTTCTTCACCTTCTTTCTCTCATCTGCCACTATATGGGATTCATACTTGGATAACTCAGCAAATGGGCCTCATACTCCAACACAGACATTGCTCCTGAGTCAAAGTCAAGAAATCTTGCTCCATCTTATCCTGCACATGTTCAGGTACAAACTTTGCCTTTAACAGATGAATGAAATCCAACCAATCCACATCCTGAGCACCATCATCGAACCGAATGCGCAACACCGAAGTCCACCAAATGTTAGCACGCTATTGGTACCAATCTTTAACTCAAACTACTTAAGTGTAAAAAACCTTCTTTACCTAGAGCATATAAGAAGTCAAACTAACTTTGTCCTCATCAGCACTTCTAATGGCACGAAAGATTTTCTCGATCTCTCTCAGCCAACTCTCAACAACTAAAGGATGACTCTCCCCCTTAAAAGATGGCGGAGCCATCCTCCTAAACTTCTCCATGACCGAAGCACCAACATGGTCATGGTGTACAGCTGCCTGAGCCTAAAAGCAAACCACAACTTGGATATTTCAACGAGAAGTACAAGAGGACAACCAAAAACCAAGCCTACAACACTACCTGTGCCTGAACATGAGCTTGCAATGCTGCCTGAGCTTGGGCTTGTGTTTGCATAACATGCACAAGTCCTTGCATCAAAGCACCATAATCCCCTAGCAGGGGTGTTGGCAGAGGTACAAGCATGTTTGGCTACGCTTTCTGCCCACCACAAGCCTCCTCAGCATGTGCACTACCTATCTCCTCTCTCTACTCATCAGCACGAGCAGGAGCTAGACATCTTCTATGACTTACCATATGCTGCAAAAGTTTAGACATTTGGTTGGATCCACTAACTCCTTTCCAACCTATGTGACTAGTTCTATAATAACGACTTTGGAATATGTACATTGTTGATGGTTTGTTCATGTACATTCTCAACTAAGAAGTTGATCTGATACCAATCTTCGTAATGCCATTCTCCGACCCAGTTCAATCATACCAACTCACATTGGACCGAAGGAGACATTATAGTAGGAACGTACCCAACATTATCATGTAACAAACACATGGTTGAGTTATACACAAATAGAATAACAATATAATAGTGGAAGATAAAATTCATTTCCATCAACTTAATGTCCAACACCATAATCTATATAGAAGTAAACATCCAACATAACATGAAATGACAAGTCATAACCAATCCAACTAAAATATAACAAATTCCATTACATCAGCCCACACATACATAAAGCTCTCAACAATCTCAAATCTAATCCTCCCGCTCGGAGTTCGAATGGACAATCTCCTCAGTCACGGGATCCTCAGCCTCTCCTAAAATGTTGACAAGTATGAGTCTACACAAACCCAGCAAGTAAACAATAGCAATGCTCATAGTCTACATATACATTAAGCTTAAACCAATGTGCTATCGTATGACTATACTCATTCATACATGGTACATATCCATAATCCTATCATTCTCTCATTCTAGCATAACAATTCCTACATTAACATGAACACCATATAATCATAGAGCTATCAAGCATTTCACATAAGCATGAGGTTGATTATATCAAATCTGAAAGCTATCATTTATGCATGATACTACATATTGTCATGGTTCCATGGTCATCATCTATCATCATCATCATCATCATCATCAGAGCCTTATCCCATTATTTGGGGTCGGCTACATGAATCCTTTTCCGCCAAAGATTTCTATCAAGTGCTATAGTCGTGTTTAAACTCAAAAGGTCCAAATCCTTCTTGATAACATCGCACCATCTCATTTTAGGCCTTCCCCTAGCTCTTTTACTAGCATCCACTAAAATTTGGTCACATCTTTTAACCGGCGCCGAGGTAGGGCGACGGTACACGTGTCCAAACCACCTAAGTCTATTTTCTCTCATTTTTCTATCAATTGGAGCTATCCCCAGATCCTCACGGAAGCGCTCATTCCTAATCTTATCTTTCTTAGTCTTACCACACATCCATCTCAGCATCCTCATCTCTGCTACACATATTTTGTTTACGTGTTCCTTTCGCACTGCCCAACACTCCGTGCCATATAATAATGCAGGCCTCACTGCCGTTCTATAAAACTTTCCTTTAAGTTTCACTGGTATACGACGATCGCAAAGGACTCCTGATGCACTTCTCCACTTTACCCAACCTGCCTTAATCCTATGTGCCACATCGTCATAAATCTCCCCATTCTCTTGGATGATAGATCCCAAGTATTGAAAGCTACTACTCTTAGAAATATCTTGACCATCAATTTGAACCACATCTCCTTGAGGAACCCTTTGATTACTATAATTACAGTGCATAAACTCATACTTACTCCTACTAATTTTAAAACCTTTAGACTCCAAAGCATGTCTCCAACTTTCTAACTTAACATTTAAACCATCAATACTCTCATCAATTAAGACAATATCATCTGCAAATAGCATACACCAAGGGATATCATCATGCAAATGTTTTGTCACCTCATCTATAACCAGAGCAAAGAGATATGGACTTAGGGCAGAACCTTGATGCAAACCTATAGTGACCGGAAATTCACGGGTCTCTCCAGCAATAGTTCTCACACTAGTAGTAGCACCCTCGTATATGTCCTGAATCAAGTCAACATATCCTTGAGAGACTCCCTTCTTTGTTAATACCCACCAAATCAAGTCTCTCGGTACTCGATCATACGCCTTCTCCAAATCAAGAAAAACCATATATAAATCTCTTCTCATCTCTCTATACTTCTCCATTAACTGACGCAATAAGAAAATAGCTTCTGTAGTAGATCTACTAGGCATAAAACCAAATTGATTTTCTGATATACTAGTCATACATCGCACTCGGCTCTCGATTACTCTTTCCCAAAGTTTCATAGTGTGACTCATAAGCTTAATTCCGCGGTAATTATTACAGCTTTGAATATTCCCTTTGTTTTTATAGAAAGGAACTACAACAATTTTTCTCCATTCTTCTGGCATTCTCCGTTCCTTTAAAATTTTATTGAAAAACTTAGTTAACCATTTAATACCAATGTCTCCTAAGCCTTTCCACACTTCAATAGGTATGCCATCCGGTCCTAAGGCCTTACCCAATTTCATTTTTCTTAAAGCATCACCCACTTCTGACATCTTAATACGCCTGAAATACTGATACTTATCAAATTTTGTTGACTCTTGATTCTCTTCTAAGGAGGCATCCTTAAAACAATTTCCATTAAGTAATTTCTGAAAATAGTTATACCATCTCTCTTTAACCTCTAGATCCTTAACCAAAACCTTTTGATCTTCATCCTTAATGCAACGAACATGATCTAAGCCTCTACTCTTCCTTTCTCTTAATTTAGCAAGTTTAAATATGTCTTTTTCTCCCTCTCAAGTTCCTAATTTATTATATAATTCTTCATACGCCTTGGACTTAGCTTCACTAACTATTCTTTTAGCCCTCTTTTTAGCTATTTTATAAGCTTCTAAAGTTTGATTATTCTTGTTTGTTTGCCAAGCTTTAAAACAATCTCTTTTAGCTCTAATGGTATTTTGAATTTCCTCACTCCACCACCAAGTCTCTCTTTCTATATTCCTTTTACCTTTAGATTTACCTAGGAGTTGATTTGCTACATTTTTTATACAATTTGTGACATTATTTCACATTACATTAACTTCTTGATCTAAATTCCAGATATTTTCTTTTACTAGATGATTTTTAAATGTTTCTAAATTTTTACTTTTCAAATTCCACCACTTAATCTTAGCACAATTATTTATGATGGTTTTTCTTTTAAATTTTGGAATACGAACATCTATTACTAGTAACCTATGTTGTGGGGCTAAACTCTCTCCAGGAATAACTTTGCAATCTTTACACAAAACTCTATCAGCCTTTCTAATAAGAAAATAGTCAATTTGGCTCCTATGTGTTCCACTCTTGTAAGTTATTAGGTGTTCGTCTTTCTTCTTAAAGAATGTGTTAGCAATTACTAGATCATAAGCCATAGCAAACTCAAGAATACTAGTACCCATGTCATTTCTCTCGCCAAAACCAAATCCTCCATGAATCCTCTCATATCCTCTATTACTTTCACCCACATGACCATTAAGATCCCCACCAATAAAAATTCTCTTCACTAGGGATATTTTGGATCAATCTATCAATAACCTCCCAAAAATGCTTTTTAATGCTCTCTTCTAAACCCACTTGTGGTGCATATGCACTAACTACATTCAAAGTAACCTCACCTACGATAAGTTTTATTAAAATAAGTCTATCTCCCAATCTATTAACTTCTACAACTTTCTCTTTTATGTCTTTATCTATTATTATGGCCACACCATTTCTAGAGTTACTAGTTCCTGTATACCAAATTTTATAACCATCAATATCTTTAGCTTTAGATCCTTTCCACCTAGTTTCTTGTAGACAAGCTATGCTAACCCTTCTATTCCTCATTAACTTGACCAACTCCAAACCCTTACCTGTTAAAGTTCCTATATTCCAAGTAGCTAGAAGAATCCTATGTTTTTGGACTAACTTCTTTACCCGTGTTCGTCCAACCCCACACGGGAACCCTTGCCTATTTGACACCGCAATCGGGCGCCATCGCGGCGCATCGCTTATGGGGAACGCCCTAGCTGGCCCTAGCTCACTTATCATTCCATCCGGGTTCCGATGAAACGCGTCGCTTACGGGGGACGCCCTAGCATTAGCACAAATATTTAGATCAGAATTCATGTAAGGATTTGACGTTATTTTACTGCTGGCTGTCAACCTAACGCAAACCCTCCTCCTTTCTCACCCGGGCTTGGGACCGGCTACGGCGGAGTTATGGTCATCATCTATCATATACTTGCAAAGAGGTAACAATCATAATTAAATCCATTCTAGACTAATATGTAATCACTAAACATGTGTACACAAGTCAACTTCAGCAATATTCCATGTACATTCATGTAGCTTTCATTCATTTCAGAATTGACGATTTTCATTCATGTAGTAATCATTTACTCATTCAATTCATTTACAATAATAGTGTTCAGAATTGCCAAGACACAACCCTAAAAACCACAAGAGGCTAATCATTCATTCACTTATCACCTAGGCAAGGGTGAATAAGTTTTGGTTATTGTGCAAAATCGGGGGAAGTCCCCCACACCATTTCCAGTGGTACTTGTCCACCTCCAAGATTCCATCCCCATTGCCCATAGGGCCATGTAGTCATGTAGGTAAACCATAGGGGCGTTGCTATGGTTTACTTTCATATAGTATCCTCTATGGTGGCAGTGTCTTATAGGCAAATTTTAGTATCATTCGTTCATAGTTCACACAGGTGTTCACATCATTTCCATTGTACTCATTCATAGATATTTACATGCTTAAAGCATAACCCACATGTTCAAAATCAATTTCTCAATTACTGTAGCATAGTGTATTCAAAAATTCAAAATTTATCATGCTAGAGCATCAATAATTATATACATTCACATAATTTCAATTTTCATGTGAATTAAAACATCCATATTTAGAAATACATAACTCTTTATACATGGTTTAGAATGGAGCAAAATTTTAACTATAGCATGCTTCCAAATATATGACGAAGTCCTAATTTTTAATATTTTTCTGATATGCTAAATTATTTATGCAATTTAAATAGCCATTATGATAACAATATCACATAAATTCAGAATTTCTATGGAGATCAATACTTAATGTTGTGATGTCTACACTAACATGCTTAGACCTGAATTACCTATTTAAAATAAACCATTCTAGATATAAACCTTGTTCAAAAATTCAAGAATTGATCATAGACTTCTCTAGTAACTTGACAGAACTACCAAAAATCTGAAATCATGCATTCGTTCTCATAACATTCCATTTAGAAGAAAATAAAGAAACTGCAAGAAAGAGTTTGATGGCAGCATCGACTGCTATTTACATAGGGTAAATGACAATGAATGTTGTCATCAACATGGGCTAGCGGCAAGGTAGGTCGCTTAAACCTGAACTCAGTAGCACAGAAGATAGTTGTTAAGTTCCTCCGAACAAAGAATTTAGAAAATAGCACATGAAATGACAAGGGAAAAACCTCATCATTGAACCCAAAGATAAATTTGTAAAAAACCCAGTAAAATCATAATAGAACCTATGACCATGAAGCAAAACCCTTGGTTACTTGCCTCAAAAGCCCATAAATCCTTGGATTTTAGTCGAAGAAGCTCGCCTTCTCCAAACCAGACGATGATCCTTCCTCGCTTAGATCTGAACTCCAAAGCCTTTTGGATGTCGATGCCTCATCCACAGCACTTCCTCAGGTCTAGAGGGACCTTCTCCTCCCACAAACTAGCATGCAAAACCCTCCTTAGATGGAGAACGCTCTCGCAAGGAAATCTTTCCAAAGGAAACCTAAGCCAAATGAGGCTTCAACCAGCCAGATCTGAGGTTATTAGGATATCTTCATGATCTAAACACCTAATCCTAGCCATCCACTTCAAAATACCTAAATCCTACAGCCCTAAACATGCACAGATCGTTGCCATAACCACTACAAAAATCTCGAAGAAAATTGGGAAAGGTTTATTTACATGAACATCGTTGTCGTTGAACCAAAGTTAAGGACAATCGATGATGCTGTCAGAAAAACAGAAATCTAAAAATTCTATAATTTGCTCAGGGTAGATGACAATGTTCATTGTCGTCTAAATGAAGTTAACGACACTCAACTATGTCGCCAACTGTGGTGGACGGCATATTGCATTGCCATTAAGTTCACACCCGTAGAATAGAAGCATAACAGTAGCAGAATTTCATCTTAGCATACATATAGTTCAGAAATAAAATTGTAGTCAAATTTCTAGGGCACTACAAAGACTCAGGCTACTTGTGCCCCTGGGATGCATTTCTGGCTGACAACATGCATGATGCCCCAGCCTTGCTGCATATGACGAACCAAGAAGGGATCCATCTTGACAGGCTTGCCGCATGGTTGAAGAATGACATCCATGAAATCCCAAGAGCTGATCGGAGTACCGAGTGGAAGCATCTAAGGTTCATGAGGGTGACAGATGGCCTGGCCATATGTCTGGCTGGTGTTTTCCTTTTGCCTACCACTGGTGACTTCCTGCGATATGAGCATGTCAGCATAGTGGCATATTTGGCGCAGGGGAATACCCTGGGTCAAGGTGCCTTGACCCATCTGTACAGTTCACTATACTCCATGTGCATGGGTGGTCCAACTTGTGGAAGTTTGTTCATTCTTCAATTGTAGATGGAATTGCACTTCAAGTTCGACTTGGCAGACAACCTTTTGCCCCAGTCCAGGATCTTCAAAAAGAGTGATGTCTACCCTGCCAGGGCTTGGTACAACCTTGAAGATCAGGTGAAAGTAGTGACAATGCACTTGAAGGGGAGAGATTCTTGGAGGGACTTTTTAGCTTCATGACGGAGGAAGACTTCATCCATGTGCCTAGATGTCTTTTGGGGAGGCAGTTTGTAGCTCGGAAGACAAAGACTCAAAACCTCTGGTTGGTTGATTCTAATCAGATAGTGTTGTATCAACTACATCGGTGCCATATCCATCTATGCATACCTCGATGAATTCCTCTTTACCCAGTCTCAGACAGAATGTTCATGGTACGCCAATGGGGTTCTAAGGATGTTCGTGAATTTCTACGCCAGAGTAGGAAGACTTGGGTGCACTACAGTACCCTCCACACTGCTCACCTCGAGGTTCAGGAAGATGCTGCAGAACTAGAGGAATATTTGCATTATTTGGAGCCGTTTTATCTAAAAGGTTCTCCTTCTTATGCTTCTAGGAGGGCTCGCAGCTGCTCCCCATGAATGTACTTTTCCTGCAAAATGTTAGTCTCCACAGACAACAACAATATAGTTAAATAACCATGAATAAAGAGTAGGGAATTTTCAATATTTTTTGCATTTGTGTACTTTCCGTATAACTCTAGGAAATAGAGACCAGAATCGCATTAGGACTTCTACCCCTAACCTCCATATATACTCCCTTCCTATCCTTACATCTCAGAACATCCAAGAGAAACCTGAAGTCTTCCTAATGGACTCTTCCAACTCTTCCTCATCCCTGCTCCTTGTTCCAGGTGTTCTAAGTGAAGTCCCAGGGTATTTAAGCAACTTGGTGGCCAATGGAAAGGTATGTACATCATGTTTTCTTTAGAAATGAGTTTTCTCCTGTTCGTTTTCATCCTTTCCTTATTCTTCAGACCTGCGAATTTCCTTTTTTTAAAGCCTCTCTTAACTTTCCCAACCCATGGTTACATGAAGAATCTCTCATGGTTTAAAGAATAATGCATGCACTTCATGAAGACATGAAGGAATATATAGACAAGAGGAATGTGTCTTCTTTGTGACACAATTGGGAAATATCCTTATGAAATCTGGTGGGGTTTTGACTCCATGGAGCACTCTTAGAGCGTTGACACCCACACACACATACTTTTATTTTTCATGATTTTGAAGCCAGTGTTCACTTAGGGGAGTTGGAACGTTGGCTTATGTGGGATAATGTAACGAAAAGTGATGACGCTATGCCCCTCCAACCATGAAACAAGATATTATGTGACATAGTGCAAGACAAGAGAGAGATCTACCACATGATCAGCAAGAAGAGAATTTTGCTAGATCGGCTCACAAGGTCGCTCATGCAGAATATGCAGATAATTGGCAGATTAAGAGCAACTCGTGGATTGGTTCTTTGTCTTGGCAGCGGTGTCTTGTTCCCCATGATAGGTGATGTTCTTTGCCTTTGAGTATGTTCGGACTCTCTCTTTTTTGTGGCATGAGTAGTCCATTGGCCCTGTGGTTCCAGCACACCTCTACAGCTCCTTTACTTCCATGAGCATGGGCGGATACACTTGTGGGAGCCTCTTCTTTCTCCAGCTTTGGATCGAGATGCACTTCCAATTTGACGATGCACCCTTCATGCCCCAGTCCTTCCTCCATAGTGCTTTTTATGCTATCGTGGGACCGGATGGATCTGAACTTCATGTCAAGCATTTCATGTCTCATCTGGGAGGGTGGGAAGCATGACGCTTCTTCTTCAAGAGTGTTCACATGACAAGCTTTATCATGAAGCCAATACACATGAGTCATGTCAAATATGTATGGTTCATTAAGAGAAAAGGAGGTCCGATGCTGTAATGACCCCGAGGCCCGGACCCTCGGCTCCCACCAAGAATCCGAACATCGAGACCGCTACCCATGGATCCAGAGACCCGGAAGGGCTAACGGATTGGTCTAACAATATATGTAATAGAGATAAATAACAACAAATGTACTAAAGTGCACCACAAGTGAACGAAAAGTGTCCAACACTAGATAATAGTCTAGTACAGTCCCAAAGTAAATAAATTACAAGTGTTGAATATAAAATGGAAAGATAGGTCCCTTAGGGGCATACCCCGAGGTGAAGTACAACTGCTGGGGAAAACACTGCTCACTAGAGACACCGACTACTGCGGGCCCGTCTCCTCAGTCCGCCGCGGAGGGAGCTGCTGTGAAGTCTTACCTACAAAACAGGGAGTGAGCTTCACGAAGAAGCCCAGTAGGGACTACCAATCTCCCACTGGTTCTAATAGCAGAATAGAACTAAGTGCCATAAATAAATAAAGCAGTAAAGTCTATTCTACTAAACAGAGTCAAGTGCGGAAGCGTGAAAGAAACTACACGGTCGTCGGTCTAGGCTACACAGCGGGACCGGAAAACCCGTGTAAAACAAGGCACCACAAGAACCCAGCTATAACACAGATAGTAGACACTGTCTGGACAAACACACTAGCTACAGAATGCTACACTAGTCATCCGGTCAGGTGCGCCACGCGCCTTACCCTCGACCAACGGTCCATGTCTAGCACCTCCCATCGGAGTGAGACGCGGAACAAGAACAAACACAACTGTCGTAGTCTAGCCGGACTACGGTCCCACACCTGACCCCTCTAAATGGTTCCGGAACCATGTAGAGTGAGGCAGTGAGAAAGGACTAGATGATATGTGCCGTACGAGCTACCAACTACCCGTTGTCCCAGACTCAGCTAAGAGAGCTCTACAAATGACTCACACCGATGTCCCACCATTTTCCACTACTGCTACCAGAGTCAGTGACTCGAGCAAACCCCGCCGCCCGGAGCAACCCCCCTCTGACACAGCGTGCGAGGACCGGGGGTCTCAGGTAACGGTAACAACCTGTCTCGTGGACAACCCCTCAAGTGCCGAGCATCGGGTGAAGAGACTAGAGTAGCACTGCACTAGGAATAGCACAGGTGACAAGAAAACTGAGTCGCAAGGGAAGCGGAACATCAAAACCTGTCGCCAGTCCCTCTCGGTCAGAGAGGCAACGCAGCGATGTGTCGCGACCATATCGCGATGATCCTGCCTATCATGACAAGAATCTAGAAGGTGACCCTTGAGCCCGTCGTGACAAGAACGTGATGGTTGAGGACGCCGCAACAAGCCTGGTTCATTTGAACGTGCCCCGTCGCATTTGCTAGACGCGACGGGTCCAGGGCGCGTTCAAGAGAATGCGATGCAACGATACATCGCGACCTGGTCGTGACTGGGCGACCACAGCCGAGTGTTCAAACAGAGCAACACCCAACAACCCAAAACACACAACTTGCTACAAATGGGAGAGGAAGCATATAGACGATAGAAAATTGTGCAAAATCATACAAACCACCCCAATTAACCCTCAATCAAGCATGTAAGGCAAAGCTACTCTCACAAGTGCCTCACACAACAGGAAAACCCTCAACACCCCCATATCCAAAACATGCATGCAGAGCACAAATCACATTCCACAAAGCCATATGAAGCATGCAAAGGACCTAGCATGATGTCTAGGCTTGGAAAGAAGGGGGTTTGAACCTAGCTTGATAGAACTAGGGGGAAGGTTTGGATTCCCTACCTCCAAATAAAGATCTACCCAAATAGGGCCTTCTTGTAGGCTAGCACCCCTCCACCTCCGAGCTCCAACGCTCCAAGAGCCGCCGTCCACGAGCCAAGCACCTTCACAAGCCGATGGAGAGGATCCACACTATGGAGGAAGGATAGCCCACAGAGAACAAGAAGAAGAGTAAGAGGGAGAACCATGCAGAGCACATATGAACAACACCACACAGTCCAAATCCCTACCTTCACAATTCTCCCCACACACACCAAGCCACAAAGAGATCCACCCAAGCTCCCCACGGAGCAACAAGCCACAGCAGAATCGCCAGAGAGGAAGAACACAGGCAAAAGGGCAAATGGGGGTTCTGCTCTTGGGCTCAGGCACTTAAACACAGACGTTGGGAATGCGATGGACCTGGCCGTCCTGTTACCAATGCTAACATGACACCCACCTGCGTCGCGATCTGGAGCTGTCAGCCAGTCAACCCACCAATCGATGTGCATGCAAAACTGACAGTAAGAACGCGACGGCCAACCATGTCGCATTCATGCATGCACTTCGACACGTGGTGCAACTGTCCCGATAGCAAGACGACAAGAAGACAGTCTACTGTCAGAATCCTATCACGACAGGGGCGGCCGGCGCGTTCCCAACCAGAACGCGACGGTCACCTATGTCGCCTTCAGAATGCGACGGGCCGCTATGTCGCGACCACAGCCGGGAGAGCTAACCCCTAAAGGTAACGGGATGTTACAAATGGACTTTGTGCTCTATCAACCTTACCGGTGTCATCATCAGCATGGTGCGCCTAGACGAATCTCGGCCCAACCCAAAGTTACCTCCATGATCTTTCAACGAGTTCGTAGCACAGCTAAAGAAAGAAGCTTCACATTCTTCAACATGCGTGTTTGGCAACACTATTCCGAGGCAGATGAGAAGAGTTGGTTCAAGCCAAAGGTCCAAGAGAAGGAGAAGAAGATCAAAATTTACGAAGAATACATGAAGACTATCCGTCTTGTTTTCTGATTTTCTTATGACTTAAAGAAGCCCAAACAATGTAGTTTTCACAAGCTTTTGAAGAAGGAATGAATAAAATTTAGTTTTTTGTGCACTACATTGTGTTGTTTGCATGTTGTGCATGCCTCTGCACAGTTCTGGATAGCTTCTGGATGGACAACTGTTGTAGGAGACAACAAGTTCTATCGCCCAACATAAGACCGATGACAACATTTCATGCCACTCAAATATTTCAGCGACAATCTACACTGTCGCCTACAAAACCCTGAAGACAATGTCGATTGTCATCAAAACCACCAGTGGAAAACCATGCACGCATAGAAATCATGACCCTCATTAATGAGGGGTCGCATCATTTGACCGACATGACCCCACTCTCTCTCTCCTACCTCCCCCTCTTTCAAATGAGAGTAGGTGAGAGAAGGCCTTCCCTCCCTTCTCTCACTCACTTCTACATCTGCTACTCTCTATTCTCACTCTATCCCCATTCGACAAAAACAAAGGCCTCATCCCTTCCTTCTTTGACTCGAGCAAGCTCCATGGCAGTGGTGTGGCGGAAAAGGGCAGTCAATGCCCCTGAGATGAGGGATGAGGAAGAGATGGAGGTGGAGGCATGACCGGCTGATGAGGAGGAGGAAGAGATTCCGGTCGCTGAAGGTAACAGTGAGGAGGAGACTTCCTCAAATGAAGGGGAAGATGAAGGAGAAGAAGAAGAAGAATCGCCAGCACCGCGGCCTCAGGTAAGTTACCAAAACCCAACCCAAAATTTAATTTTATGTGGTCTTTGGTTCAGCACATAAGAGACAATTTGGTCAACAATATTCATTATCGCTCAAACAGGCTAGCGACAATATGGCATGCACCTAGCGACAATGTATAATGCCACTAAAATGCCTTGACGACAAGCCCTTCTGCCACTAAAAATGCTTTAGCAACAAAACCTATTGTCGCTTATCAGAAATTGATAGAAAGAATGCTTGCTTATGTAGGGAATAGGCAAGATCCGGAGTCATGTCTGTTGGGACACAGTGGCATGGTATCGGGCCATGCCATTGAGCCAGCAAGAGATCGTGGATCGGGCCAGGTTTAGGCATTTGTTCAGGATCCTTCTCTTCACTGTGGATGCACTGTCCCTTGAGGCCTTGAGGGAGTGGTAGGATGAGGAGTTTTCGGGCTTTCATTATGCCATGGGGGCATATGATCCCGACGCTAGAGGACGTGGCCTACCTAACAAGCTTGGCAATGAGCGAGGAGCCCGTAACCTCCCAAGATCGCTCCGACTATCATGACGATGTGGCTGAGTTGTTGGGGGCAGATTCTGCAGAGGGGCGGCAGCCTAGTCGTGCCCTCACGATTGGAGCTTTCCCAGCAGTAGTGGGGATGGAGGGAGGTGAGGGGTCGCTTGGAGGGCTTGCAGGAGTATTAAGTACGAGTGCGGGAGAAGGCAACTTTCAGCTAGTGGAGCGATGAGCAAAAGGTCTGCATTTTTTTTATGTACATGTTTGTATGCCTCTTGTACTCGACCCAGTCATCGCAGATGAATGTGAGGCTGGTGAGATATTTGAAGGACCTAGACAGAGCGGCTCAGTATGCATGGGGGGCGAGGATGTTGGCACAGCTACTCTTTCTTCTACCCTAGAGCACCTCCTCCTCTCACAGCATTGGCGGATTCACACCATTTCTCCAAGTATGAGTTTAAATTTGAAATTTGATCACTATGAACATTTTGTGCAATTTATAGATGTGAACTGACCCAATTAATTTTTCTGGACAGATATGGGGATACATGTGTTTCTTGATCGGTCACAGAATCCAGCCGGAGAGCTGAGGGGAACTACTCCCATTGATGGCTTGGTGGGAGATGGTGAGGGATAGTCGACAACTGGATCGGCAGGTTGAGGATATCCGAGCCAAGATCAATAGCTTCTCACCTGAGGAGGTAAGTTAAAGCACTTCAGCTAGCCTACATTTGATTTGATTTGACTTGATTAATTGACTTCGCTGAATTGTTATTTCAAGTGGTATGGACTCCACATGAGGAGGAGGATGTGGATTTCGACAACCCGGAGATAGTTCTTGACTACCCTATTGTGGTTGGCAGTGGGGAGATGTTTGATCGGGAGTTCTATCTCCATTTTTGTGGGACCAAGGAGCCACACTTTCTCCGGCTAGTGGTGTGCACACTCGAGTGGCACCAGTCATTGGTCGAGGTCCTGAGGTTGGGACACATGGGCCACTCATGTAGGAGGTTTGCAGCGGAGGACCGCAACTGGGGTCTAGACCACGGGGACACAGTGAATTTAAATTTGAACTGACTGGGTGTTGATTTTGTGAAAATGGATAGATGTTGGAGACTACCACTATTTGGCTCCGGGAAGGCCATATAGCCACCCTGGATATGGAGAATAGGTAGTTGCAAGGCGAGATTCGAACTTTGGTAAGCCTTATAGAACTGAACTCTCTATGTTGCCCCTATCCTTGCCCTTAACCATGATTAATTGATGTGCAGGAGACCGAGTTGGCTCAGTCCGAGGGGGATGAGGAGGCAATGTGGTGGGGAGTTCTAGCGCCCAGCCACCCACAAGGGATCTGGAGCGGCTGCTACAGTATGCATTATCTCGAGAAGAGGCTCGAGAGAGAGAGCTCAAGTACTAGGTAACACAATTCACACAATCTCTCTTTGTATGTAATCATTGTGATATAAAATTGACATGGAATGTGTTGATTGCAGCGTCGAGTCATGGAGACCCACCTAGCCTGGGAGAGGGCCCTCCAAGCAGAGGTAAAGGAGCTACGGAAGTGAGTGGAGCACCTGGAGGGGCGCTTGGAGGAGGCACGAGACTGATCCACGACCACCGAGAGAGATAGGATCTTGGCGGACATGGTGAGGGTACGAGTAAAAGCGGATCTAGAGTTCCTAAAGAACTAGGTGCTGAAGAAGCGCTGTGAGCAGAGAGGTCAGCAGGGGACTCCTGCCCCATCTCAGTCACTCTTCAGCGACCTCGACGACATCCTCTTGGTGGGCAGCCTGTCCATCGCCAATGGAGGAGGACCAGGTGAGGGATTGACGGGGGGTAGGCCACCCTGCCCTAGCCAGAGGCGGAAGTGAGAGGAGAAGGAGGATGAGGTGAGCTCTGCTCGTTATTAGAGGCCCCAAGAAGGTGAGGCAGAGCATTAGATATTGTACTCCTAGGGGGATGCCCCTAATCATGATAGTTGTACATGTGACCTTTTGATTATATATACAAATATGTCACTCTTTTGATTGTGTTCCCATTTGCCTTCTTGAATAAATCTGCATCCAAAACATGAAGGAAGCATGTTAGTGTAGTATCTGGCTTAGCCCTTCGCTTAAATAAAATATTTCTTGAAGCAAGGTCATGGGGCTAAGCCTTATTAACGAGGTGAAAAAAACTAAAAAACTAAAATAAATGTGATATGCACAGTGTCATGTTAGTATATATATACATAGTGGATAAAAATAAACAAATGGTATTTACAAAAGATAATAAAGATTTTTTTTAGACATATACATATGTACAATTTTTTATTTTACTCTTTTCTATATTTGTTTTATTGATTTTCTATTTTTTGTTGACCTTTATCTGAACCCCTATAATGGTCTCCCAGGCATCCTAAGCACGCAATCTATGTAGATTTGTACTGCACATAACACACAGGGGTAACTTGCTCCGGTTAAGACTTATTCTGATGACAATGTCGTCATGGAATGATTAGGCTCCCAGTTGCTTCCGACTAGCATGACCGCGATACATCCTGTACGGTAAGCAATTTTCCCAACCCTGGTCGCTTTCCTCACTACATAGATCGATAAAGGTGGATTGATCAACCATGCGACTGTTGGGTTCTCATGTTGGGAAGATTGAGCTCACATTCTAATTAATAAATACAACATGTTTTTGATGATGAACATTGATGTGCAATGATGTACAATGCAAACAAGTGATAAACAATGTGAATTGAGTTTTAAATGCATGAGATCTTCAAACAATAACTTGTCATAACAACTTGGTACAATGCTTGATTTTATGCTCATAATATCTCACTAACTATGTTTACTTTTGTAGGAGATATACCATGCAAGACATGTGCCAAAAACAAGCTTGAAAGATCAAGAAAAAGTCAAAAGACAAGGTACCTGTCGACAGCAAGCAAGGACCTGTCGACAGATACAACCAGTCAAAAAGCAACTAGTTCTGCCAAGGCATTGCCTGCCGACAGCAGGAGTTCCCCTGTCGACAGATGCAACCAGTCCAAAGACCAAAAGCTCTGGAAGGCCTGCGCCTGTCGACAGCAGCAGACCACCTGTCGACAGATGCACACAGTCAGAGCCTTCAGCCTTCTGGTTCTTCACAACTTGTCTACGCCTATCGACAGCAGGTGCAAGACCTGTCGACAGACAAACGGAAAACACATTACGGGAAGTTTTGCAAGTTGCCAAACTTAGTGTTTCTATGGAGTACGACTCTCCATATGTTAACACTCATATATAAGCAACCTTTTGCAACAAATCTCATACACAAGCAGCCTCCTTCAAAGAACCCTAAAGAGCTCTCCAGAAAACCTCTGTTCTGCTGCTTTGCTTCAACCTACTGCCCAGAACCAAGAACAGAAGACTTTTGTAGCGGAAGGTGAAGTTCGGACGTCTTAGGATTCAAGCATCTACATTAATATCTGATCTCAAAGTCGAAGCTTGGACTCCAGGAGGACGTTCAGAGGAAGAGTTTGCTTATTGGATTTGTTCTTCAACTCTCAAACTCTTCCCTGTTCTTTTTATTCCATACTTGTGTGTGTGTGTGGTGTTTCAAGTGGTGGTTGTGCTTGATACACGTGTGTGTGTGTTAATCTGATCGTGGGTACACATCAGATAAACACGTGTGTGAGTTGTAGTTCGTGAACTAGCTCATAAGCAAGTGATTCTACGTGTGTGTGTGACCTGTGGATGTAGGATACACGAGTTGTGTACTCCGAACCACGTAAAATCTACGTGTCTCGTGGTTTGCACGAATTTGCGTTAGATGTTTGGTAGGCACGACACATTTATACACGTTTGAGTACTTGCTTATCCATCTATCAATCACTCACACACATCCACACATAGTCTGATCATTGCTAACACTTTAATTGTCTGTGCTATTGCAAAAAGAGGGCGTTAAGCTTTTAAATTGTCCGTAATCTATTCAACCCCCCTTCTAGATTACCATTTAGGGAATTCTGCATCTCTTCAGCGACATCAACCCGGAATTGACGTCGTGACACCTACTAGTGACGCGCTTGCATTGACCTAAGCCCGAGACTTGACAAGGGTAAGGAAAACTCATTTTGTGGACACTATGACTAGCGTTCCTCATAATTGTAGATACAAGATTCGCAAAGTTTCCCATTCCCACTCAGACAAATGGTTGGTCAGTTATACGTAACACATGAATGATAAGAAAACAACATTGGATTTCGTATGCTTCCACCATCAAAGTATTTACTCAAACTGCCCTTTGAGGAGGAAATGTGTGAAATATATAGGAAGTTATTAAGGAGACAGTGTAGGTCATGTTCAGCTTCCAATCTAACTCTCTTACCTAGGGTTTTGGCCTTATGAGAACGTTGGAGGGAGATACTCTATTACTTTAAGTGTAGAGTTTATGTGGAGGGTACTTACTTTTTTCTACCTCCTTCCACTTTGGTCAGCCTTTTTTTGAGTACATACTTTTTGCTACCTTTTTTTAACCTCTAGTGGCTTTTCTTTTGATTTGGTCATTATTGGTATTTTACCACTCTTGCGATCTCCCTTTTGGTGGCTTTCCCCTTTGAAGGATGAGCTGGTTGGTCCCCTATTTGTGACCACACTCCTCCTTTCTAACCGAATAAGAAGAGAAGGGATAGCTTGTTTGTTTAGTAAAATCAATTGAGATGTATTAGCAATCCTCAGAGACATGGGCTGGCTTCCCATTACACAAGGTGTTGTGGACAATTGCCCCACGATCTTGGCCGTAGAGATTGGAATAAACCTTTTGAATCCACGATCTTAGAATATGAGGAACTGACTGACTGACAAACTGACTAACTCTATAGACTCAAGGGTAGAATTTCTTCAAGTAAACTCCATTCCACAGGTGTGAAAGCTCCGTACCCTCTTCATTAATTAACCTGTAAGCGTTCCTAGACAATGACTCCTTAATGATGTAAGGAACTTCCCAATTTTCCTTAAACTTACTCCGGGGACCGGTGGCTTTAATCAGTTTGCGTTTGAGCACTAACTCACCAATTTTGAATTTCAGAAAAATGTGCAATTCTTCTTCGATAAACTTATGCGTGATCTGCGTCCATCATCCTCTTCTCATCTAAGAGCTCCAACTAGGCCAGCAAGGATTCGCGGTGTTGCTCTAGGTCGAGCTCTTGGTCCAGCTATTCTCTCAGTGAAGGAGTGAGGATCTTATATAGGAGAACCACATATGTCCCAAATGTCAAGGCATAGGGAGTTTGTCCCATAGGACTACGGACAGTAGTTCAGTAAGCCTATAGAGCATCAACCAGTCGATCAGGCCAATCAGCATAAATATTAAATTTCAAGTCTTCTTGATTATTCTGATGGGAGTTTTATTTGTGGCCCCAGCCTTCCTATTTCCTTGAGGATAGTATGGCGATGAATGATGTAATGCAATACCAAATTTACCACACATGTCATGAAGTTTTTGGGAAATAAACTGAGGACCATTATCGATGACGATGTCCCTTGGAGTACCAAATCTGGCCAAGATGTTGCGCATGATGAATTTAACCACTATTGAAGCCTTGATTTCAGCAAATGCCTCTGCCTCTGCCCACTTTGTAAAGTACTCTGTTGCTGTCAAGATGAAGGACTTCTTCTTGATCTCTCCAGTACGGTCTTCAAGAGGACCCACGATATCGAAGGCTCACATGGTGAAAGGCCAAGGAGCGACAAGGGCGTGAAGTGAAGAAGAAGAAGCATGAATTTTCTTCGAATGAACCTAACATTGAGGATAGCGATGTACAAACTGAACACAAGATTCTTCGAGGCTAGGCAAATAGAAGTGCCTGAGAAGCCTCTGAGCAAAGGAACGACCATTGGCATGACCTCTGCACTCGCTAGAGTGGGCATCTTCTATGACTTGCCGAGCTTCTGAATCATCAAAGAAATGGATATAGACGCCACTGAGAGATCTACAATCTAGGATCCTGTTGCCCAGCTAGCAAGCCCAGAGGGGGGGTGAATGGGATTCTTAAAATTAATGAGTACCTAAAACTTGTTGACAAAACAGTCACACAAAACACACTTCGCAGATTGTTAGTGTTGGTGAAGGAAAAATCAAACACACAAAAGCAATCATACGACACAGAGAATTATCCTGGTTCGGATCTCCTCTCCTTAGGAGTCCTACGTCCAGTCCCTGAGCAATATCTCAGGATTTCATTTACAAGGGTACAGTCCCCCTTAAGGACACTACATCACCCAGCACCCCAGCTGGTCTTCCTTCACCCGAAGGGAACAACACCCTGGATACCCCACCAGGTCTTCCTTCACAACCGAAGGGAACAACACCCTGGATACCCCACCAAGTCTTCCTTCACAACCGAAGGGAAAATACAGGAAAAGTGAAATTAGATCAAGCCCCTAGATCAAGCTTATACAATGTCTGAAGCTAACTGAGAGGAAGATCTACAGTGAGGGACACTCTTAGTTTACAGAAGCTCTCAAGACTAACACACTGAATGCAGAGAGCTAAGAGCTTGAACAGAAGGGAGTGAGGCTTTGCTCTTCAGAATGCTGGCAGAAAGCTTGAGAAAGATTTTCGTTTTGAAACTCTAGGTCATTTTTCTTCTGGAGCTTCAGTCTTCTATATATATCTTCTATTTGAAAATTTGAACGTTGAAGTGCCCGTTGTCTCTAAACTTTTGTTTACGTTAGACTGCATGGTCCTGTAGAGCTTCCCGTTCAATGGTCTTCATGCACGCACAGAGAGAAGATCTTCTATAATATCCTTTGGCTTCTATTTTGTCCAACGTTGTATAACGAGTGCTGTCAGAGACCTGCACGCATTAGAAGCTTAAACAATAGACAGCTAGGTTGTCTCTTGTTGTCAGTCAATGTTAGACTGATTTTATACAGAAATAGAAGTTCCATTCTGTTCTTCTAAAAGATGTTTACAGAGTAGGCACGATAATGGAAGATATCATCTGCATGCACTACAGTGATATGTACTATCGTAATAAATGCATGGCAGTCAAAAAGATATACGTGAAGACTTTGACTTTTTCAACATATTCAAAAATTAGCTCGAAACCATTATTTTCCATGAAATCGTTACATGTATGACTTATGAAATCGTTATGCAAATGAGTTGATATTCATGTAAACCGTTGTGCACTTATAAGCAAATCGTTATGCACAAGTCATTATAATCAAATTGTTAAAGACAATGTGAATGAATCGTTATTTGCTATATCGAATCGTTATAAGAGTAAATCATTATGACGGTATAGGCAAATCATTGTGAACCAAGTCGTTACGAGCAAATCTCTGGTCTTCACTTAAGAAATCGATGCGATAAGCAAATCGATGTGATCACTAGAGAAATCGTTATGACCACTAAAAAAATCGTTATGACCAGTAAAGAAATCGTTATGATAGCAAATCGTTATGACCACTAGAGAAATCGTTATGATAGAAAATTGTTATAACCACTAAAGAAATCTTTATGATAGCAAATCGTTACGAATACTTAACAAATCGATGTGAGGGCAAATCGTTGCGATCACTTATCGAATCGTTGTGAGGGCAAATCGTTGCGATCACTTAACGAATCGTTGTGAGGGCAAATCGTTGCGATCACTTATCGAATCGTTGTGAGGGCAAATCGTTGCGATCACTTAACGAATCGTTGTGAGGGAAAATCGTTGCGATCACTTAACGAATCGTTGTGAGGGCAAATCGTTGCGATCACTTAACGAATCGTTGTGAGGGCAAATTGTTGCGATCACTTATCGAATCGTTGTGAGGGAAAATCGTTGCGATCACTTAACGAATCGTTGTGAGGGTAAATCGTTGCGATCACTTAACGAATCGTTGTGAGGGCAAATCGTTGCGATCACTTAACGAATTGTTGTGAGGGCAAATTGTTGCGATCACTTATCGAATCGTTGTGAGGGCAAATCGTTGCGATCACTTAACGAATCGTTATGAGGGCAAATCATTGCGATCACTTATTGAATCGTTGTGAGGGCAAATCGTTGCGATCACTTATCCGATAAAAGCACATAGCGAATTCTTATGAGTATGAAATCGTTATGAGCAAGGAAATCGTTGTAGCTTTGATGAAATTGTTATGACTTACAGAGAATCGATGTGTATATGGATAGTGTGAAGAATACTTACCTGTTTGGCTTGTTTTTCTTTTGTTTTGTTTCCTGTGCTCAAGACTTGTAGAAAATTCGTTAGATTAAACTTTATATAGTTTTGTTAATCACCAAAATAGACATGTAATTAATTTAAATTACATGGGGATAAACTGATCATCAGATCCCACCAATGATTTTGAAACGAGAGGCAATGCGGTGGATAGCCCTACCATCGTTCGTAGTGGTGTGATCAGGAAATGTTTCATCCCTGTAATAGTTTTGAATATCGTAGAACCAAGGATTGCCATCGGCAAAATCCTCGTCAATTTCTTGAGTGAGGGAATTAACTTCAGCATGAGGTAAAAGAAACTGTTGGAACCAAGGATGCTCAGTGGAGGGAATATGCATTTTGTGCACATGGATGGTCTCAGAATCTTTTTCGAGGGGGATATCAAGAGATGAAGCCAGTGAAGCAAGGGCATCAGCCAAAATGTTCTAAGCCCTAGGAGTGTGGATAAGAGTGAGTTTCCTGAATTGCCGACTACTTTGCTCACTAACTCCTGGTAGGGTTTCAGCCTTGGGTTTCTAGTCTCTTACTTGCACAATGACTGCCTCAAAATCAACTGAGAGTCTCTAAGAATTCTCAACTCTTTAATCCCTAGCAATAGCACCATTCGAAGACCAGTAAATAATGCCTCATATTCAGCTACGTTTTTTGTAGCTCGAAAGGAACTGATATGCATGGGGGATGAGTATCTCTTCCGAAAATAATAGGACTACCTCTATCCCACACCCTTTAGAGTTTAGTGCTCCATCAAAATAAAGGGCCCAACACGGCTCAAAATATACAAATCCTCATTTGGAAAACCTTCCACGATTGGGGAGAAAGTGGGAAGAGGGTGATGAGGCAAGTTGTAAGGCCCTCGAATTTTATTGCATTATTGTATTGCATGTAGATAATTCATGTTGTGTATGTGCGTATGTATGTATCTACGTATGTATTAATTAGTGTACTTATGTGTGTATGTATATAATAAATAATGTATTTATTGCTTGATGGTAGTGTGTACACAAAACTATATAGGTATTACATGTATATATGCATGATGTACATGGGTTTCTGCATGTTTTAGACATCTGGCCGAAGACCAGATTGGCGTCCATCCCATAGCCATTTATGTGGTGTCAGCGTCAACCCCATGGACGCCAACACTAATCCCAGTGTCCAATGATATGACGCCAACTTCTCTGACCTGCATGCATTGCAGAGCCAGAAATTCCGGAGGCAAGGCAACTCACCCATTGGGGAGCTGTCTCCCAACGGTCTGAGAGCCATCCTATCACCCTGTGCGTGGGAGAGAAGCCTCTCCCATATAGCTAAACCCGAATTTGCTTCCCCAGCCCTTCTCCTTGCCTTTTTACAAGAGAGAAAGAGGAGAAGAAACCCTACTTTCTGAACTGAGGAAAACCCCCACTTTGGAACCCAAAATCCAACAACCTGAAGCTTGTTCCGGGGTTCTGCTGCAACAAGAAGCTTGCTGGATCATCGAGGAAGGCTTCCCCACCATTGCTGCAGCACCTGCATCGACCTAGAACCTGGAGGAGAGCTCTTTTGGAGGCTTCTTGGAACTGCCCGAGGAGAGCTTCTCCGACCCATTTAGATCCCTTGGAGTTTTTCTATAGGCAAGTACCCCATTCATAACGTCCATGTATGTGTCTAGGATGGTTTTACTATTTTTGTATATTTTCCCTCGTGTCCTAGACCCTCAAATTCACCCCATCTTTGGAGCTCGGGTCTGTGTTCTGCACAGACCTGACATTGACGGCAATGTCCCTGTCGCTAAGATCATGCTTAGCGTCCATCGACTATGCCGTTTACCATGAATTAGCGGCCAGAGACCGCCGCCAAGTTCATCTGGACAGAACAGTGACCTGATCTGCCCTTCTATACGATTATTTTCGATATGTTTCACGATGAGGATATACTGTAAATCATTTATATGTATGTATAATGTTGAGGTGATGGATGTGGTGTGTGTGGATGGATTATCATGAATGTTAGGACTTAATTAATTCATGAAGATACATGTGTGATGAGTTTTAATCTTGTTAAACCATGTTTGCATGATTTAGGACAAGTCTAAATGCCCTAATTTGTGAAGATTATGCATGTGAGGTTCAGTCCCTGTTCTAAATTTCTGAGATTATTCCCATGCTTGTGTGAATTATTGCGAAATTGTTTAGGAAAAATAGAGATCATGCTAGGTCATGATAAGTCTTCCATAAATTAATGGATTGTTCAATAAATTCAGGAATAAATTCTATAGTTCCATGCCTGTTAGGGTTCAGACAGTGAGTGGTTAAAACTGTGTTTGTGTTTAACTCCATGTTAAATCGAATTGCGGATAGCATGTGAAATTAATGTTAGATTTTCTGTAATTTCGTTTTAGTTCAGAAAAAAATCTGAAATTTTCATGAGGAATCCTAAACCCGAAATCAGCCAGTGGTTAAAATTTCAGGTCATTTGGACCAGTATATGATGCAATATGAATTTTCCATGAAAACTGTGAAACTAATGCATGCCTTTGTAAAATAATTTGATGTTGTATGTGTCAACCTGATTTGCGAAATCTCCTGAACACTAGATTTCTGTGATTATAGTGACATGTCAGGAAAACAGAGCACCATGTGTGTAAATGAGTGAATGAGTAAAATGTGAATGTCATGTGCTAAACTAAGTGCTTAAAGCGGAAAACGTGTAATGTGTAAATTGTGCCAAGTGTGACATTGCTTCCACAAAGGGCAGTGGAACCGTATCGGGAAAAGTCCCCCTGAGAAGGTTCAAAGTGTAAGTGACCCTAAGGGCATTAGGGGGAAATCCTGGAGGTGGACAAGTACCACTGGTTAGGGTGGAGACTTGTTCTCCCGGTCTGCGCAGTCCAAGAGTCGCCATTGTATTGCCTAGATGGCGTCTATGTGATGTGATCTGTTGTGTCCTTCTTTGGTGGTTTGGACTATGTGTCACGGCACTAAATGTGAAAGTGTAAATGTGCATGTGTTCATGTGTTAATGTGAAAGTGAACAATGTGTAATGTGTATGTGTAAAGTGCAACTTATGTGAATTGGAAATGTGTGGAAAGAAAATGTGCAACCAAAATGTGAGGATAGGACATTGTAATCCATGTTGTGACAAATCTGAAACCATGTTAAATCAGTTGCTTTATTATGTTAAGACCATGTTGATATGTGTAAAATGCCTAGAATCCATGCTAGGGACAATTAACAAGTACGTGCACACAATTCCATGTTTGGTTGTTCACATGTTGTGTTTTAAATAACATTGTAGCTCTCATGTGTAGGGTTATGGATGCTAAATCATGAGAAAACCAGCAAGTTTAAAGTATGTAAAATGTTCATGTACATGCACAAGAATGTGTAGATTCCATGCTAGGTGTGTTTTGTTTCATGTACGTCGGCTAATCGTGCTAAGTGCCTTCATGTTTTAGTTAAAATGCAAGAAGAACTTCATGAGTAGGAACGATTAGAGAACATGTGTTGGGAATTCATCTTGATAAGGAAATCTGAAAGCATGCATCATGTGTTTACTTACATAATTATCATGTTTGGTTATTCATTTAAACGTTAAGCATGAAACATGCTGAGTTTTTGCAATTGTGTGTGTAAAGCCTACTATGACATGTACGTGTATGGTATGAGTGGTGTTACTTGCTGAGTCTTTAGACTCACTACTTGCTTCGGCGTACAGGTGTAGTTGGTGACGTGGCACCGTTGGAGGAGACGGTGGAGACGGACTCCGAGCGCGGAGATTAGAGCGTTGCTGAAATTCTTGTGACATTTTGAGATTCTCATAGTATGTAATTGCAACATTGTACTAGCATTATTATGGAAAGGGATTGTATAAGTGTGGACATTGTGTATCAAATTTTCAGCAATTTAAATCATGTGAACTTTTAAGTTCTTAAATGTTATTGAAATTTCATGTATGCTAAATGTGGATGATGAATGAATGAAGACAGTAGTTCTTTTACTTCCGCTACTCTGTTCTATATTCACGTGTATCTCAGCTGAATGTATCGTTGGGTAAATGTCCCACTGTGATGACGCTTGCTATACCGACGTGGGTTGGTATAACCGTACCGGTATAATGAGGGCCGTCACAGAGATTGGTATCAGAGAAACCGGTTGAGATTGCACATGAATATACCTAAGTCATCATCCCCATTGCATGCTAAGTATGTCCACATGTGTAGAAAACACTAATGAGAAGTGAAAAGTAGATAAGAAAATGGTTAGAAGACTTAGTAACCTAGCTCTAATGGTGGCTGAAATTTATTTCAGCCATGGCTTCGAGAGGTAGGCGTGGTGGAGCGTCGGCCCGTGAGGACGAGCCGAGACGAGACGAGCGGGCGGAGCAGCAGGCCCCGGCACCGCCAGGTCCTGTACTTCCCCCACCGCCGCCTGTGGATTATGGAGTGTTCATGCAAGGTCTGGTGCAGGCCATGCAAACCCAGGCTCATACCCAGGCAGCACTCCAGGCACAGTTGGAGGCTCAGGTTAGACTAATAAAATGATTAATAGTCTGTTTTAATTGCTTATGTGATATTATGTTGATTGTATATTGCTTGATGTGTACTGTAGTAGGCTCAAGTACCAGCTCAGGACCATGGTGGACCTTCTACCATGGAGAGATTCAAGAGGATGCTGCCACCCTCTTTTAAGGGGGAGAGCGATCCGTTGATGGCAGAAAGCTGGATGAGGGAGATAGAGAAGATCTTCCGAGCCATCAGGTGTGCAGATGACGATAAGGTTACGTTGGCCACCTACATGCTACAGGTATGCTTTAGTTTTATGCTTGTATGTTCTATTAAGTTAGATTTGTTTAGATGGTGCTTATGAACGGCGTACTGCAGGAAAGAGCTGATGTTTGGTGGGCTTCATTGCTGCGTACCCGGTTCGAGGACGGAGCTATCGACGTTGCTTGGGACGAGTTCGTGAGGCTCTTTCGGGCCAAGTTCGTCCCCGAGCATGTGCAAGATCGGATGGAGCAAGAATTTCTATCTTTGGCTCAAGGCTCCATGACCGTGCTAGAATATGAGGCAAGATTTTCTGAACTTTCTTAATATGCACCTCATATCGTGGCAGACGAGCGGAGGAAGACCAAGAAGTTCGTGATGGGACTTAAGCCATCACTGCGGACGAGACTCGTGGCGTTTGACCACCGCACGTTGGACGAGGCCCTCAGTGCTGCGTGTAGGCAGGAGGGAGAGATGGAGCAATATCTGGAGGAAAAGAAGGCTTCGCAGAAGACGCCAGCAGCAACATTCCAACGGCAAGACAAGAAGAAAACGGTGTACCAGACACCGCAGCGAACGTGGCAGTCGGCAGTTCACAGGTACCTTCTGTACGTTCCCCTGGTGTGAAGAAAGAGTGTCCCCACTGTGGGAAGACACACGGTGGTTCCGAGTGTTGGTTGGTAGCGGGTAGATGCTTGAAGTGCGGGAGCAGCGACCACAAGATCAAAGATTGCCCAAGACTTCAACAGGGAGTTCAGCGCGGAGCGCCAGCCCCAGCAGTAGCGGCAGCCGCGCCAGCTATAGGAAGACTAGGAAGGCCTCGAGCCCCAGCTCGAGTGTTTGCTTTAGCTCGTGAGGACGCCGAGCAGGCGGAGCATGTCACCGAAGGTACGGTTTTGCTTTTAGGTGTGCACGCTCGGGTTTTGTTTGATACGGGTGCTACTCACTCGTTCATTTCCGAGCGGTTCGCTAGGCAGTTAGCCCTAGAGTCAGGCGTAGAGTCTGAGGATTTAGAGGTCCCTTTGTCTGTGCACACCCTTGCGGGTACGGTATCGACTAGGAAGTGCATTCCGTCGTTACCTGTGTGCATTGAGGATAGAATCCTAGATGGGTGTTTCTTCTTGCTAAAGATGAAGGACTATGATGCTATTCTTGGTCTGGATTGGCTGGAGGAGCACTATGCATTAGTGGATTGTCGTCGGAAGAGGATCGTTTTCCGCATTCCTGGTGAGGATGAGTTCTCTCACCCCTTGCCAAGGAACTGGGCGGGAAAGATGGTCATCTCTGCCATGAAGGCGATGCGCATGGTGAACAAGGGTTGTGACGCTTTTCTTGCCAGTGTGGTGTTAGTACCAGAGGCTGATGAGTCACCTACTCTTGCGGAGATTGAGGTAGTGCAGGATTTTCCAGACGTCTTTCCTGATGATTTGTCTGGATTGCCACCGGATAGAGAGATAGGGTTTACCATAGAGTTGCTTCCGGGAACCTCTCCTATCTCGAAGGCTCCATATCGGATGGCACCTGCGGAGTTAGCCGAGTTGAGGAGGCAGTTGCAGGAGTTGCTTGATAAGGGATTTATTCGCCCTAGTGTTTCCCCTTGGGGCGCACCTGTATTATTCGTCAAGAAGAAGACGGGTCACTTAGGTTATGCATTGACTATAGGAAGTTGAACCAGGTGACTGTGAAGAACAGGTATCCCTTACCTCGTATTGATGACTTGTTTGACCAGTTGCGAGAGGCATCAGTCTTTTCTAAGATTGATTTGCGATCTGGTTATCATCAGTTGAGGATTCGGAGTGAGGATGTGTCCAAGACGGCGTTTAGAACCGTTATGGACATTATGAGTTTTTGGTCCTTCCTTTCGGATTGACCAATGCCCCTGCAGCATTCATGGATCTCATGAACTGGGTGTTTAGGCCTTATTTAGATAGCTTTGTCGTAGTGTTTATTGACGATGTGTTGGTCTACTCTCCGGATGAGGCCAGGCACCGTCAGCATCTGAGGTTAGTGTTAGAGGTTCTTCGTGAGCACAAGCTGTATGCAAAATTCAGCAAGTGCGATTTTTGGTTGCGCGAGGTTCATTTCCTCGGGCATGTTATCTCCGGCGCTGGTGTTGCAGTTGATCCAGCGAAGGTCCAGGCAGTTATGGATTGGGAGATTCCCAAGACCCCTTCGGAGATTCATAGTTTTATTGGGTTAGCTGGTTACTATCGGCAATTCATTGAGGGTTTCTCATCCATCGCCGCCCCCTTGACAAATCTGACCAGGAAGGGTGAGAAGTTTGTATGGTCTGAGGCATGTGAGCGTAGCTTCCAGCTATTGAAGGCTAAGCTTACTTCTGCTCTGGTATTGGTATTGCCTAGTGGTCTAGAGGGCTTTGCCATTTATACGGATGCGTCTCAGATTGGTTTGGGCTGTGTGCTAATGCAGCAAGAAAGGGTAGTGGCTTATGCTTCTCGTCAGTTGAAGGAGCATGAGAAGAACTATCCGACTCATGACTTGGAGCTCGCAGCAATGGTTCATGCACTAAAGATCTGGAGGCACTATCTTTATGGTGTCAGATTTGAGGTGTTTACCGACCACAAGAGCTTGAAGTATCTTTTCTCCCAAAAGGAATTAAACTTGAGGCAGAGGAGATGGATTGAGTTCTTGAAGGACTATGACTTCGACCTTCAGTATCACCCTGGGAAGGCGAATGTCATGGCGGATGCGCTTAGTAGAAAGAGGTCTTCACTCCAGCAGGATTGGAAGATGTTGGAAGATGCGGCTTGCGCGTTGACTGAGTTAGAGCCATCGCTATGTCAGGCTTTTGTAGCTCAGTTATCTCTTAGGTCCTCGGTTTTGGATGAGGTGATCGAGCAACAGGGAGCCGACCCTAGACTCTTAGAGTTAGTGGGCAAGGCAGGCATTGCTCGTGATGAGGACGGTGTGATTAGATTTCAGCACCGTGTTTGTGTCCCCGATTTGGTAGATGTCCGTGAGCATGTGTTAGCGAAGGCTCATAGGTCGCGATTCTCTATTCATCCGGGTAACACTAAGATGTATCAGGATTTGAAGAGATCATTTTGGTGGTCCGGCATGAAGAAGGATGTTGCGGATTATGTGTCTAGATGTCTAGTGTGTCAGCAAGTGAAGGCCGAGCGACAGCGACCATCTGGCCTTATGCAGAGGATGGATATCCCAGTGTGGAAGTGGGAAGCTGTCACTATGGACTTTGTTTTAGGTTTGCCTCGATCTAGAAGGGGCAATGACTTGATTTGGGTAGTTGTAGATAGATTCTCGAAGACTGCTCATTTCTTGGCTATGAAGAAGAAGCAGTCAGTAGAGAGTTTAGCTAGATTGTATGTTAGTGGTGTCATTAGATTGCATGGTGTGTCGAAGTCGATCATTTCGGATCGAGATCCGAGATTCACTTCGAGGCTGTGGAAGGGTCTTCAGGATGCTTTAGGTTCGGAGCTAAAGCTCAGTTTGGCGTTTCATCCCCAGACCGATGGACAGTCCGAGAGGACTATCCAGACGCTCGAGGATATGTTGAGAGCGTGTGTTCTGGATTGGAAGGATGATTGGGAGCGTCATTTACCTCTTGTGGAGTTCGCATACAACAACAGTTTTCATGCGAGTATTGGTATGGCTCCATTCGAGGCGTTGTATGGTAGGCCCTGCAGATCTCCTTTGTGTTGGGAGGAGACTGGTGATAGGCAGTTGATCGGATCGGAGTTAGTTCAGGAAACTTCGGATAAGATCCAGCTTATCAGGAAGAGGCTTGTTGCGGCACAGGATAGGCAGAAGAGTTATGCCAACAACAGGAGAAAGGATTTGGAGTTCGAGGTTGGCGATCATGTCTTCTTGAAGATATCGCCTACTCGAGGTGTTGTCAGATTTGGCAGGCATAGTAAGTTGAGCCCTAGGTTCATTGGCCCATATGAGATTCTCAGACGTTTGGGCAGCGTGGCATATGAGCTAGCATTACCCCCAGCTTTGGCTAGCGTTCACCCTGTATTCCACGTATCTATGCTCAGGAAGTATGTCCGAGATCCGTCTCATGTGATTAGTCATGAGCCAGTGGAGATCCAGCCAGATCTTTCGTATGTCGAGCAACCAGTAGCTATTCTTTACCGGAAGGTTCAGCATCTCCGGAACAAGAGTATTGCGTCGGTGAAGGTCCTATGGCGGAACTTCTCACGAGAGGAGGCTACTTGGGAGCTTGAGGATGCGATGAAGAAGAAGTATCCCCTTTTGTTTGAGTAGTGTCGTTCTAACTTCGAGGACGAAGTTTCTTTTAAGGGGGAGAGGGTGTAAGGCCCTCGAATTTTATTGCATTATAGTATTGCATGTAGATAATTCATGTTGTGTATGTACGTATGTACGTATGTATGTATCTATGTATGTATTAATTAGTGTACTTATGTGTGTATGTATATAATAAATAATGTATGTATTGCTTAATGGTAGTGTGTACTTAAAACTATATAGGTATTACATGTATATATGCATGATGTACATGGGTTTCTGCATGTTTTAGACTTCTGGCCGAAGGCCAGATTGGCGTCCATCCCATAGCCGTTTATGTGGTGTCAGCGTCAACCCCATGGATGCCAACACTAATCCCAGCGTCCAACGATATGGACGCCAACTTCTCTGACCTGCATGCGTTGCAGAGCAGAAATTCCGGAGGCAAGGCAACTCACCCATTGGGGAGCTGTCTCCCAACGGTCTGAGAGCCATCCTATCACCCTGTGCGTGGGAGAGAAGCCTCTCCCATATAGCTAAACCCGAATTTGCTTCCCCAGCCCTTCTCCTTGCCTTTTTACAAGAGAGAAAGAGGAGAAGAAACCCTACTTTCTGAACTGAGGAAAACCCCCACTTTGGAACCCAAAATCCAACAACCTGAAGCTTGTTCCGGGGTTCTACTGCAACAAGGAGCTTGCTGGATCATCGAGGAAGGCTTCCCCACCACTGCTGCAGCACCTGCATCGACCTAGAACCCAGAGGAGAGCTCTTTTGGAGGCTTCTTGGGACTGCCCAAGGAGAGCTTCTCTGACCCATTTAGATCCCTTGGAGTTTTTCTAGAGGCAAGTACCCCATTCATAACGTCCCTGTATGTGTCTAGGATGGTTTTACTATTTTTGTATATTTTCCCTCGTGTCCTAGACCCTCAAATTCACCCCATCTTTGGAGCTCGGGTCTGTGTTCTGCACAGACCTGACATTGACGGCAATGTCCCTGGTCGCTAAGATCATGCTTAGCGTCCATCGACTATGCCGTTTACCATGAATTAGCGGCCAGAGAGCGCCGCCAAGTTCATCTGGACAGAACAGTGACCTGTTCTGCCCTTCTATACGATTATTTTCGATATGTTTCACGATGAGGATATACTGTAAATCATTTATATGTATGTATAATGTTGAGGTGATGGATGTGGTGTGTGTGGATGGATTATCATGAATGTTAGGACTTAATTAATTCATGAAGATACATGTGTGATGAGTTTTAATCTTGTTAAACCATGTTTGCATGATTTAGGACAAGTCTAAATGCCCTAATTTGTGAAGATTATGCATGTGAGGTTCAGTCCCTGTTCTAAATTTCTGAGATTATTCCCATGCTTGTGTGAATTATTGCGAAATTGTTTAGGAAAAATAGAGATCATGCTAGGTCATGATAAGTCTTCCATAAATTAATGGATTGTCCAATAAATTCAGAAAAAAATTCTGTAGTTCCATGTCTGTTAGGGTTCAGACAGTGAGTGGTTAAAACTGTGTTTGTGTTTAACTCCATGTTAAATCGAATTGCGGATAGCATGTGAAATTAATGTTAGATTTTCTGTAATTTCGTTTTAGTTCAGAAAAAAATCTGAAAATTTGCATGAGGAATCCTAAACCCGAAATCAGTCTGTGGTTAAAATTTTAGGTCATTTGGACCAGTATATGATGCAATATGAATTTTCCATGAAAAATGTGAAACTAATGCATGCCTTTGTAAAATAATTTGATGTTGTATGTGTCAACCTGATTTGCGAAATCTCCTTAACACTAGATTTTTGTGATTATAGTGACATGTCAGGAAAACAGAGCACCATGTGTGTAAATGAGTGAATGAGTAAAATGTGAATGTCATGTGCTAAACTAAGTGCTTAAAGCGGAAAACGTGTAGTGTGTAAATTGTGCCAAGTGTGACATTGCTTCCACAGAGGGCAGTGGAACCGTATCAGGGAAAAGTCCCCCTGAGAAGGTTCAAAGTGTAACCCTAAGGGCATTAGGGGGAAATCCTGGAGGTGGACAAGTACCACTGGTTAGGGTGGAGACTTGTTCTCCCAGTCTGCGCAGTCCAAGAGTCGCCATTGTATTGCCTAGATGGCGTCTATGTGATGTGATGTGTTGTGTTCTTCTTTGGTGGTTTGGATTATGTGTCACGGCACTAAATGTGAAAGTGTAAATGTGAATGTGTAAATGTGCATGTGTTCATGTGTTAATGTGAAAGTGAACAATGTGTAATGTGTATGTGTAAAGTGCAACTTATGTGAATTGGAAATGTGTGGAAAGAAAATGTGCAACCAAAATGTGAGGATAGGACATTGTAATCCATGTTGTGACAAATCTGAAACCATGTTAAATCAGTTGCTTTATTATGTTAAGACCATGTTGATATGTGTAAAATGCCTAGAATCCATGCTAGGGACAATTAACAAGTACGTGCACACAATTCCATGTTTGGTTGTTCACATGTTGTGTTTTAAATAACATTATAGCTCTCATGTGTAGGGTTATGGATGCTAAATCATGAGAAAACCAGCAAGTTTAAAGTATGTAAAATGTTTATGTACATGCACAAGAATGTGTAGATTCCATGCTAGGTGTGTTTTGTTTCATGTACGTCGGCTAATCGTGCTAAGTGCCTTCATGTTTTAGTTAAAATGCAAGAAGAACTTCATGAGTAGGAACGATTAGAGAACATGTGTTGGGAATTCATCTTGATAAGGAAATCTGAAAGCATGCATCATGTGTTTACTTACAGAATTATCATGTTTGGTTATTCATTTAAACGTTAAGCATGAAACATGTTGAGTTTTTGCAATTGTGTATGTAAAGCCTACTATGACATGTACGTGTATGGTATGAGTGGTGTTACTTGCTGAGTCTTTAGACTCACTACTTGCTTCGGCGTACAGGTGTAGTTGGTGACGTGGCACCGTTGGAGGAGATGGTGGAGACAGACTCCGAGCGCGGAGATTAGAGCGTTGCTGAAATTCTTGTGACATTTTGAGATTCTCATAGTATGTAATTGCAACATTGTACTAGCATTATTATGGAAAGGGATTTTATAAGTGTGGACATTGTGTATCAAATTTTCAGCAATTTAAATCATGTTAACTTTTAAGTTCTTAAATGTTATTGAAATTTCATGTATGCTAAATGTGGATGATGAATGAATGAAGACAGTAGTTCTTTTACTTCCGCTACTCTGTTCTATATTCACGTGTATCTCAGCTGAATGTATCGTTGGGTAAATGTCCCATTGTGATGACGCTTGCTATACCGACGTGGGTTGGTATAACCGTACCAGTATAATGAGGGCCGTCACACAAGTGCTCAGCAATGGCACGACCTTTGACAGATTTCTGATTGACATATGTGATGTCAAACTGATTGAGATAACTTTGCCATCGCATTAAGCGATCAGTCAAGATTGGCTTCTCGAGCAAAAACTTGGTCAGATCCATTTTCGCCAAGAGTTTGACCTCATGGGCTAAGAAATAATGCTTAAGTTTCTGGGCCACCTAAATGACGGCTGCACATGTCTTCTCCATGGCTATGTATTTTTTTTCGGGCTCATTAAACAACTTAGATAAGTAATACAGAGCCCTTTCTTTCTTCTCGTCGTTGTACTGAGCCAATACTGCCCCAATAGATTATCAGTGGAGGAAACATAAAGCAATAGCGGTTGTCCATGAATTGGTGGCATAAGCACTGGGGGATTAAGCAAATAAGACTTCAAATCCTCAAAAGCCTTCTGGCATTTATCATTCCAATCAAATTTTGCCTCCCCTTTAAGAATGTCATAGAAAGGCTTGCATCTTTAAGAGTGTTGTGATTCAAAATGTCTAATGAATTGCAACCTTTTGATGAGTCCTCGAACTTCTCAGATATTCTATAACGCCCCAACGTAGAATATCGGAGCGGATTTACAGTTGTTTAAATGGTACAGAGCGATAAATAAACATCAAACCATTACACCATTAGAATAAAGCCAAATGAAATTCATCGTCATTAATAATTCTTCAACTAACTATTACATTCACTAATCAGAGCCAAAACTAGGGCCCAGAGTACTTTATTCAAATTCAAACTATTGCAAACTGACTAACTGACGACTAACTAACTAACTACTAAGCACTGGTTGACGAAACTTGGTCACTCCTGAGCATCCTCCTCATTCCCTTCCTCGTGAGTGTGGTAATCCCCATCGAACTCACCTAAACACATGAAATAATAGCGCAGGATGAGCGATAAACGCCCAATAGGACTTAATATCTCATATAGACAAGCATGCTTTAAATGATTAATGTCTTAAAAGGCAGGATAACTAGAGAGTATCGTCATATAGAGCAAAGTAATGATAACAAAAGAACGATAACACTTGTACATGGTAAATAGCACAACATGTATGACGACGGATTGGCCATGTAATAATATAGCACGTAAAGTTGCACAACGGTGCACTAGTAACGATAGCACTTGTAACGATTGCACTGGAATTGATAGCATGGATTGATTGTCATAGATTAAATCTTGATAGTATAATGGCACTGGATGTATGCTGACATCCTGATCATTTTAACTCCCGTGGGCAAATGGCACTTTTCAGGTGCTCCTCCCAGGACCAGATCAGGCCCTATTGCACGGCATAAGTCTTGTTTCTTATCTTAGTCAATCATATGGATGGCCTAATAGAGTACCAAGAATAGATGAGAGTATTAGTCGAATAGATGAGAGTGTAGAGAGAAAGTGAACAGATGAGAGTACAAGATAGTAGATGAGATAGGAACATATTCATAAAACATGATAAAAGATGACAGTAACAGTTGCACAGCACATGGTCGTATGCCGGCAGTCTGGTAGAAGTCATAATCGCCCACTAGCCGTGCTATAACACAGACCAGAGGTCCGGCGTGATCCCAAGGTAAGAAGGAAACACACTAAGGCCGTTTGGATCATACTGATCCCTAAAGGTGTAAAGAGTTTTAAGGGTACAACCAGCTCGTCGGCAATGGACGTCCGCCAAAGCCAAGGAGACTTATGGAGGCCTTGACAAGGAGTCCCTGATCCTGTTAGGAGTATTCCCAACGGAGAGGTGGTCCATGTCAAGAAAGAAGTGTGTAAAAACAAATGTCTGTCTTGCCTCGAGTGCTCGAAGGCAGAGAGACACGATAACGGTGTACAAAGCACGCGAATAAAACAAAGACAAGTGTTATTAAGAATAATAGGGATTTTAAGTGAAATAATTACACTTAATTATTAGATAGATTATTGAGTAATTTAATAGGGTCTCATGGCAAATATTAATGTTTAGTGTGTGTAAGTGTAAAGAAATCATGAGAGTATGATTAATCATGCACATGGCTTTTAATTAATGAATTTCATGTAATTATTAGAAATATTAATAATCAAATTGATGTTGTTCGTAACAGCGCATGATTAGGGTTAAACATGGGTTAAATAGTATAAATAGTAGGGGCATATTAGCAAATCAGGGTTTCTGGCGACATTTTGAAATCGCGACGGGGACCGCGACACAGGCGCTAGTCGCGTTCTGCTGAACCGGGTCGGGTTCACGATGGCGGTGGAAGACTGCAATGGCTCGGGCCATCGCGTTCATGTCACGACGGTCTGGCCTATCACGACCTTCTGAGATCGCGACGGGTCGGGCCGTCGCGATTTTAGAAGGCGGCCCGAAATCTAAAAGGGGAAAACAACCCCTTTTTCAGATTTGGTCCTCCCTTCCATGCATAATATAGGTCCCTTTAAAAATCCATATTAAATCGTATACAAGTCCAAAAATTATGAAACTAGTTTTAAACGAAACTAGACATGTAGATGTATCAATAGGCATGAGTAATTAGAAAATAGACAAGTAATGAGCATGCTTTAATTAGGTTTCTTTTCGCTGACCAAAAACATGCACAGTCATGGATTTCGATTTAATTAGCAAAGGATGCATGATGAAAACTAGGAGAAATAGAATCATTTGAAGCCTAACATCACGCAGTATTTATGATAAAAATTTCAAGGCATGATATCAAGTACATTCATGGATTGGAAGCAATCAAGTAGGTTCGGGTACATGGTGATGACAGGGATTAGAGCATTTAATACTCTTTCATGGAGCAATGAAAATTAAGGAAACCATAGGGCTTTGATAGAGGGGATCAAGGTCCATCTTGTTGGGGATCGGATGGGTGGATGAATCAGATCTAGAAGGGGGGGGGTTGAATAGATCTAACACCAATTAACGCGGAAGCTTAAGCAACTAAAAATTACTTCAAATCAGAGATCAATTCACTCAAACAATTTACTGATCTGAGGTGTGATTAGTGTGTGTGAGCAAATCAATTAGTAGTGTGAACGAAATCCCTATGCATGCATCTAGCGAGATACAAAGGCAAACCACAAATCAAACCAATGCACAGAGGATTTTTAGGTGGTTCGGAAATCACCTCCAGTGACTCCTATGTCCACCCCTCACACAGTGAGGCCACACTACTCAAAAACCTTGAGTACAACTCACACAGGAGCACGACGACTCCAAACACCCTTGAGCACGACGACTCAAAAACACCTGGAGCACGACGACTCCAAATGAGCACGACGGCTCAAACAACAACCGGAGTACGACGACTCCAAATTGAGCACGACGGCTCAAACCACACAGTAAGTGCGATGACTCACAAACCTGAGCTCGACGGCTCAGATTACAAAAGCTAGATCAAACACAAAAGAGATCAGATCCTCTAGCAATGATCTGATTCAAAACAGATTCGTACACAGAAAATTTATGCAGAACTTCATGCACAAATCTCACAGATGAAATGAGGAAGAACAAACTCTGAGATAAGGGAAATAGATGTAGAAAGAGTGTTCTTCGATGAAGAGGTCTTGCAGACGCTTCAATTGAGGAGGCTTGATGGAATTCGATGGAGATTCTCCTCAATTGGCGATGCTCTGCTTTGATGGCATCTGAAATGCCAGAAATCCTTCTTCTCCTCCGCCTCTTCAGTTGGATCTGCTCCCTTGCCTTGCACAGCAACCTTCTCTCCAGGGATTCCCCTTGATTCCCTTGTCCTTCCTCTTGAAAGGATGGCTTGTAGCTTCTGGAGATGGAGACAGATCTGGAAAGCCCCTTTCATCCGCCAAAAAGGTTCTTCAGGAAGTGTATGGGCTCTCTTACCTTTGGGGTACAAGGAACATGGGTATTTATAGCCCCATATGTCCATAAAGTGCTTTGGGGTGCATGGGCACAGAACCCTAGGTCAAATCCCCTAAATCCCAATCATCCACGTGTATAGAGAAATTCACGATTTTGACTTTCAGCCAGAGTGTGTCGACCTGCCCTGATCTAGTGTCGACCTGCTCTCCCATTTCTGCAAAACTGGTCTGCTGGAAACTGGGTCTAGTGTCGACCTGCCCTGAGCTAGTGTCGACCTGCCCTGAGCTAGTGTCGACCTGCCCTCCCTTTTCTGGCAACTGGGTCTTCTGGAATCTGGGACTAGTGTCGACTTGCCCTGATCTAGTGTCGACACTACCAAGACAAAAATGTGTGAACCTGAAAATATAACACATAAACCATTAGTACAAGATATTATAATTAAAATATGAGATATTAAACATCAAAAACATGTTGTTTAAGCATTATTGTGATATGTATAACATGTTCAACATATCATCATCAAGATCACAACATGTCATCATCAAAATCACAATATGTCATCATCAAAATCACAATATATCATTATTAAAATCACAACATGTCTTCATTAAGATCATAATATCTCATCATTAACATCATGATATGTCATCATCAATATCACAGTATGTCATCATTAAGATCACAGTATGTCATCATCAAAATCAAGGTATGAGTGATGTTCATTGGATATCATTAAAATACAACTTTAGGAAGTTCCAAAACACACTCAACCCAACAATCTCCCTCTTTTTGATGATGACAAAACATATGCACAATCTCCCAATATCTTGACTCCCTTGACTGCAATAATTCCCCCTTTTGACATATACACACATTGACCTTTCTCCTTTAAAGAGCTTTCTCCCCCTTTGAAGGCCTTTTCTCCCCCTTTTTGGAAGTGCCAATTTCTTCCCCTTTTTGATGTGCCCTTTTTGATGTGCCCTTTTCTCCCCTTTTTGACAGCATCAAAAGGATAGACAAGAGAGAGAGACAAAGATGGTTGGAGACCAAGAGATGAAATGTGGGAAAGGAATGTTCAGAAATGATCAAAATAAATGAGGCAAAATGATATTGACATATGAGAGACATTATTGTGTTTTTGTTATTGTGCAACAAAGTTTAATCACAAAGACACTCAACACAAAGAGTAGCAAATTATAATGAGCTGAATGTGGTTAAAATAAAGATGCAAATGTGAAATAAAGTGACCTAAATGAATGAGCAGAAATATTTAACAAGGATGTTAGGAGCTTTAAGTTTAACACAATGTAAAATAATAGATCTAAACTCAGTAGACATGAACTTAATTAAGGTCTTAAGCTTTTCTATCCTGTCTTTTTGATTTTCTTTCAATTTTAACTGGGAAAGAATACAAGAATAAATTAGTTAAATCTCACTTTTCAGTGCAAGAGATCACATTGATCAGATGCAAGACCTCCTGATTACTCAGTGGTTTAACTTTCATTATCTTATACAGAGTTGAAATTTTGATTTCCACTTTTTGACGCGAAACAAATCACTTGTCAGGTGAAATGGCCCGGTTACTCAGTGGTTCAAGCATTTGCATTGCTCTGTTTGTATCTTTCCAGATTGATCATTTTTCTTTTGATATTTTGCAGGAATATGTTTGCTTTGACCAGAGAAGTCAAGACTATGAGTTTAGAAAGATTATTCTTAACATGTGGTAAAAATAAGGCTTAAATATACACATGTGAAATATTAAAGCCACTCATGTGCCTATAATAGTGTTTTGCAAATCATTTTAAAAACATTCAGTATTATGATTGCTTAACCTTGAAATGATACTGAATCTTTGAAATTAAACTAAATGCACAATGAGTTTAGTTTCAATGTTTTAGTTCTCTCATAAGAAAATAGCACAAGGACTCAAAAATTCTGATGATTTTGGGGTTCAAAATAGACAAGTAAAGTCAAGAAATGTAACAATGACTTCCCCTTTTCATGTAACTCCCCCACAAGGTGAACATGAGGATTATAGGAGGAATAGAAATGGAATGACATGAAGGCAGAATGAACATGAATGTTTTTATTGAACAACAATGACTCCCCCTCAACAATTGCATACAAGGCACTTGATACTTGGTGGAGACATATACTCACACATAGTGAAAGTGTCCAGACAAGTCTGACTTGTCTTTCTTCAAATCACCATTTGATATACCAAGAATGCCAATGCAATGTGAGAGTGAGGAATTTAGTTGCAAGAACATTTGTCAACAATTGAATGGGAGTTGATGATGAATCAGATATGACAGAATATTTTTCCAGCAAATTTCTCCAGCATTTCACTCAAAGATTCTTTCGAATTTACTCCCCCTTAATATGTGCATGGAATGAAAAAGCTAGCAAGCAATTCACACATGATTATGCATACCATTAGCTTTAAGCATAACATGACTTTTGGTACTTTGCGGAGTATTTTACTCACGCATAATGATAGTTTCCAAACAAGCATAACTTTTTTCCACATGTCATCATTTGATATACCAAAAAGTCAAATCAGTTGGCATGCACACAGAATCATGGTCATAGTTAAGCAAGCATGATAACACAAGCATGATTCCAATTGTTATGACATAAAGTTCATTGTTGGGAGTAGCATTGAAACACATTTCTCATTGTTCAGATAAGAATTAAACATTCATTCCAATTCAAGCAATTCAAGTTTGAAATGATAAAGAAATTTTACCTGAACAGTCTTCATTTCTTTCTCAAAGATTTTACCTGTGTTCTCCAATCATTTCTAGTCTTGCACAGCCAATATCTTGAATCCATTTACAATATATGGCTGCAAGACTCCTCAGCTTGCTGATCAAGCTGGTTTTGGGACCCACACTTGTTTGGGTCCTGCAATGAAATCAATGTTAGATTGCAACAAAGATTTCTGAATCCAAAATGCTTTTAATTTTTGTATAGATGCATTTCTTTCATTGATAGAACTATGAGCAGAATTAGTTTCAGATTTTCTTTTTGCCTTGATCAATGCATCTATGTTTTCATGAAGTTTTCTATTTTTTGGATTTTTAATATGAGCAGAAACAAAATGATTTTGTGCAACATTTCTATGCCTATACACATGGAATTTCTGAACATTTTCAGTATGAACATGATGTTTATTCCTATGTGTATGAGCATGTGCATTAGACTGGAATTTCTGAGCATGCACAACAAAATCATTTCTGTACCAACAGTCCCTAGAAATATGACCAATTTTATGACAATGAAAGCATTGGACTGATTTGGCATGTTTATTGAAATTTTGATTTATATTCCAGCAATGTTTAGCAAGATGACCATGTTTATTACAATTAAAGCAAATGAGAGCATTTTTTACCTGGTACTTACCTTGGCATGTATGCATTTGCTGAAATCTCCTTTTCATGTGAGGAGGCTTACCATGAGGAGAAGGAGGTACCTTTTGGTGGCTCTTGGCATGATGTGAATTTTGAACTTGCCTTGGAGCTTTTTGAACTGATGGAGAAGGTAGATGAATCTTCTTGACAGTGGCATTCTCCTTTTTCTCTTTCTGTTTCTGAACAAGAACTTTCACTAGTTTTCCATTAGAGATATCAGGGTTCTTATTCATAGCAGATTTCACAAATGTTATTGTGCTTTTCTTTTCATTTTTCTTAGTTCTAACAGAAGTAAAACTTGTGTTCTTCAATTCATTTTGAATCTTCTGTTTTTTAGCTTTTAATGCAACAACTTCTTTTTCTGAAGTTTGAAGCTTGTTTAGCATGACATCCAAACCATTTTTCATCTTGTTCTTTTCATTTTCAAATTGAGCAATTTGTTTTTCCAAGTCAGAAATTTTATTACTCAAATTGCTACATTCATTCTCCAATGGTCTGTCATGGAACAAGCCTTCAATCTTCCTTTTTAAGTGACAATTTTCTTCAACAAGTTGTTTGCATCTCTTATTTATTTGATGATCATGAGCCATATTAGATATTTGTTTGTTTAATTGATCATTATCAAATTTGAAATTGTTATTGAGATCAATCAATTCTTCTTTTTCATTTTCCAGATCAATGACTTTTGATTTCAATAGCTCATGGTTTTCTTTCAATCCATTCAATTTAGTTTCACAGATTTGGACTTCATCTTCCAAATTCTCTTTTTCAGAATTTAATTTTTCAATTTCATTTTTCAAATTCTCAATTTCTTCTGAAGGATCTTTGTCATTTTTCTGGAGCAATTCAAGTGTATTTTTCAAGTTTTCACTTTCTTTATGGCAATGTTTTAAAGTCTTTTTCAAGTCTTTATTTTTAGTGTTCAGTTGTACATTAAGACTTTGTATCTTTTCACAGAATTTAATCAATTCAGCATAAGACATGCCCTCATCTTCATCAGAATCAGAATTGAAATACACAAATGGATCTGGAGTTGATTTACCTGACCTTTTAGACCCATTTGAACTCTTGTGTTCTGAAGAGGATGAAGAGTGTTCTGAATTCTTAGACTTTGCTGTGAGAGCCATAGTTTTCTGAGTTCTTTTTGCTCCTTTTCTTTGTGAGTTCTTTCCATCACTTCTGTTAGCCATGAAGCATATCTCCTCATTTGCTGAACTTGAAGAGTTCTCTTCATCATCCTCACTTTGGTCTTCATCCGACCAAGTTGCAATCATGGCTTTTAGCTTCTTCAATTTGTTGTTCTTCTCATATTTGTCCTTTTTGATCTCAGGACACTCACCTTTCATGTGTCCTTTCTTGTTGTACCTGTAGCAATCAATATGTTCATCAGTTTTTTGATTTCTACTATCATTACAATTTGAAGAAGAGACATTCCTTTTATTAGAAGAATATTTTTCTTTCATTGAATCTTCTTCTTCTTGATTTTAAAAATTTTCTGAATTGTCTAGTCATGATGTCAAGTTCATCTTCATTAAACTCAGACTCATCAGAACTTGATGTTTCTTGATTTTTCTCTTTGATGCTTGATGAAGCCTTAAGTACTACTGGTTTAGCCTTAAGCATGTGTTCTTCATTTCTCTTCAGATTTATTTCATAAGTCATTAAAGATCCTATGAGTTCATCCAAGGAGATTTTGGATAAATCTTAGAATCTTCAATCACTGTAGCCTTTGTGTGCCATACAGATGATAGAGAGCGAAAGTTTTTCTTACCAGATCAGCATCAGTGTATTCCTTACCTAATGCCTTCAGTCCATTGACAATTATCATAAACCTAGCAAACATTTCAGAAATCGATTCATCAGATTTCATCATAAATAATTCATATTCAGAAACAAGTATGTTTGCTTTGATTTCCCTAACTTGAGATGTTCCCTCATACATCAATTCAAGTTTATCCCACATTTCTTTAGCAGTTTACACATGGATATTCTTGAATATTCTTTAGGGTGGACTGCACACTGAAGCATGTTCATGGCACTGTAATTAAGAGTAGCTTTCCTAATCTGCTCTCTAGTCCAATTTCCTCATCTCCCTGATTTTCATAAGGACCCACTTCAACTATCCTCCAGATTTCATGTTTTGAGCCCTAAGAAAAACTTGCATGCGATTTTTCCAGTATGAATAATCAGACCCATCAAAGTATGGTGGTCTATTAATGGAATGGCCTTCGGCTACAAATCCTCGAGAATCCATCAATTAGAATGAGATGGTGAAAGAGCAAGCAACCAATTCAAGCAATTAACACAGAGATCAAACAGAAGCAATCAAATCAGATCAGAGATAGACATTAACCCGCTCTGATACCAATTGTTAGGGATCGGATGGGTGGATGGATCAGATCTAGAAGGGGGGGTTGAATAGATCTAACACCAATTAACGCGGAAGCTTAAGCAATTAAAAATTACTTCGAATCAGAGATCAATTCACCCAAACAATTTACTGATCTGAGGTGTGATTAGTGTGTGTGAGCAAATCAATTAGTAGTGTGAACGAAATCCCTATGCATGCATCTAGCGAGATACAAAGGCAAACCACAAATCAAACCAATGCACAGAGGATTTTTAGGTGGTTCGGAAATCACCTCCAGTGACTCCTACGTCCACCCCTCACACAGTGAGGCCACACTACTCAAAAACCTTGAGTACAACTCACACAGGAGCACGACGACTCCAAACACCCTTGAGCACGACGACTCAAAAACACCTGGAGCACGACGACTCCAAACTGAGCACGACGGCTCAAACAACAACCGGAGTACGACGACTCCAAATTGAGCACGACGTCTCAAACCACACAGTGAGTGCGACGACTCACAAACCTGAGCTCGACGGCTCAGATTACAAAAGCTAGATCAAACACAAAAGAGATCAGATCCTCTAGCAATGATCTGATTCAAAACAGATTCGTACACAGAAAATTTGTGCAGAACTTCATGCACAAATCTCACAGACGAAATGAGGAAGAACAAACTCTGAGATAAGGGAAATAGATGTAGAAAGAGTGTTCTTCGATGAAGAGGTCTTGCAGACGCTTCAATTGAGGAGGCTTGATGAAATTCGATGGAGATTCTCCTCAATTGGCGATGCTCTGCTTTGATGGCATCTGAAATGCCAGAAATCCTTCTTCTCTCTGCCTCTTCAGTTGGATCTGCTCCCTTGCCTTGCACAGCAACCTTCTCTCCAGGGATTCCCCTTGATTCCCTTGTCCTTCCTCTTGAAAGGATGGCTTGTAGCTTCTGGAGATGGAGACAGATCTGGAAAGCCCCTTTCAGCCGCCAAAAAGGTTCTTCAGGAAGTGTATGGGCTCTCTTACCTTTGGGGTACAAGGAACATGGGTATTTATAGCCCCATATGTCCATAAAGTGCTTTGGGGTGCATGGGCACGGAACCCTAGGTCAAATCCCCTAAATCCCAATCATCCACGTGTACAGAGAAATTCACGATTTTGACTTTCAGCCGAAGTGTGTCGACCTGCCCTGATCTAGTGTCGACCTGCTCTCCCATTTCTGCAAAACTGGTCTGCTGGAAACTGGGTCTAGTGTCGACCTGCCCTGAGCTAGTGTCGACCTGCCCTGCGCTAGTGTCGTCCTGCCCTGAGCTAGTGTCGACCTGCCCTCCCTTTTCTGGCAACTGGGTCTTCTGGAATCTGGGACTAGTGTCGACCTGCCCTGATCTAGTGTCGACACTACCAAGACAAAAATGTGTGAACCTGAAAATAACACATAAACCATTAGTACAAGATATTATAATTAAAATATGAGATATTAAACATCAAAAACATGTTGTTTAAGCATTATTGTGATATGTATAAAATGTATAACATGTTCAACATATCATCAACAAGATCACAACATGTCATCATCAAAATCACAATATGTCATCATCAAAATCACAATATATCATTATTAAAATCACAACATGTCTTCATTAAGATCATAATATCTCATCATTAACATCATGATATGTCATCATCAATATCACAGTATGTCATCATTAAGATCACAGTATGTCATCATCAAAATCAAGGTATGAGTGATGTTCATTGGATATCATTAAAATACAACTTTAGGAAGTTCCAAAACACACTCAACCCAACACATCTAGGGTCGAGTTTAATTTGATTTTGCTTGAGAGATTGCCTACCTTTTCACACTGTAAAGAAATCCTAAGGTTAAGGATGAGGAAGATGACGAAATCCCTTCTTCTCCAAGCTCCTTCTCCTTGCTCCTCTCGTCCACAGCTCCTCTCTTCATCCTCCAAAGCTCCATCAACGAACTATGGGTTGGTAGGGACAAATTGGGAGGTGTATTAGATTGTTTAAGAGTCCTAATTACATAAAACTCTTCTCCTCCATCCAAACTCTGAATTTCCTCAATTATCTCCCTATTTCCTAGCTTTTATCCACTTAATAGGATTGGAGAGAGGTTTAATTTTGTGGCCAATGGGTTAGGATGGGATGAGGACTCCTTTTTATGATAATTATGGGTTATTTAATGATTATCTTAACCCTTTTTCCATTTATTATTAATTTAAGTATAAAATTAACTTCCATCCCAAGATGGGTTCTTCATAATTGGGCCCACTCTTTTATGTTTGGACCACTAATATAACCCATCTCCTATTTTGGCTTAATGGGCTTTGATTTAATTCCCTTAATTCAATTATTCCCTCTTTAATATGTTGGTCCTTTTGGTACGGCAGCAATCTATCTAGAGGGGGGTGAATAGATTTTCTGCACAAAACAGAAACTTAACACACAAATTATTACAACTAAAATTTTGGCTAGTTATGTGATAGTGTGAGATAAAGAGTAGCAGTGCGGAAGCAAATAGACAATCACACAAAGCACACAAAGATTTTTATCCTGGTTCGGTACTTCACAGAAGGAAGACCTACATCCAGTCCTCAAGCAAAATCTTGGGATTTCACTAACCGAGGTACAATCCCCCCAAGGATATACAACCCCCAGCTCCCTGCTGGTCCTCTTCCTTCCTGAGTAGGAAGGATACTCACTTCTATTATAGGTCAAGAAGCTAACCTCCTGGAACAAACCCCAGTGTGGTTCTACTAGACTTAAACCCCCAGCTGGGTGCTATACTGAGAATAGTTCCTCAGCTGGACACAACCTGCCAGTACCCCACTGGCCTTCTCTTCACACAAGAAGAGGCTTACTGTAAACAGTCCTACAGCCGGACAGAACTCTTTCTTAGAGAAGAAAGATCAGACTGAGAGATTTACAAGGATGGACTCTAACTCAGAAATTCTCAACTAAAAGACTCTCCCCAAAATTACAATGTAGAGCAAAGGGAGTGAAGAGAGGAAGGAGCTTGAAAGCTTGAAGACTTCAGATGGTTGCTTGCCCACTTCTTCTTGGGCTCGAGCTCTTTCTCTCTTGCTTTGAGTGTATGTGGAGTTGAGGCTTCTTACTGGATGTACACTCTTTGAATGATCTTCAGAAAAACTCTCTTGTTGTTCTTCAGCCTTGCTTCATCTTTTATAGAGCAACTTTGAACAGATCTGTTGAGAGACAGCCGTTGGAACTTTTAGATCCGTTGGAATTGTTCTAGCCGTTGCCTTTCTGTTCTTCTTCTTCTTTTCTTTTCTTTCTGTCTAACAGATATTTAGTGTATAAGAGCTTCTTGATCTGTAGGCATAGATGGCAAAGTCAGACTGAAAAAGGTGTTTCTGTCAGAAAGCCCATACCTTGTCTTTCTTCCATGTGTTCCTACTGTAGTCTAGAAGTGGTAGAAAAATACCTTTTTGTCTGACAACACTTTTCCTACATTGAAGGGCAGAGGACAGAAAAATACAGAAAGAAGGTATGGAAATCTCGTATGCACAATCTTTTAGACATAAGAAGTAGGCAGGCAGATATGCTAGAAAGGTAAGGCATGGGTCTTGTCAGAGGTAGGTGAGACATGGTCAGATGCTATGCACCTAAAAATACATAAATGCACTGTGTTTATTGTATCCATGAAAATTCGGAGCAAAGATATGAAGACCATGAGGCTCAGATCAAAAATATTTCAGAAATAGTTTGCACATTATTTAGATGAATATTTTAAGTTTAATATGACTTGTCCTGTCAGAGAAAATAATAAAATAATGATATTTCTGATGGATTAATAAGATATAAAAGATCCATTAAAAAGGATGTGAAAAGATTAGGAGATAAGCTTGCAGTAGGTGTTAAGCCTTAAAATAGATCAGAAAAAGTATTAAGTACAGAATTAACAGTGAAGTCGAATTTATAAGAACATATAATTCGACTGAAGAAGTAGAAGTGATTCGACTTTAGAAAGGATTAACAAGGTCATTCGACTTCTGAGAGAAGACAAGGCTATTCGACTATAGCAGTCGAATACTATATAGATCGATTTCTGAGGCATTCGACTGTAGCAGTCGGAGATGATAGTCGAATCAAGTATTGAGTTTTGTAAGGCATTCGATTATACCAGCCGGAGTCATCAGTCGAATTATATATATCTGTAGTAGTCGAATATGACAGTCGAATCATGTTTTGAACTTTGAAAGGCATTCGACTGTAACAGTCGGAGTCATCAGTCGAATTACATATAAAGTTGTGGACTTCGAAAATTTTGGGGTGAAGATGACAGTCGAATCAAGAATTTAACTTTTAAGAAGCATTCGACTGTGGCAGTCGGATTCAGTATGATAACAGTATATATGCTGTGGACTTAGAAAGAATCAGAAAACATCTGAGCAGTCAGAACATGCGCCATTCAAACAATGTTTATAACATATTTTTTTTGTGATATTACTATAGTGCATTTGAAGATTATTTATGCAGATGCATTAAATGAATGTTCATACTTATAACTGAATTGCATGAGTTTTAGGTATCACCAAATCATAAGATAAAGAATAGTCATGAGTTTTAGTTATCACCAAAACATGAGATATATAAAAGAGTGGTTCAACATAATCTAATTTAAATCTATTTATCACATTTATTTAATTAGATTTTTCATTTTATTTAGGATTTAAAAATCAGAGTTGCTACATCCTCCCCCTCTTAAAAAGAATTTGGTCCCCAAATTCATATGATCGTAAGAGGAAGAATGACTTACTGAATAGCTCTGGGTAATTCCGTCGCATTGTTGCTTCGGGTTCCCATGTGACTTCTTCAACTTCATGATTTCTCCAAAGTATTTTGACCACAGATATGGATCGGTTTCGAAGCTATTGTATCTTCTTGTCCAAGATTCTTACCGGCTTCTCTTCATAGGTCATATCTTTGTTTAGAATTATATCGTCGTAGCTGATTACATGTGATGGGTCATACACATACTTCCTTAGCATTGACACATGAAAACATTGTGTATTGTGGAAAACTGAGGAGGTAATGCCAGACGATACGCCACTTCTCCAACTCTTTCCAGTACCTCAAATGGACCTATGAATCTTGGCCTTAACTTTCCTTTCATCCCAAACATTTGAAATCCTCGGGTTGGGGATACTTTAAGTAGCACATGTTCTCCGGTTTGAAACTCAAAATCTCTTCTCCTTTTGTCAGCATAGCTCTTCTGCCTGGACTGAGCTATCTTTATCATGTCTTTGATGATTTGTATATCCCTACTAGTGTTCTATACCATGTCTAGTCCCAACCATTAATGTTCACCTACTTCATTCCAGCAGACTGGTGATCTACAACTTCTACTATACAGTGCTTCAAATGGTGCCATCTTAATGCTGGCTTGGTAGCTATTGTTGTAGGCGAATTCTATTAGGGATAGTTGTTTATTCCAGTACCCTACAAAATCTATGGCACAGGCTCATAACATGTCTTCCACAATCTGATTTGTTCTCTCTGTCTGCCCATCTGTCTATGGGTGGAATGCAGTGCTAAATTTTAGTTTGGTGACTAAAGCAGTCTGAAGTCCCTTCCAGAATCTAGAAGTGAATCTGGGGTCACGATCCGAGACTATGGAGATGGGGACTCCATGTAATCTCACAATCTCATTTACATACAGGGCTGCAAGTACATCCACACTCCAGGTACTCTTAATTGCTAGGAAGTGTGTGGACTTAGTTAATCGGTCCACTATGACCCAAACAGCATCGAGTCACCACGAGTTCGGGATAAACCCATGATGAAATCCATTCTGATGCTCTCCCATTTCCATTTTGGTATGTCCAGGGGTCTGAGTACACCCACAGGACGACGGTGTTCTGCTTTAACCTTTTGACAGGTGAGGCAGTGCGCGGCATGCTCAGCCACCTCACGCTTCATATTGGGCCACCAAAATGACCTTTTCATGTCTTAGTACATCTTGGTTGTGCCTGGGTGAATTATATACTTCGTCTTATGGGCTTCATCCATCAGCTTCCTCTTTAACTCTTCATTGTCAGGTACACAGGTTCTGGCTTGAAATAATAGTCTCGCATCCTCAGTGATGGAGAAACCAGGTCTGTCAGCTATGGCCTCCCTGACTCGGACCAAGAATGGGTCATTGGCCTGTTATTCCCTGATCTCGACAAAAATGTCGGGTTGTGCCCTAAGGTTGGCAACTAGCATCTGATCACTTCTTTGCTCAATGTTTAGATCCAGACTGGCGAATTGCTCAAGTAATTGCATCTCGCCCATGACTAAACAAGACAAGGATGCTATTGGCTTCCTGCTGAGTGCATCTGCTACTGCATTACCTTTGCCTTGGGTGATATTAGATATTGAAATCAAAATCCTTCAAATATTCCAGCCATCTCCTTTATCGCATATTGAGCTCCTTCTGGGAAAATAAATACTTTAAACTCTTATGATTAGAATAGACAATGAATTATTCTCCATAAAGATAATGCCTCCAAATCTTGAGTGCAAATACCACTGCAGCTAGTTCTAAATCATGGACGGGGTAATTGACTTCATGAGGCTTCAATTGTCTTGATGAATAGGCTATCACCTTCTCGCTCTGCATTAACACACAGCCTAGACCGATTCCATATGCATCAGTGTAGACTGAGAATCCTTCGCCCTCGACTGGCAACGCGAGGACAGGTGCAGATGTCAAACATTGCTTCAGTGTCTGAAAGCTCTTCTCGCATTCCTTGCTCTAGACGTAGGGGTTCTCTTTTCGCGTAAGGCGAGTAAGAGGTACAGCTATGTTGGAGAAGTCTTTTATGAACCACCTGTAGTAGCCAGCTAGTCCAAGAAAGCTTCTGATCTCAATAACATTGGTCGATCTCTCCAGTTGAGTACAGCTTCAACCTTTGAAGGATCAACAGCTATACCGTCCTTTGATATGACATGGCCTAGAAATGACACCTCCTCGAGCCAGAATTCACACTTGCTCAATTTGGCGTAGAGTTTGTTGTCGCGCAAGATCTGCAGAGCGATCCTCATATGCTCTTCGTGCTCTTCCTTGGTCTTAGAATATATAAGAATTTCATCGACAAATACCACGACGAATTTGTCGAGGTAGGGTCGATAGATGTTGTTCATTAGTTGCATAAAAGCTGCAAGAGCATTGGTTAGTCCAAAAGGCATGACTACAAATTCATAATGACCATAACCCCAGAAATTTCATTAATTAAAATTATAGATAAATTGGAAATTTTGTCAATTAATAAAAAATTAAACTAGTTAAATGATACGCATCATTATCACATGCGTAAAAACGTATATAAAAATTTTGTAGAAATAAAAGCTATACTTTAAATAATATTCCCTAATGACCCATTAAAAAATTGGGGCATAGAAAAATAATTCAGACCGAGTTTTAGAATTTAGGTGACTTATTATTGTAATTAAGGAATAATTCGGAAAACCCATTATAATATGAGCCAAGTGGATGAACAATTAAAAATCAAATGATGGGTAGACTCTAACAATATGTATTGATAGTCCATCATGAGAAATTGGATCAATAGACCTCTCATGGCCATGAATAAATTCAAATGAGAAAATGTAATAAAAATCCAAAACTCTATTATTCTCCAATTAAAAAGGGAAATTCCCATAAGTTAAATTCTATTAAGTAATGGATTTGGTGAAATAGACCCATTAGAAATTAGTGGGCCAAAATATGAATTTTTAAAAGGGGAATAATAGGAAAATACCCTAAATTCGTAACTAAAATATTACTTAAATAGAAAAGAGGTATTTAATGCATTAAAATTAGAAAATTGGGTTGGAATTGGATTCCTAACTCTACCCAAGTAGATTGCCCATGAAATTATCTCTCTCCTAACCCAATTAGGAGGTTGCAAGCATGGAAGGGAGGAATTAATAGGAAATCTCGGATTTAAATAGGAGTTAGAGTCCTATTAGGAAATAGAACCATAGAAAGCTTAAATACTCTCCTAAAACCCTCATGGCCGGCCCTAGCTCATGCCAAGGGTTTTCTAGACGTGGGAAGGAGCCAGGGAGAAGGAGAATTCGAGAAGAAGAAGTCTCTCTCAAGTTTCATCTCGAGTTCTTCAAGTTTTTCCTAGAAGAGTAAAATGACTAAAGGTAGGCATTCTCACGAGCAAAACTAAATCAATTAATCTGTAGGTTGATCTAAACCTCAGGGACAAAAGCCCTTTAGTTTCATAATTTTTCATCGAGCATATCTTTTGTTCTTGATTTTTCATGTTCTGCAACTTACATGACCCTGAACCTTTTTCAAAAATCTAGATCTCCTTGTATACTCAACCCCATGCCACGAGATGTTTTATTGTAGGAACTGATGCATGTTAGGCATCTTTTGCCCCTAAAAGCCCTAAATTTGATTCATCCTATCTTGCGAATTTAATCGTTGATCTCAGCTATATACTGTCTCATGTTCGTCATGAATGCCCGTGTTTAAAACATGTCTAAACCCTGATTGTTTTCAAATTCCTATTTACTATAAGTACCCATGCGTGTCTAGGTCGTTTTGCAACTGGTTTCATGATTTTTCATCACTTGTATCATTAGTTAGGATTTTTTGAATCACCCTATGTCAAATAGGGTAAGTTCTGGCCCGCAATCCAATGTAATGTCCTCTCTGGTTAGGCTCGGGCACAGACCTTGTGAACGCGACGGCCCGATAGGCCACGTTCACAAGGGCCATCGCGACAGTGCCCTCTGTCGCGATCTGATCGCGATAGTGCCTGTCGTCGCGATCTGCTGCCCTGCCTGACTAGGCCGTCGTGACCCTCATGCGACCCCGTCGCGACCTACCTGCCCGAACTGACAGGGCCGTCGCGATCTATACAAGCCCACATCGCGTTCTCAGCTGAGCCCGTCGCGACCCTTATAAGGGTGCGTCGCGTTCTGGCTTTTTGCTTGAAAATCCATAACTTTTGATGCTAACACTTTTTACAGTGTTCATACCCTTGTTTATTAATCATATACGCAGTAAATATACATGTTATAAACTGAACATAAATGTGTTATTTTAGAAGACATACACATGACTTGTTCTAGCTTTGATTTTCATGACACGTACACACACTTTGAACCATCCAATTATGGCTTAACTTGGCATGTAATTAACTCTTAATACATCTGGTAATTTATGTAATTAAATTGCCATATTTTAATATACTTGTCTATTGTTTCTCGTGTTGTTTGGGAATACCATTATCAATGCTCCACTGTTCTAGAATTCCTCTAGAACGTCGAGTACTTGTTTCTATATACACACTCTCTCTTGACTTGGACGAACTCTCCGTCGGATATTCCTTCTGTCGGACTAGTGAGTCTTTGTTCAAGGCCTCCGTAAGTCTCCTCTGTACATGGATTCCCACATGGTCGACGAGCCGGTTGTACCCTAACACCTATTACACCCTTTAGGGATCAACATGATCCAAACGGCTATTAGAAGTTCACTCTTATCTTGAATCACGCCAGACCTCTGGACCTATGCGTAACATGGCTAGTGGAAGGTAGTGAATTCCACCTGACTGCCAACACCAAGTGTGCATGTTGTGCAACTGCTACTATCTCCCGTTTACTCGACGTTTTATGTGCATTGACTTGTAGTTTTCATCTATACTCTACTCGCTTGTCTATTCACACTCTCTCTACTATCTCGTCTATTCATCTAGTATTCTCATCTACTTCTTGGAATTCTCTATTGGTCATAAATTGATTGTCTAAAGATAAACAACATAACCAATGCCAGCGCAATAGGGCCCGATCTGGTCCTGGGGAGAGCACCCGAAAGTGCCATTTGCCCATGGGAGTTAAATGATCAGGATGTCGGCATTACATCCAAGTGCCATACTATCAAGATTAATCTAAGACAATCAACACAAAAGTGCTATATTCTCTCTCTCAGCTATCTACGGATAACCAAAGTGCCATTACTATCTCGATTGACGAAAGTTAATCAAAAGTGTATACTATTTCGATTGATAAGAAAATCAATCAAAGTGCAATTTACTCTCTATATGGCCAACTACTTTCTCTCTCCTTTCTATACATGTTGCTTACTATTGTTTGACGTTGACGTTATTTGCTATCATGTTGTTATCATTTCTATCGTGACTTGACTTTAATCATCGTGCTATACTTGATTCATCTGCTATCTGAACCATGTCACTTGTGCTATTACTTTCTCGACTTTACATGACTTGTTCTATCATTAGTTACTATGCCTTTTAAAGCACTAATTATTTAAAGCCAACTTGATTCATGAGATTTAAGTCCTACTGGGCGTTATCGCTCACCCTTCGTTATTTGTTATTGTGTCTCAGGTAAGACGGACGGTGACGTTACACACACCAATGGGACAGGACTTGAGTAATGAGCGACCCGGAGTCAATTACGAAGTTACCCTAGCACAATTAGAGTCTAATAGTTATTACTTTAGATTTCTTTTCTAATGTAATGATGTCAAGGAGCTCAATGTAGGGGCTCCGAATTAAAGGTTGTATTAGTCTTAGTAATTTTATAATGGAATAAAGAGTTTATCTCAATTATTGTTCATTAGATACTTTGATTTACTCAACTGAATGTACATTTTTCTCTACTATGTACTTTGCTCACGTCTCCCCAATTTATTCCGCTGCTAAATTGGCGGGGCGTGACAAAAGCCGTCTTGTAAATATCTGCATCCTTAATTCTCATTTGATGATATCCCAATCTAAGGTCAATCTTAGAGAAGTATTTGGATCCTGATATTTGATCAAACAATTCATCAACACGAGGCAGAGGGTATTTGTTTTTTATAGTCAGATGATTCAACTGCCTGTAGTCGATGCATAATCTCATGGATCCATTTCTTCTTGACAAATAACACGAGTGCTCCCCATGGAGAAGTACTTGGTCTGATGATCCTTTATCTAGCAACTCCATCAATTGCTCATTTAATTCCTTCAATTCCACAGGAGACATTCTATAGGGTTGACGTGACACCGGTGTCACTCCAGGAGTAAGATCAATTGAGAAATTTACATCTCGTTCAAGTGGAATGCCTGGCAGTTCATCGGGGAACACGTCGGAATATTCCTGCACTATATGTATGTCTAATCCTTGGATGCTTTTTTTTCAACTACTATGGTGGCAAGAAATGCCACACACACCCTTTCCTTATCATGCTCTGTGCCTAGATTGCAGAGACGAGAGACAAGTGCCTCTTGTGTCTACGTCCCGTGAAGGTCAATTTAGGGAATTCACTAAATGAAACTTCCCTCTTCTACAGTCAACACAAGCCCCATAAGTAGATAACCAATCGGCTTCTAGAATAACATCATAGCCTTCCATGGGCATACAGGACAGGTCGCTCTTAGATTGAGTTCACCAATCTTTACATCAGCTAATGGAAAATATTTGTTTAATTGAGCTTTCTCCCCCAGTGGTGTAGTAATAGGTAATTCAAAATCCATGGATGTAGGTTTAACATTTAATGTATCAGTAAATGCTTTTGATATGAACGAATGTGTTGCGCCAGTATCAAACAAAACAAATGCTGACTGGGAAAAGATGGGTAATGTACCTTCCACAACTCCACCCTCCTCGGTGGTCTCCACTTCCTGGACAGCTTGCAGTCTGCCCAACTTCTTCTGTCCCATAGGACACTTCTCATTTTCTTTAAGCAGGGGGCAATCGGGAATACGATGCTCTCGACTACCGTAGTGTAGGCATGCTCCTACCTTCCTCCAGCATTCTTCGGCAGTGTGACCCAGCTTGTCACAGTGCTTGCATCTGAGCTTGTTGGGGGCAGAGGGGGTAAACACCTTGGGCTTCCGCTCTTGGCTTGGCCCATCGGTAATGCTTAACGACCTTTTCTTGTCGTTGGTGGGCTTGTTCGTCGATCCTGATGTATGTTCCTTCTTGACCATTCTACCCTTGATGCGATCGGTGAGGTCGATCGCATCCTCCAGTAGTTGTGCCTTCTTGACCATCCCGAAATAAGTCTGGATGTCGAGTGGTGCGAGTTGGGTGATATACGCGGGCCTGAGCCCGTTAAGAAAACGCTTCGCCTTCATTCTCTCTGTGCCGACAAGGTGATTGGCATATCGTGCCAACTGGGAGAACTGAGCTTCATACTCAGCAACCGAGAGGTTTCTTTGCTTAAGCGTAGCAAATTCAGAGGCCTTCTTTTCTTGAACTCTTTCAAAAAAGTACTTGGAGTTAAAGTGCTCCTTGAATTCATCCTAGGTAAATTGTGCATCGGCCCGGGTTGCTTCAACATACTCCCACCATGCACGGGCGTCCCTCTCAAGCTGAAATGTTGCTAGAAGTAGTTTATCTCCATCCACGCATTGCATGACGTGGAAGATGCGTTCAATCTCCTTTAGCCAATTCTCTGCCTCGTCGGGATCAGTGGTCCCACTAAAACTAGGCGAGTTTAGATTTCAGAAATTTCTGTGTAAATCTTCAGCTCCACGGTTTCCACCGGCTCCAGCAACCTAAAGTAGTGTTCGAGTGAGCTCCTGGATAGTCTGCTGCATATCATGGAGTTGTGCACGCTCCGCTGTCATTGCTATAGTTTATGTTCCTTCAAAGAGAATTTTAATGTAAGATAATGAGGTTGCACTAAGTTTGTGCATGTGTGAATTTATTTCATCTTATTACCCATAGTTCTACCCATCTCTCACATCGGCATGGATTTAGACTCTAAGTCAAGGCAGGTCAAACCAAGATCATCCTATATTTAAGAATAACCTAGGCTCTGATACCACAAAACTGTAACGCCACAACGCGGAATATCGGAGTGGATTTACAGTTATTTAAATAGTATAGAGTGATAAATAAACATCAAACCATTACACCATTGGAATAAAGCCAAATGAAATTCAACTTCATTAATAATTCATCAACTAACTATGACATTCACTAATCAGAGCCAAAACTAGGGCCCATAGTACTTTATTCAAACTTAAAATATTACAAACTGACTAACTGACGACTAACTAACTAACTACTAAGCACTGGTTGACAAAACTTGGTCACTCCTGAGCATCCTCCTCATTCCCTTCCTCGTGAGTGTGGTAATACCCATCGGACTCACCTGAAACACATGAAATAATAGCGCAGGATGAGCGATAAATGCCCAGTAGGACTTAATATCTCATATAGACAAGCATGCTTTAAATGATTAATGTCTTAAAAGACAAGATAACTAGAGAGTATAGTCATATAGAGCAAAGTAACGATAATAAAAGAACGATAACACTTGTACATGGTAAATAGCACAACATGTATGATGACGGATTGGCCATATAATAATATAGCATGTAAAGTTGCACAACGGTGCACTAGTAACGATAGCACTTGTAACGATTGCACTAGAATTGATAACATGGATTGATTGTCATAGATTAAATCTTGATAACATGGAGTCCCTGATCCTGTTAGGAGTATTCCCAACGGAGAGGTGGTCCGTGTCAAGAAAGAAGTGTGTAAAAACAAATGTATGTCTTGCCTCGAGTGCTCGAAGGCAGAGAGACATGATAACGGTGTACAAAGCACGCGAATAAAACAAAAATAAGTGTTATTAAGAATAATAGGGATTTTAAGTGAAATAATTACACTTAATTACCAGATAGATTATTGAGTAATTTAATAGGGTCTCATGGCAAATATTAATGTTTAGTGTGTGTAAGTGTAAAGAAATCATGAGAGTTTGATTAATCGTGCACATGGCTTTTAATTAATGAATTTCATGTAATTATTATCAAATATTAATAATCAAATTGTTACTGTTCGTAACAGTGCATGATTAGGGTTAAACATGGGTTAAATAGTATAAATAGCAGGGGCATATGAGCAAATCAAGGTTTCTTGTGACATTTTGAAATTGCAACGGGGGTCCCCGTCGCGTTTTAAGTCACGACACAGGCGCCGGTCGCATTTTGCTAAACCGGGCTAGGTTCACGATGGCGATGGAATACCGCGACGGCTCGGGCCATCGCGTTCATGTCACCATGGTCTGGCCTGTTGCAACCTTCTGAGATCGCGGCGGGTTCGGGCCGTCGTGATTTTAGATGGCGGCCCGAAATCCAAAAGGGAAAAACAACCCCTTTTCAGCTTTGGTCCTCCCTTCCATGCATGATATAGGTCCCTTTAAAAATCCATATTAAATCGTATACAAGTCCAAAAATTATGAAACTAGTTTTAAACGAAACTAGACATGTAGATGTATCAATAGGCATGAGTAATTAGAAAATAGACAAGTAATGAGCATGCTTTAATTAGGTTTCTTTTCGGTGACCTAAAACATGCACAGTCATGGATTTCGATTTAATTACCAAAGGATGCATGATGAAAATTGAGGGAAATAGAATCATTTGAAGTCTAACATCATGCAGTATTTATGATAAAAATTTCAAAGCATGATATTGAGGACATTCATGGATTGGAAGCAATCAAATAGGTTCAGGTACATGGTGATGATAGGGATTAGAGCATTTAATAATCATTCATGGAGCAACGAAAATTAGGGAAACCATAGGGCTTTGATAGAGGGGATCAAGGTCTACCTAGGGTCGAGTTTATTTGATTTTACTTGAGAGATTGCCTACCTTTTCACACTGTAAAGAAATCCTAGGGTTAAGGACGAGGAAGATGACGAAATCCCTTCTTCTCCAAGCTCCTTCTCCTTGCTCCTCTCGTCCACAGCTCCTCTCTTCATCTTCCAAAGCTCCAGCAACGAACTATGGGTTGGTAGGGACGAATTGGGGGGTGTATTGGATTGTTTAAGAGTCCTAATTACATAAAACTCTTCTCCTCCATCCAAACTACGAATTTCCTCAATTATCTCCCTATTTCCTAGCTTTTATCCACCTAATAGGATTGGGGAGAGGTTTAATTTCGTGGCCAAGGAGTTAGGATGGGATGAGGACACCTTTTTAGGGTAATTATGGGTTATTTAATGATTATCTTAACCCTTTTCCATTTATTATTAATTTAAGTATGAAATTAACTTAATTAACTCCCATCCCAAGATGGGCTCTTCATAATTGGGCACACTCTTTTATGTTTGAACCACTAATATAACCCATCTCCTATTTTGGCTTAATGGGCTTTGATTTAATTCCCTTTAATTCAATTATTCCCTCTTTAATCTAATTTAAATCTATTTATCACAATTATTTAATTAAATTTTTCATTTTATTTAGGATTTAAAAATCAGAGTTGCTACATATTCTTTGGGGGAGGCACCTCAACAATAGCCTTAGTTTTATTCGGATCAATCTCAATGCCCTTTTTGCTTACTTTGAATCCTAACAATTTTCTTAAGAAGACACCAAACACACATTTCTTGGGATTCATTTTCAGCTGATGCTCTTTAGACCTCTGGAGAACTGCCCTCAAAGCTTTTGCATGATCTTTTATGGTTCTAGACTCGACCAGGATGTCATCCACATAAACTTCCATATGAACATGCATCATATCATGGAAAATGGCCATTATGGCCCTCTGATATGTAGCACCAGCATTCTTTAGTCCAAACAGCATCACCACATAGCAGTAAGTTCCCCATGGAGTAGTAAAAAATGATTTCTCTTGGTCTTCTTCTGCTAGCCTAATTTGATTATTACCTGAATACCCGTCCATGAAAGAGGGCATTTCTTAGGTGGCAGTATTGTCCACTAGAACGTCTATGAGGGGAAGTGGAAAATCATCCTTGGGACAAGCACGATTGAGATCACTAAAGTCTATGCATACCCTAACCCTGCCATCCTTCTTCATAATGGGGACAATGTTGGCTACCCACTGTGGGTACAGCACGACCTGAATGAACTTAGCTTATATAGCTTATCAATCTCCTCCTTGACCTTGAGTGCCACTTCCGGTCGGAGCCATCTCAATTTCTACATAATAGGTCGCGCATTAGGCTTCAACACCAGCCTATGCTCTACCAAAGAGGTATCTGATGATCAGTTCATCCCCATATAATTTTATGAATTATATGTCTATTTTGGTGATTAACAAAACTTCAATAAAGTATCATCTAACTGTTGCCCAGTTGACGAGCCCAGAGGGGGGTGAATGGGTCTTTAAAAATTAATCTAGAAGATACCTGTAACTAAAAACATTCACACAAACGTTCTTCGAAGTAGGTTAGTGACAGTTAGTTGAAATAACAAACACAAAAGAAGACAATCACACAACACAAGGTTTATCCTGGTTCGGACCTCCTTTCCTTCGGAGTCCTACGTCCAGTCCCTGAGCAACAACTCAGGATTTCACTAACTAGGGTACAGTCCCCCTAAGGACGCTACAACACCCAGCTCAGCTGGTCTTCCTTCACACCCGAAGGGAACAACACCCTGGATACCACCAGGTCTTCCTTCACAACCGAAGGGAACAACACCTGGATACACACCAGGTCTTCCTTCACAACCGAAGGGAACAACACCCTGGATACCACACCAGGTCTTCCTTCACAATCGAAGGGAACAACACCCTGGATACCACACCAGGTCTTCCTTCACAACGAAGGGAACAACACAAAGAGAGTGAATGAAATTCAAGCCCCTTGATCAAGCTTTTGATAAGCAAGGATCTGAAGCAACTAGAACTGAGAGCAAAGAGATTTAAACAAGTCACACTCTCAGAACTATACAGGCTCTCTCAAGATTTTCACAAACTAGTGGAGAGCAAAAGAGCAAAAGCTAAGTGGAATGAAGGTTCTTGGCTCTGGACTTTCTTCAGAAGAATTTGAATGCTTGAATACGCGATATATATCATCTTCTGTTCTTCTGACTTGAATTTATATCTTCAATTTGAAATGTAGACGTTGAAGTGTCCGTTGTCTCTCTTTTGAGTAGTCGTTAGACTGAATGACATCTGGAGTCTTGGAAGCTTCCAGTCAACAGTCTTTTGATTACTTGAGCACGCAAAGAGATAGATCTTCAGAAATATCCATTGGCTTCTATTTGTTTAACGTTGTACTATGAAGCTGGTTCAGAGGTCTGCACAAATGTCAAACTCAAATAGCAGACAGCTAAGCTGTCTCTGATGTCAGTCAACGTTAGTAGCAATAGACATGGAAATAGTAATGCCAAATAGCTTAAGTCTAAAGGACGTTATCAGAGTAGGCACGATAAAGGATGATATGGTCTGCATGCATGCAGAGATATGTTCAGATCTCATAAATGCAAAAGCGTCAGAGAGATGTCTACGTGGACTTGACTAGTCAACGCTTTTAAGATGAATAAGATATCAAGATATGAAATCGATGACTATATGACTTATGAAATCGTTATGAGTCATAGAAATCGTTATGTGACAGAAGATATATCATGAACACTTAATGAATCGTTGCACAAAGCAAATGATGTGTTTTGAAGAAATCGATGTGAAATACTTAACAAATCATTATACAAAGCAAGTCGTTGTGAATTCTAAAGAAATCGTTATGAATACTTAACAAGTCGTTATGAACTCTAAAGAAATCGTTATGGTAACTTATGAAGTCGTTACAATAATCAAGTCGTTGCGAGTTCTAAAGAAGTCGTTACGGTAACTTATGAAGTCGTTACATCAAGCAAGTCGTTGCGCTTTCTAAAGAAGTCGTTGCGATAACTTATAGAGTCGTTATGACAGGCAAGTCGTTACGAGTTTCTAAAGAAATCGTTACGGTAACTTATAGAGTCGTTGTGACGAGCAAGTCGTTACGGGCTCTAAAGAAATCGTTACGGTAACTTATAGAGTTGTTGTGACGAGCAAGTCGTTACGAGTTTCTAAAGAAATCGTTACGGTAACTTATAGAGTCGTTGTGACGAGCAAGTCGTTACGGGCTCTAAAGAAATCGTTACGGTAACTTATAGAGTTGTTGTGACGAGCAAGTCGTTACGGGCTCTAAAGAAATCGTTGCGACAACTTATAGAGTCGTTGTGACGAGCAAGTCGTTACGGGCTCTAAAAAATCGTTGCGACAACTTATAGAGTCGTTGTGACATCGACTTGTTTGAAATAACATGACTTTTCATCCAGAAAGGAAATCGTTATGATAATTCTATTGAAATCGATATGCTTATAAAGAAATCGTTATGGCCTTCAATAGAAGTCGATATGGACTTAGAGAAATATCATGTTGAAAAGATTAAGGCTTCAGAGAAGTAAGGCATACCTTTATTGGCTTGTTTGACCTTGGTATTTTTCCTGTGCTTAAGACTTATGAAATATTCATTAGATATAATTGATAAACTTTTGTTTGGTTTTGTTAATCATCAAAATATATATATATATATGTGATTAAATAAAATTACATGGGGACAGACTGATCATCAATCTCCCCCTTTTTGGTGATGACAAAACTGAACAATAAGGATGGATAAAAAGTATCTGAAATTAGTTCTAAAGATATGACATGCTAATTTTCTTCCCTTAAAACTAGTGGATGAATATTTCAGACAATGCTAAGTATTTTCTCCCCCTTTTTGTCACTAAGCAAAAAGATGAACTGAGACAAAGAAGAAGAAGAAGAGAAAGAGAGACAAACAAGGTAGTTTTATTCAACCTGAGGAGGTACAGGTAAATAAAAAAGAGGAGACAGAAGAGAGGCATGCTGAGGGATAATAACCCATGCCTTAATCTCCTGATCTTCAAAGAGTTGTCTGAAAACCCCAGGTGCGATAGAGAAGGAGTCACCCATGGTGGGAATCATGCGCTTAAGATAGAGTTGCCTCTGTTCTTCCAAGAAGAGCGCATACGCATCCTGGTCAAGCAAGAATTTGAAGTAGCTGCTCGTGCCAAAACTAGCACGCTGAAGGAAACGATCAAGAGAGATAGGGTAGAAAATCTGATGATCATGCAGATCCTTCTTCAAATCAAAGAAAGCATAATATCTTGCTGCCCATTGAACATACAGTTCTTGAACTGGATTAATGGAGTTCAGATCCAAGAAAGCTTCAGCAGACAAAGTGGGCTTGTTAGCCCTAAGCAAGTCACGGTTAACAGCTGCTAACTGGAGAGCAGATTGACGATAGAGCTTTTCCCATTCGGAAGGAAAGAACCTTTCACATTCTGAGAGTAATGGAGCTAGAACTTCAGAGGAGATGTGACCCAAGTGATATTCCCAGAAGATGAATCGCTGAAAGGAGGGGAGTCGACCTTGCTTGGCTGATTGACGTCCCATTACCCGAGCATATCTCTCAAAGGTATGAGAGCCGGTAGAGGAATCAAAGACTAGAGAATGCAATTTGGGAAGGAAGACCGTATCTGGCATGCGGAGAGTTGAGAATTCCACTTGAAAGGAGCAATTGACAGGATGTTCTGTCCGAAGAATAGCAAGAGCTCCATGGAATTGACCAAACTGTACCTCAGGAATCTTGTGCAAATAGCAGTAATCGTTAAAGAGTTGAAAGTATCGTGCTATTCTGATCTCTTTAAGAATGAACTGACCCCAGGTAGCTTGGTGATGAAGGACAAACCACTCAGAGAGAGTGAGTGGGTGATTCTTGCTGGAAATGCTGTCATCTCTGGCAGTAAGGTATTTACTGTAGAGAGTCTTGTGCCCTTTTGCCCACTGATCTTCAGACTTGCACTCAGCCAACTGGAAAATTTGAGATTGGTGGTGTTTGGACAGATCGCTCAAGGGAAGAACAATGTTTAGATGATCAGTGAGGTTGAGATGGGGAATACCAAAAATGGTGGAAAGAATGCATTTTTGGAGGTATTCACAGTAGATTGGTCTCCTTCGATTTCAACAGTGAGTGAGAACTAAAGAGGAGGAAACTTAGGGGATGAGGATAGAGCCAGAGAGGAGGAGAGTTTTCTCTTTTTCTGAACAGGACTAGGAGGAGTAGTCCTATGAATGTGAGTGGCAACTGCCAGGATGGAGATGAGTGTAGAACGTTCAAACTCATCTTCAACTTGGGAGGAGAAGACACTGGCCAGTTGAGGGTTTTCAGGAATGAATGTAATGGAGGAAGGTGGAGTAGAAGGATAGAGAAGAGAGTGTGGATCAAAGGTGGATGAGGATCTGGTGGAATGAGGACCAGATGAGGAGGATTCTCCAGCTGATGTGGAGGCTGGAGGGTTTTGAGTGATAGATGGAGGTGAGGAAATGATGGAAGAAGGAGTAGGAGAGAGAGAAAGAGAAGATTGAGATGGAAAAGGTGTGGTGAGGTGATTGTGTGGGACATGGGGTGTTTGAAGGTGGATGGAGCTGGAGGTGCTGTGGAAGAAGATGGTGGTGAGGAAGTGGCTGGAGTGGCAAGGGATGAAGACTCAGGGGCTTCAGAAGCTACAGTTGACTCAACTACAGCAGCCTGCCCATCCTTGGAGACTTCTGGCCCGGATGGCCCACTTGCTTGAAAATGGCCCTGATGGCCCAGCCTCTTGAACCAATGGCCCTGATGGCCCAGCCTCTTGAACCAATGGCCCTGATGGCCCAGGAGCAGCCTCTGTACGGCGCTGAGGAGAAGAGGGAGGAGAATCTGTATTTCCAGCTGCCTTCAACAACTTAGAGAGCATACTCTTCATCTCGCCCAATTCCTTATTAAACCATTTCATTGCATTTCTTATCTGAGAGAATTCCTTGGAGGTCGATGCCTAACTCTCAAGAATGGTATTTATACTGGATTGCACCAAGCCCAGGTTCTCATCTTGAGTATCCAATCTTTTCAAGATAGGCTTCAAATTGACTTTTCTCAGAATCTTCCTCTGCCTTTATGAGCAATCTTCTTGCTTCTCCTCTCAGCAGGTTTCTGAACTCCAGCATGAGTTGAGTTTGGTTCTTCACTGACAGGGGCATCTGCCATTGGAATGGATTCTTCTTCCAAAAGAGTATCCGTGTGGCCTGATGCCACAGATGTTCCTGCTTCGGCTTCCTTCAGTTGCTCCCCCTCAATGGGAGCATCCACAACAATCCTCTCATGCTCCCCCTGAATGGGAGCCTCTTCCAAACTGTGCCTCCGGGGGCAGGTATTTGCTCCTGCTCTTCAATGTGGCCTGATGCCACAGCTTCCTCTACTGAAGCTACGGGGGCCACTGGAGATTGAGATTCAACTTCAACTGCTTGTGACCCTGCTAGCTCTGCTCGCTCTGCAGCTTCTTCCTGAACATCAGGAATATCAGGAATGTCTCCTATAATGGCCTCTCCCTCGGCCACAGAGATCTTAGACCAAGCACCATCTCTGACTGAGAAACCACTTTTTTCGGAGATTTCTGGATTTAATTTGTTTTCCCATTTGCTCAACAACTGCTCCTTCCAGATCAATACCAAAGTGCTTGAAAACTTGGTAAGCAAATGTGCATATGGCAAGGAAACATTAAGCTTCGATTTAGTGTCCCAAATCTGATCTCTGGCAAATTTCATTCTCTCCATCATCACTTCAGCCATGTTAAGATCTTTGTTCTGTATGGCCCAGTACATCATGTCTGAGTCTGCCTTGGTGCAGGATGAAAAAGTTGCACTCCTCGGAACTAGAATTTGGCAGACGATAAAATGAAGGAGGCGGTTGAAGGCATTTAACTGGTTGATATCTAGTTTCCCATCCCTCAGTCTGAACCCAGGTCCTATGATACCAAGACCTTTAACCTGGGTGTCCACGGAGTGAACCCCACTATGCCCGGATGTTGTTACTTCAAACAACGCATGCAAGAGCTCACTGTCTATCTTAATCTGGGTTCCCTTGACATATGAACCAGGGACCTATCTTCTTGAGTCTTCAAACATACGTAAAAGGCCTTCACGAGGTCTGGATAACTTACCTCGGAGAAGATTGCTACTTCCATCCACTTCATCCTGATCATCACTTCAATGACACTGCGCATACCATTCTTTTCAAGATCAGCAATGTCCACTGCCTTGTTCCCACACACTTTGGCCTTCACGAATTGGAACCTCTCCTGCTCCTCAGGAGTAAGGAACTCGGCACTGTAGCCACCTAAACTTCCGAGAACAGCTGATGCGGCCATGTAATCAGGTAAGGACGTTTTTCTGGAGGGTTGAGAAGGAAGGAGGAGTGAAAGCCCTCAAGAGATTTCGCGGGAAGAGGAGAGAAGCTTCAAAAGATAGCAGAAAGTCGATGTCGAAACGGCTAGGGCATGGCAGAGTAACCAGACGAAAGAGGGAAAAAGGTTGAAGATGGGATATGAATCGTTATCCTATTTATTTTGGAAAAAATTAATGCGCTGAAAAGTGAAGCGCCAAACGGCGATGGAAGAAGACAAGTTTGACTATTCAACCTGACTTCAATGAGAGAGCGGTTACGAGGGATAATTTGAATTTCTTTTGGTTAAAGCTATGGGGGAAAAGATTACTTAATTCTGAAAATTGATGTGCCAGTATTAAACAAACCTTTTTCACAAATTGCACATGCCTAATTCCCTTCTAAGAGATGTGAATCTCTCCTCGGGTAGGGCTTTTGTGAAAATGTCTACTAACTGACCATTTGTATCAATAAAAGATATTTCAATATTGCCCTTTGCTACATGATCACGAATAAAATGATACCTAACCTCAATGTGTTTGGTCCTTGAGTGCTGAACTGGATTTTGGTGAGGTTGATGGCACTGGTGTTGTCACACAGTAGTGGAATTGAGTTGATATTTCCAATCAATCCTCAAGTTGTTGCTTTATCCATAAGAGTTGTGTGCAGCAGTACTCTATTTTAAGTCAAGGTCAAACATATATTGCTAGTTCAAATTTATGTAGATGACATTATCTTTGGATCTACTGATGAATCCTTTGCAAGTACTTTGAAAAGTTAATGTAGGGAGAATTCGAGATGAGTATGATGGGGGAGCTCAACTACTTCCTTAGACTTCAAATCAAACAAGGAAAGATGACACTCACATCTGTCAGCTAAGTACACCAAGGAATAGAAGAAATTTGGATTTGATAACACCAAGCCACTGTCAACACATGGGTACATAACAAAGATGGACAGCGATAAGGATGGTAAGAAAGTAGATCAAAAAGTCTATAGAGGTATGATAGGTTCACTACTTTATTAACAGCCAGTAGACCTGATATATTATTTAGTGTATGCATGTGGCTAGGTATCAAGCAGATCCTAGAGAGTCACATTTGATTTCTGTAAAAGAATTTTTCGATATTTAGCTAGAACTCATGATCTAGGTTTATGGTATCCCAACTCTTATGAAATCAATTTAGGGGTATTTGATGCTGACTATGCTGGATGCAAGGTAGATAGAAAAAGCACCAGTGGTTGTTGTCAGTTTCTTGCAGGGTGTTGATATCCTGGTCTCAAAGAAACAAAATTCAGTAGCATTGTCTACAGCTGAAGCTGAGTACGTGGCTGCTGACCTCTACTGAAACCATGTTTCAAAAGAAAAGAGCTAAGCCTTTCATACCAGGCTCTAGGCGCTTGCTTTAAACCATATAAAGCCTTATGCAATTTAAAAACATGATTTGGAAAGTCTATATCATCAAAACCAGGAGGCTGTTCTACATAGACTTCTTCTTTAATAAAACCGTTTAAAAAAGTAGATTTAACATCCATTTGAAATAGTTTTAAATTTAGAGCAGATGCATAAGCTAATAATATTCTAATAGCCTCAAGTCTAGCTACAGGTGCATAGGTTTCATCAAAATCTATGCCTTCCTCTTGAGAATAGCCTTGAGCTACCAGTCTGGCCTTGTTTCTTAAGATTACACCAGCTTCATCTAGTTTATTTCTAAACACCCATTTGGTGCCAATGACTGGATGATCTGATGGTCTAGGAACAAGTGACCATACTTGGTTTCTCTTGAACTGATTTAGTTCATCTTGCATGGCTATTATCCAAGATTCATCAGTAAGAGCTTCATTGACTGTCCTAGGCTCTATTTTAGATACAAAAGCTAAGTAATCACAAGGGATAACATTACCTCTTGTTCTTACCCCTACGGATGGATCACCAATAATATTCTCAAGTGGGTGATCTTTCTTGTATCTCCACTCCTTTGGAAGATTTCATGAGTAACTTCTTCTTGTTGCAATTCTTCCAGAGGTGGATCATCTTGTCTTCAATTGATGTATCATTTAGTTTCTTGGACAGTTCATCTGCATCATCATTATCACTATCTATTTCCTTTCTCAAGGAAGGGTTAGTTTCATCAACGATAATGTGTACAGATTGTTCAATCAGTAAAGTACGTTTATTGAATACTCTATAGCCTCTGGGTTTAGAAGAGTACCCCATGAAGATGCCTTCATTTGATTTGGCATCCAACTTACCAATGTCCCTTTTTCCATTGTTGTGAATGAAGCAGGGACATCCAAAGGTTCTGAAATGGCTGATCTTTGGCTTCTTCCCTTTAAACAGTTCATATGCAGTCTTCTTCAGGATTGGCCTGATCATCACTCGGTTGACAATATAGCTTGCTGTGTTGACTGCTTCAGCCCAAAAATATCTTGGCAGATCATATTCTGAGAGCATAGTTCTTGCCATATCCAATAGGGTTCTGTTCTTCCTCTCAGCAATACCATTTTGCTGTGGTGTCCTTGGTGCTGAGAAATTATGCTCAATTCCCTGATCATCACAGAATCTAGCAAACCTTTCATTTTGAAATTCACCACCATGATCTGATCGGATAGACACAATGCTGAACTTCTGATCTTTCTGCACCTTCTTGCTGAAACTAACAAAGTTTTCAAAAGTGTCATCTTTATGCTCTAGGAATGATACCCATGTATATCTTGAATAGTCATCAACTATGACAAATCCAAAGTTCTTTCCTCCAAGACTGGTAGTCCTCATTGGCCCAAATAGATCCATATGTAGGAGCTCTAAGGGTTTTGAGGTGATCACCACCGTCTTTGACTTGAAGGAGCTTTTAGTGTGCTTTCCCTTAGCACAGGCTCTACAGACACCTTCCAACTTTCCACTGACTTTTGGCAGACCTTCCACAAGACTTTTCTTCTGCAATTTCTCATGCCATCTAAACTGCAATGTCCAAGTCGTCTGTGCCATAATTCAGTAGATTTGTCTTTACTTGCTGCCAGACAAACATTTTGCTCTTTGAGTTCTTCAAGATAGAGCACATACAAATTATTTTCTCTATTTGCTTCAAAGATGACTGCTCCATCCTTCACTATGCTGCACTTTGATTCTTGAAACTTGATCTGATGGCCTCTGTCACACAGCTGGCTGATGCTAATGAGATTGTGCTTCAATCCCTTAACTAATAACACATCTTCTATGACTGTTTTTCCTTTGTTATTTAGAGCCACTGCCTATTACTGTTCCTTTCCCATTATCTCCATAAGTGACTGTTCCTTCTTCAGCTTGGAGATGCGAGAATAACTTCTGGTTACCTGACATGTGTCTTGAGCACCCACTATCTAAGTACCATTTGGATGCTCGAGGGTTAACCTGAAATAAAAACATCAAGCTTTAGGTACCCAAATTCTTTGGGTCCTGATTGGTTAGTATCATTGATTTTGCCTTTTATTATCCATTTCTTGTGTCTTGTTGGGCATGTAGTTATAATATGTCCTAACTTATTGCAGTGACTACAGCAGGATAACTTAGTTACTTTTTCTATATATTTGAAATCAGCTTTGTATGCTATATCTTGTTCAGGTACAAATTTTGGTGTTGGATATGTTTTAGGATAAACTATGGTTTCTTCATTATCTGGGGGTGTATATCCTAATCCATTTTTCTTCTTACCTGATCTTCTAGCACCTTTTAATATTAGAGAGTTTTTACCATTAGTAAATTTCTCTAGTGTGCTTGATAGTTTATCATTTTCTTCATTTAAGTTTTTAATTTCTTTTCTTAATTCATCTGTACTTTCCTGTTTTTCCAATTTTGTTATTTGTTCATTCTTAGCTTTTAGGTCTTCACATAACAATTCATTTCTTCTTTTAAGTTCAGTTATTTATTTTTCTAATTCTTCATTTTCTATTTTTAAATCAGAATTAGTGTTTTCTAAACAGGTGTTATTTTTCTTACTTGCTTTTAATAGTTTAGTTACTTCTTTGTACTTATTATACAATTCATTAAATGCTTCCTCTAAGTTATCTGAATCAGAATCATTACATGAATCGAAGGAGGAGTCAGAGGTTACCTTTTCATCAACATTTTCCATGAAGGCCAAGTTGGCTTCTCTTCATCGCTGCATGAGCTTGATTCACTGTCTGAGTCACTATTGTTCTCCCACGCTGCTGCCATTGCCTTCTTCTTATACTTTCTGAACTTCTTGGAGCTCTCTTTCTTTCTGAATTCTGGTTTCTTAAATTTTGGACAATCAGCTTTGATGTGTCCAGGCTTCTTACATTCGTAGCAGATGGTTTCTCCTTTCTTCATTTCTTTACCATCTGACCTTTTCAAGTCCTTGTTTTTCTTAAAGTGCCTTCTGCCGGATTGAAACTTTTTCTTTTTGGCCAAGATCCGTTGCAATTTCCTAGAGAGCATTGCTTCTTCATTCTCACTATCCTCATCGCTTTCACTTTCATTTGAGCTGATTTCTGGTGAGTCTTCTTCTGCTTTCAAGGCATTTGAGTGCTTCTTTCTGCTAGATGACTCTCCTAGCCTTTCCATGTTGATCTCATGGGCCATGAGGGACCCGATGAGCTTTTCTACTAACATTCTTTTCAGGTCATTAGCTTCTTCTATAGCTGTGACCTTGGGTGTCCACGATGATGGCAAGGATCTAAGAATTTTCCTTACCATATCTGCAATCTCATACGTCTTCCCTAGACTGGCTAAACCATTGGTGATATCAGTGAATCTGCTAAACATTTGAGTGATTGACTCACCTGACTGCATCTGAAATCTTTCATACTGAGTGACAAGAATGTCGATTCTTGTCTCCTTTACTTTGTCTGTACCCTCATAAGTAATCCTGAGCTTTTCCCACATTTCCATCGAGGATTTGCAGGCTGAAACTCGGTTGAATTCCTTCTTACTCAAGGCACGGCAAAGGATGCTCTTAGCTTTGCAATTTAAGGAGACTTTCTTCCTGTCATCATCTGTCCATTGAGCTTTCTCATTTGTGACAACCAGGTCACCTTCTTCTACTATTGACCAAATTTGATAGTCGTGGCCTTGTAGAAAGTATTCCATCATGGTCTTCCAGTAAGGGTAGTCTTCACCATCAAAGAGAGGGGGTCGGTTGACAGACTGACCTTCAATGCTACCTTGGGCTGCCATGGATCTTTACTCTTCAGATCGTTGGATCTTCTTTCTTTGTCGAAGAGACTCGCTCTGATACCACTTGTTGCCCAGTTGACGAGCCCAGAGGGGGGGTGAATGGGTCTTTAAAAATTAATCTAGAAGATACCTGTAACTAAAAACATTCACACAAACGTTCTTCGAAGTAGGTTAGTGACAGTTAGTTGAAATAACAAACCACAAAGAAGACAATCACACAACACAAGGTTTATCCTGGTTCGGACCTCCTTTCCTTAGGAGTCCTACGTCCAGTCCCTGAGCAACAACTCAGGATTTCACTAACTAGGGTACAGTCCCCCTAAGGACGCTACAACACCCAGCTCAGCTGGTCTTCCTTCACACCCGAAGGGAACAACACCCTGGATACCACACCAGGTCTTCCTTCACAACCGAAGGGAACAACACCCTGGATACCACACCAGGTCTTCCTTCACAACCGAAGGGAACAACACCCTGGATACCACACCAGGTCTTCCTTCACAACCGAAGGGAACAACACCCGAGAAACCACACCAGGTCTTCCTTCACAACCGAAGGGAACAACACAAAGAGAGTGAATGAAATTCAAGCCCCTAGATCAAGCTTTTGATAAGCAAGGATCTGAAGCAACTAGAACTGAGAGCAAAGAGATTTAAACAAGGCACACTCTCAGAACTATACGGCTCTCTCAAGATTTTCACAAACTAGTGGAGAGCAAAAGAGCAAAAGCTAAGTGGAATGAAGGTTCTTGGCTCTGGACTTTCTTCAGAAGAATTTGAATGCTTGAATACGCGATATATATCATCTTCTGTTCTTCTGACTTGAATTTATATCTTCAATTTGAAATGTAGACGTTGAAGTGTCTGTTGTCTCTCTTTTGAGTAGTCGTTAGACTGAATGACATCTGGAGTCTTGGAAGCTTCCAGTCAATAGTCTTTTGATTACTTGAGCACGCAAAGAGATAGATCTTCAGAAATATCCGTTGGCTTCTATTTGTTTAACGTTGTACTATGAAGCTGGTTCAGAGGTCTGCACAAATGTCAAACTCAAATAGCAGACAGCTAAGCTGTCTCTGATGTCAGTCAATGTTAGTAGCAATAGACATGGAAATAGTAATGCCAAATAGCTTAAGTCTAAATGACGTTATCAGAGTAGGCATGATAAAGGATGATATGGTCTGCATGCATGCAGAGATATGTTCAGATCTCATAAATGCAAAAGCATCAAAGAGATGTCTACGTGGACTTTGACTAGTCAACGCTTTTAAGATGAATAAGATATCAAGATATGAAATCGATGACTATATGACTTATGAAATCGTTATGAGTCATAGCAAATCGTTATGTGACAGAAGATATATCATGAACACTTAATGAATCGTTGCACAAAGCAAAATGATGTGTTTCTGAAGAAATCGATGTGAAATACTTAACAAATCATTATACAAAGCAAGTCGTTGTGAATTCTAAAGAAATCGTTATGAATACTTAACAAGTCGTTATGAACTCTAAAGAAATCGTTATGGTAACTTATGAAGTCGTTACAATAAGCAAGTCATTGCGAGTTCTAAAGAAGTCGTTACGGTAACTTATGAAATCGTTACATCAAGCAAGTCGTTGCGCTTTCTAAAGAAGTCGTTGCGATAACTTATAGAGTCGTTATGACAGGCAAGTCGTTACGAGTTTCTAAAGAAATCGTTACGGTAACTTATAGAGTCGTTGTGACGAGCAAGTCGTTACGGGCTCTAAAGAAATCGTTACGGTAACTTATAGAGTCGTTGTGACGAGCAAGTCATTACGGGCTCTAAAGAAATCGTTGCGACAACTTATAGAGTCGTTGTGACGAGCAAGTCGTTACGGGCTCTAAAGAAATCGTTGCAACAACTTATAGAGTCGTTGCAACAGGCAAGTCGTTACAAGCTCTAAAGAAATCGTTACAGTAACTTATAGAGTCGTTGTGACGAGCAAGTCCTTACGGGCTCTAAAGAAATCGTTGCGACAACTTATAGAGTCGTTGTGACATCGACTTGTTTGAAATAACATGACTTTTCATCCAGAAAGGAAATCGTTATGATAATTCTATTGAAATCGATATGCTTATAAAGAAATCGTTATGGCCTTCAATAGAAGTCGATATGGACTTAGAGAATATCATGTTGAAAAGATTAAGGCTTCAGAGAAGTAATGCATACCTTTATTTGCTTGTTTGACCTTGGTATTTTTCCTGTGCTTAAGACATGAAATATTCATTAGATATAATTGATAAACTTTTGTTTGGTTTTGTTAATCATCAAATATATATATATGTGATTAAATAAAATTACATGGGGATAGACTGATCATCACTAACAAGTTTTCATGAAGCTTAAGCACAGGAAATAAATCAAGGAAAGTCAAGCAAAACCTATAAGAATTTTTACCTTAAAGCATTTAAAGTTCAGAGCATATAATTTTTCTAAGTACACATCAACTTCACTAGTTTCATAACGATTTTCTCATTTCTATCAATTTCATACTCATAAGGATTTGGTAAGTGATATACCGATTTCGGCCTCACAACGATTTCATAAGTATCGCATCAATTTTGATCTCAGAACGATTCGCTAATTATATACATCGATTTCTATCTCATAACGATTTGATCGTCGCATCGATTTGACAGAACGATTTCTTAAGTGAGAACAACGATTTGCTCTCATAACGATTTGATAAGTGAGAACAACGATTGCTCTCATAGCGATTCAGTTTCACATCGATTTGATAAGTTACAACAACGACTTGGTCATTATAACGACTCGATAAGTTACACAACGATTTGCTTGCTGTAACGATTCGATAAGTCGCAACAACGACTTGGTCTGTGTAACGATTCGATAAAAACAAAACATCGATTTGATCACTACATCGACTTGATAAGTGAGACAACGATTTGGTTATAAAAACTTGTTTATAATGATTTTCTTATACTCTCATAACGATTTGTCTCTACAACGATTTGGTTATGATTTTATAACGCTTTATGTTCACAGAGATTTGTTTATGCATGTGTAACGACTTACATAAGCATCGACTCATTCACTCAACGATTTCATAAGTCATACTCATAATGATTTCATGAGCTATAACGACTTGATATTTAAATATATTTCAAATATTTTGAATGTCAAAGTCTTCCCTCGTGCTTCTCCATATCTATGCATTTAATGTGTCTGAACATCTCTCTGCACGATGCACATTTGAATATCTTCCATTCCTATGCTTCTATAGAAAACATCTTTTTAAAATAGTAGAAAGGTACTTCCATTCGGGTGTATATTCCTACTGCTTGGTTTCTAACGATGACTGACAAGTCTAGAGACAGTCTAGCTATCCATTGTTTGGTATTTATTGCAGATCCTTGACAGCACCATTCTCTACAACGTTGGACAACAAGAAGCTGCAGAATATCTGGAAGAATCCTTTCCTTGCGTGCATGGATCAGAAAACATTAAATGACTGCAAGCATACCTGACGTACACGTCAAACCATGCAGTCTAACGAGCATCCAACACAGAGACAACGGATACTTCAACGTCTACTTTTTCAAAGAAGATATAAATAGAAGACTGGTGCCTACGTGAAGACACACATCTTGAGAATTCAAAATCCGCAAGCACCATAGAAGATCTCAAGTCTCACTCCATTGTTTTGTTGTAGCTCTTAGCTCTCTGAATTCATAACTTAGCCTTTGAGAGCCTTTGTGTACTGAGAGAATTCTTCTTTGCAGATCTTCTCTCTCAGTCTTGCTTCGGATCAAGCATTGTTCTATTAGCTTGATCTAGGGGCTTGTCTTCTCTTTAACACTTTTCTGTGTTGTTCCTCTTCATGTTGAGAAGAGAAGACCTGTTGGTAACAGGTGGTTGTATTCCCTTCATATAGAAGGAAGACCTGTGAATCAGGGTGGTTTGTACCTCTTCCGGTTGAGAAGAGAAGGTCAGCTGCGGCTGGATGTGTAAGTGTCCTTGAGGGGGACTGTACCCTTAGATAGTAGAATCCTGAGTTGTTGCTCAGGGACTGGACGTAGGACTCCTGCGGAGAGGAGGTCCGAACCAGGATAAAACCTGTGTGTTGTGTGCCTGTCTATTTGTGGTTGTTATTTATCCTTTTACTAACGCTGACAATCGATCGTAGTGTGTTGTGTTAAACGTTTTTGTGCACAGGTTTAGATAATCAAATTTTTAAAGAATCCCACCCCCCCCATCCCCCCCCCCCCCCCCCCTCGGGCTTGCTAGCTGGGAAACAAGTGGTATCAGAGCTAGTCTCTTCGACAAAGAAGATCCAACGATCTGAAGAGAAAAGATCAAATGGCAGCCCAAGGTAATTCGAAGGTCAGTCAGTCAAAAGGCCACCATTGTTTGACGGTGAAGACTATACCTATTGGAAAACAAGAATGGAGTTCTTCCTACAAGGGCTCGACTATCAGATCTGGTCCATCGTAGAAGAAGGAGATCTTCTGGTTACTAACGAGAAGGACAAATGGACTGAAGATGATAAGAAGAAAATTTCCCTCAACTGCAAGGCCAAAAGCATATTGTGTTGTGCTCTTATCAAGAAGAGTTCAACCATACATCTGCCTGCAAGTCAGCTATGGAGATGTGGAAAAAGTTGAGGATCACATACGAAGGTACTGACAAAGTAAAGGAACCAGAATAGATATTCTAGTAACACAGTATGAAAGGTTCCAGATGCAATCAAGAGAGTCGATAACCCAGATGTACAGCAGATTTACAGACATCAAAAATGGGTTAGCTGGTCTTGGAAAGATGTATGAAATGGGAGACATGGTCAGAAAAATCTTGAGGTCCCTACCAGCTTCATGGACTCCCAAAGTGACAGCGATAGAAGAGGCCAATGACTTGAAGAGAATGTCATTGAGAAACTCATTGGGTCCCTAATGGCCCATGAGATCAATATGGAGAGATTGGAGAGTCGTCAAGCAGAAGAAAACAGTCCAATGCTCTCAAGGCTGAAGAAGATGCATCGGAAGAAGTCTCAGATGGTGATGAAAGCTTGGGAGTAGTGAAGATGAAGAAGCTCTCCTCTCTAGAAGATTACAAAGAATATTAGCTAAAAAGAAGTACCAGTGTGGGAGGCGATACTTCAAGAGAAACAAAGAGTATAAGAAGCCAGAAGGAAAGGACTCAAAGAAAGCTGAGCCAATCTGCTACGAGTGCAAGAAGCCCGGACATATCAAAGCTGAATGTCTGAAACTGAAGAAAACCAAGTTTAGAAAGAAGGATAGTTCCAAGAAATTCAGAAGATATAAGAAGAAAGCTATGGCATCAGCATGGGACAACAGCAGCGACTCCGACAGTGAGTCGAGTTCCAGTGGAGAAGAAGAAAAGGCCAACCTGGCCTTCATGGCTAACATCGACGAAAAGGTAACATCTGATTCTTCTTTTACTTCTTGTAATGAATCTAATTCTGACAATTTAGAGGATGCTTTCAATGAACTGTATAGTAAATACAAAGATGTATGTAAACTACTAAAAATAACAAAGAAAAATCATGCTTGCTTAGAAATCACTAATTCAGATTTAAAATCTGAAAATGAACAACTAGAGAAGCAGGTTACTGAACTAAAAAGAAGAAATGAATTGTTATATGAGGACCTAAAAAATAAAAATGAATAAATAGCAAGTTTAGAAAACCAAGAAACAGTAAACAAATTAAAACAAGAAGTTAACACATTAACAGAAGAAAATGAAAGGCTATCAAGTACATTAGAAAAATTCACAAATGGAAAAACATCATTAATACTAAAAGGAGCTAGAAGATCAGGTAAAAAGAAATATGGATTAGGTTATACTCCTCCTGATAATGAAGAAATAAAAGGAGCTAGAAGATCAGGTAAAAAGAAACATGGATTAGGTTATACTCCTCCTGATAATGAAGAAATAATAGTATACCCTAAAATATATCCAACACCAAAATTTGTAGATGAACAAGACACAGCATATAAGTCAAACTTTAAATACGTTCCAACTGAAAAAGGAAGTAGAACTTCTTGTTGTAGTCACTGCAACAAGTTAGGTCATACTAAAATGACATGTCCAACTAAACATAAAAGATGGATAATAAAGAGGAAAACTGAGGATACTAACCAATTAGGACCCAAAAGAACTTGGGTACCTAAAGTTTAGTGTTTTTACTGCAGGGAAACCTTTCGAGTATCTAAATGGTACTTGGACAGCGGATGCTCAAGGCACATGTCAGAGAACAGAAAGCTATTTTCCCATCTTGAAGCTGAAGAAGGCACAGTCACTTATGGAGATAATGGAAAAGGGACTGTGATAGGCAGCGGATCAGTAGGCAGTAAAGGCAAAACCGTTATCGAAGATGTTCTATGCGTCAAAGAACTCAAGCACAACCTTATCAGTATCAGCCAACTGTGTGATAAAGGACATTAGATCAGATTTCAAGAATCAAAGTGCAGTATCATGAAGGACGGTGCAGTCATTTTTAAAGCTAATAGAGAAAAGAACTTGTATGTACTTTATCTAGAAGAATTAAAAGATCAGGACATATGTCTGGCAGCGAATAAAGAGCAGTCAACTGAACTCTGGCATCGAAGATTGGGCCACTGCAGCTTGAATAGCATGAGAAAACTAATCAAGAGAAACTTGGTGGAAGGCCTACCAAAGTAAGTACAAGAATGGATGGTGTCTGTGGGCCGTGTGCAAAAGGAAAGCACACCAAGTCATCCTTCAAGTCAAAGACTGTGGTAACAACCTCTAAACCCTTAGAACTTCTACATATGGATCTATTTGGGTCAATGAGAACCACAAGTCTCAGAGGAAAGAACTTTGGATTTGTCATAGTAGATGACTACTCCAGATTTACATGGGTATCCTTCTTGGAGCATAAGGATAATACATTCGACAGCTTTGTCATCTTCAGTAAGAAGGTACAGAAAGATAAAAAGTACAGCATTATTGGTATTCGATCAGATCATGGAGGAGAGTTTTAGAATGAGAAATTTGCTAAATTTTGTGATGATCAAGGGATAGAGCATAACTTCTCAGTGACAAGGACACCACAGCAAAATGGGGTAGCTGAGAGGAAGAACGGAACCCTATTAGATATGGCAAGGACAATGCTATCAGAATATGATTTACCAAGATATTTCTGGGCCGAAGCCGTCAACACAGCATGCTATATCATCAACAGAGTAATGATCAGGCCAATTCTGAAGAAGACTTCATATAAGCTATACAAACAGAAGAAGCCAAAAATTAGCCATTTCAAAACATTTGGATGTCCATGCTTCATCCACAACAACGGCAAAAGAGACCTTGGTAAGCTAGATGCAAAATCAGATGAAGGTATATTCATGGGGTATGCTTCTAAACCTATAGGATATAGAATATTTAATAAGCGTAGCTTATTAATTGAACAATCAGTACATGTTATTTTTTATGAAACTAACCCTTCCTTGAGAGAGGAAGAAGATAGTGATGTTGATGATGCAGAAAAATTATCCAAAAAATTAAAGAACACATCCATCGAGGACAAGGAAGATCCACCTTTGGAAGATCTGCAACAAAAAGATAAATCTCATGATAATCTTCCAAAAGAATGGAGGTATAAGAAAGATCACCCGTTGGAGAACATCATTGGTGATCCATCGGTTGGTGTAAGAACCAGAGGTAACATAATTCCTTGTGACTACTTAGCTTTTGTATCTCAAATAGAGCCTAAGACAGTTAATGAAGCACTCACTGATGAATCTTGGATATTAGCCATGCAAGATGAACTTAATCAGTTCAAGAGAAACTATGTATGGTCACTTATTCCGAGACCATCAGATCATCATGTGATTGGCACCAAATGGGTGTTCAGGAACAAATTAGATGAAGCTGGTGTGATCACTAGAAACAAGGCCAGATTGGTAGCTCAAGGTTATTCCCAAGAGTAGGGCATAGATTTTGATGAAACCTATGCATCAGTGGCTAAACTTAAGGCAATCAGAATTTTACTTGCTTATGCATCAGCATTAGATTTAAAACCTTTTCAAATGGATGTAAAATCTACCTTTTTAAATGGATATATAAAGGAGGAAGTTTATGTAGAACAACCTCCTGGTTTTGATGATATTGATTTTCCAAATCATGTTTTCAAATTGCATAAGACATTATATGGTTTAAAGCAAGCACCTAGAGCATGGTATGAAAGATTAAGTGCATTTTTGTTATACCATGGTTTTACTAGAGGAAAAGTAGATAGCACATTATTCATCAAATCTAAAGCCAAAAATGTGCTACTTGTACAAATCTGTGGATGATATAATTTTTTGTTCTACTGACGAATCCCTTTGCAAGTACTTCGAAAAGCTTATGCAGGGAGAATTTGAAATGAGCATGATGGGGGAGCTTAACTACTTCCTCGGATTGCAAATCAAGCAAGGAAAAAAGGCACTCACATATGTCAAGCGAAGTACACCAAAGAACTTTTAAAGAAGTTTGAATTTGAAAGCGCCAAGCCACTGTCAACACCGATGAGTACATCAACAAGATTAGACAGTGATGAGGATGGTAAGATGGTAGATCAAAAGGTCTATAGAGGTATGATAGGTTCATTACTCTATTTAACTGCCAGTAGACCCGACATATTATTTAGTGTATGCATGTGTGCTAGGTATCAGGCAGACCCTAGAGAGTCTCATTTAATTTCTGTCAAAAGAATTTTTAGATACTTGATAGAACTTATGATCTAGGTCTATGGTATCTAAAATCATGTGAAATTAATTTGGTAGGATATTCTGATGCTGATTACGCTGGATGCAAAATAGATAGAAAAGCACTAGTGGTTGTTGTCAATTTCTTGCAGGATGTCTGATATCATGGTCCTCAAAGAAGCAAAATTCAGTAGCACTATCCACAGCTGAAGCTGAGTACGTGGCTGCTGGAAGTTGTTGTACACAACTATTGTGGATTAAACAACAACTTGAGGATTATGGACTACGTATCAAGACAATTCCCTTGTTGTGCGACAACACTAGTGCGATAAATCTCACCAAGAATCCAGTTCAGCACTCAAGGAAAAAGCATATAGAGGTTCGATATCATTTTATTCGTGATCATGTAGCCAATGGTAACATAGATATTTCATTTATTGATACTCAAAATCAGTTAGCAGATATCTTCACAAAGGCCTTACCTGAAGAGAGATTTACATCTCTTAGAAGGAAATTATGCATGTGCAATTTGTGATAGATTTATCTATAATTAACTGAAATAATAAATAATTTCATAATATCAATTATTTTTCCCCTTAAAACTAAGCAAATTCTTCAAATATTGCTTGCATTTTATATATCAATGATGGTTCGTCATTTTAAAAAGAGTTTATTCTTTTCGAACTTGTCTCTTGTCATTTTCTGCCATTATGGCATCTTCCCTTTATCTGATAAAAAACCTGAAATCTATGTCATACCGATTCACCTCCTGCTCTCATCTCCTTCGACTTGCCTGAGACGATAACCCTATCGACTCCGGCATCGACTTCGTGCGATTTCATCATTTCCACTCTTTCCCACGAAAAATTTCTTGGGGGCTTCTACTCCAATCTTCCTTCCAATCATCCAAAACCTTTTCCCACTCAAAACCATGGCCGCCTCTGGAGTTTTCGGCACCGTCAGGGGCTATGGAGCTACATTCCTCACCGCCGAGCAGCAGGAAAGATTCACAACAATGAAGACCAAGCTGTGCGGGAACAAAGCAGTAGACATTGTAGATTTGGAAAAGAATGAAATGCACAGCATTGTAGCAGCTATGGAAAGAATGAAATGGACGAAGATAGCAACATTGTCAGAGGTGAGTTATCTAGACCTGGTGAAGGCGTTCTATGTTTGCTTGAAGTCTGAAGAGGACAGGTCCTTGACATCCACTGTCAAGGGAACCCAGATTAGGATCATATATGATCTATTGGCATCATTGTTTGGTGTTTGCACCATCGGTCACAGTGGAGTACACACTGTTGATATTCAGGCTAAGAGTTTGAGGATTGTTGGTCCCAAGTTCAAACTGAATGATGGGAAAATAGACATCAACCAGTTGAATGCATTCAATCGTATTCTACATTTTATAGTTTGTCAGATATTGATTCCGAGGAGTGCCACCTTTTTTACATGTACCAAGGCGGACTCCGATATGATGTTCTGGGCTATCCAGAACCAGAGCATAAATATGGCAGAAGTGACTTTGGAGAGGATGAAATTTGCTCATGCTCAGGTTTGGGACAAGAAGAGTAAGTTGAATTGTCCCTTCCCTATGCCCACTTGTTAACCAAGGTTTTCCAGCACTTCGGGGTAAATCTAAGTGGGGTAGTTTCTGAGAAGATGGGCCAAGCTATCCGGTCCAGGAATCTGAAAAAGAGTGGTTTTTCGTTGGTAGCTGGAGTATGGTCAAAGACCTCTATGGCTGAGGGTGAGGCAATTATTGACGAAGCCCAAGAAATCCAAGAAGAAGTAGCTCCGGCACTGAAGGCAGCAGCAGAACCAGTTCTTCAAGTTGAGCGAGAACCAGCAGCAGCAGCAGCAGTGGATGTCCAAGGCAATGCAGCAGAGATCAGACTTGAAGAATCAGTGGTCAGTGAGCACAAGATTGAGGACATTCCTCAAGAGTTCATAGAACCCGTTGGGCAAAATTCAGAGATTGTCTCTCCCTCCTCTGTGGTAGCATCAGTTCTCAGAAGTGTGTTGAATTCCATCACCAGCACTCAAGTGGAGCAAGAGCAGGTGACTGAGGAAGTCAGAAGAGTAGCTGTGGCACTAGGCCACATTGAAGATGTTGTGATGGAAGAAGCTCCCATTCAGGAGGGGCAGGAAAAAGTGGCATCAGGCCACACTAAAATTCAGATGGAAGATGCTTCTATTCAGGGGGAGCAATCTAACGAGAAGGAAGCACAGCCCCAGGGGGAACACACTTCTAGTGCCCCTATTGATAATCAGTTTCAAGAAGGAATTGTGGAAAGCGCCTCAGATGAAGAGGCAAATGTTAATTCTGTGGAGCCCGTGGCTAGGAAAAGTGTCAAAGGAAAAGGAGTGTCTCCTGAGATCCCTTTACTCACCAGGAAGCCACATAAGAGGCTGAAGAAGAGCAAACTAAAGATCAACATGAAGCCTATTGTTGAAAGATTGGATGAACAAGGGAAGATTCTCTGCTCTGTGCAATCAGATATTGCATCAATCTTCATAAGCCAGAGTACGACAGCTAAGGATATGGAAATGGTCAGAAATGCAGTCAGATGGGTGCGAAGTGAGCTCATTAGCATTAAGGAGTCTATACCTGCACTTGCAGATTTGGTGAGGGCACAGTCCACAAATGCCCTTCCTGCTCCTCCTCCTACAGCACCTGTTAGCAGCTCAGGGCCATCTGGGCCAAGGCAAGAGAATGTCGGGCCATCAGGGCCATCAGTTGTGGCAGAAGATCGGCCATCAGGGCAAATTTCTGAAGAACCAGCTGGGCCATCTGGGCCAACAGTTGTTGAAGAGGTAGCAGCACCAGTGCAAGATAATGTTGAAGTTGTGAAGACTGGGCCACCAGGGCCTGCAGAGGATGTTTCAGGGCCCACCAGGCCAGTGGTTTCCGAGGCTGAAACTTCAAGAGTAGAAGCACCGGCTGTAGCTCCAGAAGCCCATGTTCCTTCTCCTCTTCTAACTCCAGCCCCTCCTTCACCACCATCTTCATTCACACCTCCTCTAGTACCTATCACCTTCAAACAACCCATGCCTCGCACCATCTCATCTCCAACATCATTTCCTTCAGAATCCTCCTCATCTCCTACCACCACCACATCCAGTCCTCCACCTTCTCCTATCATTGAAAACCCTCCAGCCTCCTCCTCAGCTGGAGCCTCATCCTCTTCTGGTCCTTCTTCAGCTGGACCATCCATCATACCTCCGCCTACCCATCAGTCATTTCTTCATCCTCCTACTCCTCCCTCCTTTGTTACCTTTATACCTGAAGGTGCACAACTTGAAGGTCTCTTTCTCAAAAAATTCGAGGATGAGTTGGAAATTACCACAATCCACTTAGTTCTGGAAGTTGGTTCTCATGTCCACAGAACTGGCTCTCCTAATCCTATTTATAAAAAGAGGAAACTCTCCAACACTCCTGCTCTTCCCACCGAACCTAAATTTCCTCCTCTCTGGTTCTCTCTCACTGTTGAGAATCGAAGAAAACCCATCTATTGTGAATATCTCTAAAAATATATCCTTGCCACCATTTTTTGTGTTCCTTATCTTAATCTAACTGATCATCTCAATGTTGTTTTTCCCTATTGCCACATCTCCAAAGCTGATCAATCTAAAATCTTCCAAATGGCTGAATGCAAATCTGAAGATCATTGGGCCAAGGGGCACAAGGCTCTCTACAGGAAGTTTCTACTTGCAAAGTCCTATCGGTTTCCACCCCGGGATCACCGACTCACTCTCTCTGAGTGGTTTGTCATTCATCACAAGTCTACCTGGGCACCCTTCATTCAAAATGAAGTAAAGATCATCTGGTACTTCCAGCTCTTCAATGACTATCGTTATCTCCACAATTTGCCTGAAGTTCAGTTGGGTCAATTCCAAGGAGCTGTTGCTTTGCTTAAAGTTGAAAGCCCAGTTAATTGTTCTTTCAAAGTGGATTTCGCTACCATAAAAATACCAGAAATTGTGTTTCTCCCCAAACTGCATTCCTTGGTCATGGACTCATCAATTGGTCCTGTTATCTTTGAGAGATTTACTCGCATAATGGGAAGGATGTCAGCTCAGCAGGGTCGTCTCCCCTCCTTCCAAAGATTCCTCTTCCGGGAATTTCACCTAGGCCATATCACATCTGAGGTTCTTGCCCCTCTTCTATCTGAAAGTGAAAGGCTCTCGCCCACCGATTGGGAAAAATATTACAACCAGTCTGCCCTTCAGCTGGCAACTTTGAACAGCTCCTTGTTTAAGGCAGGCAAGCCTTCTCTCTCGGTTGAAGCCTTTTTAGACTTGAATTCCATCAATTTGGTTCAAGAGCCCTATGCTCAGTGGGTAGAGCGGTACAAACTTTTTGTGGCTTTGAAGAAAGATCTCCTGCAGCATCAGATCCACTACCCTATCAGGATCAACCAGTTTCTTCGGTTTGCCAGTTTTGGCTCTTTCACTACCTTCAAGGTCTTTCTTGGCACCGATGAATATGGCATCTTTATAGATGCTCAGCGCCAACTTCATATCAAAAGAATGCTTCCTGACATGGGGTCATCTTATTCTATCACTTTTGGGGCTTTTCAAGCCTATTTTGAGGAGCAAGAACGCAAGGCTTTGCCCATTATACAACGGCATGCCTCTCTTCTGTCTCCTGCTTTCTACATCCATGTACCCCCTCAAGATAAATAGAACAGTTCTTTGATCTCACTTATCTTTCCTCTTTCTGTCTTTGTCTCCATTAGTATCTTTTTGCTTAATGACAAAAAGGGGGAGAAAAATCTGTGTTTCTGAAATACATTTCTAACTTCATTTCAGAAAATTCACTTAGATTTATTTAAAATCATCTATGCTTTTGTGTTATGTTTTGTCATCACCAAAAAGGGGGAGATTGATGATCAGTTCATCCCCAAATAATTTTATGAATTATATATCTATTTTGGTGATTAAAAAAACTTCAATAAAGTGTCATCTAACAAGTTTTCATGAAGCTTAAGCACAGGAAATAAATCAAGGAAAGTCAAGCAAAACCTGTAAGAATTTTTACCCTGAAGCATTTAAAGTTCAGAGCATATAATTTTTATAAGTACACATCGACTTGACTAGTTTCATAACGATTTTCTCATTTCTATCGATTTCATACTCATAAGGATTTGGTAAGTGGCATACCGATTTCAGCCTCACAATGATTTCATAAGTATCACATCAATTTCGATCGCAGAACGATTCACTAAGTATATACATCGATTTCTATCTCATAACGATTTGATCGTCGCATCGATTTGACAGAACAATTTCTTAAGTGAGAACAACGATTTGCTCTCATAACGATTTAATAAGTGAGAACAACGATTTGCTCTCATAACGATTTGATAAGTGAGAACAACGATTTGCTCTCACAACGATTCAGTTTCACATTGATTTGATAAGTTACAACAATGACTTGGTCATTATAACGACTCGATAAGTTACACAACGATTTGCTTGCTGTAACAATTCGATAAGTCGCAACAACGACTTGGTCTATGTAATGATTCGATAAAAACAAAACATCGATTTGATCACTACATCGACTTGATAAGTGAGACAACGATTTGGTTATAAAAACTTGTTCATAACGATTTTCTTATACTCTCATAATGATTTGTCTCTACAATGATTTGGTTATGATTTTATAATGATTTATGTTCACAGTGATTTATTTATGCATGTGTAACGACTTACATAAACATCGACTCATTCACTCAACAATTTCATAAGTCATATTCATAATGATTTCATGAGCTATAACGACTTGATATTTAAATATATTTCAAATATTTTGAATGTCAAAGTCTTCCCTCGTGCTTCTTAATATCTATGCATTTAATGTGTCTGAACATCTCTTTGCACGATGCACATTTGGATATCTTCCATTCCTATGCTTCTATAGAAAACATCTTTTTAGAATAGCAGAAAGGTACTTCCATTCTGGTGTATATTCCTACTGCTTGGTTTCTAACGATGACTGACAAGTCTAGAGACAATCTAGCTATCCATTGTTTGGTATTTATTGCAAATCCTTGACAGCACCATTCTCTACAACGTTGGACAACAAGAAGCTGCAGAATATCTGGAAGAATCCTTTCCTTGCGTGCATGGATCAGAAAACATTAAATGACTGCAAGCATACCTAACGTACACGTCAAACCATGCAGTCTAACGAGCATCCAACACAAAGACAACGGATACTTCAACGTCTACTTTTTTAAAGAAGATATAAATAGAAGACTGGTGCCTACGTGAAGACACACATCTTGAGAATTCAAAATCCGGAAGCACCATAGAAGAGCTCAAGTCTCACTCCATTGTTTTGTTGTAGCTCTTAGCTCTCTGAATTCATAGCTTAGCCTTTGAGAGCCTTTGCGTACTGAGAGAGTTCTTCTTTGCAGATCTTTCTCTCTCAGTCTTGCTTCAGATCAAGCATTGTTCTATTAGCTTGATCTAGGGGCTTGTCTTCTCTTTAACACTTTTCTGTGTTGTTCCTCTTCATGTTGAGAAGAGAAGACCTGTTGGTAACAGGTGGCTGTATTCCCTTCGTATAGAAGGAAGATCTGTGAATCAAGGTGCTTTGTACCTCTTCCGGTTGAGAAGAGAAGGTCAGCTGCAGCTGGATGTGTAAGTATCCTTGAGGGGGACTGTACCCTTAGGTAGTAGAATCCTGAGTTGTTGCTCAGGGACTGGACGTAGGACTCCTGCAGAGAGGAGGTCCGAACCAGGATAAAACATGTGTGTTGTGTGTCTGTCTATTTGTGGTTGTTATTTATCCTTTTACTAACGTTGACAATCGATCGTAGTATGTTGTGTTAAACGTTTTGTGCACAGGTTTAGATAATCAAATTTTTAAAGAATCCCATTCACCCCCCCCCCCCCCCGGGCTTGCTAGCTGGGCAACAGTCAACAGTATCTAGTCTAGGCATGTCCTCGTAGGACCAAGCAAAAGCATCATGATATTCTTTCAAAACAGAGACAATGGCAGCTTCCTCTTCTGGACTAAGATTGGCACTTATCAGAATGTACTTCGGATCTTCTTCAGTGCCTAGATTGATTTACTTAGTTGGCTCATCTATGGCGGAAGTGGGTTTGTCAAAGTGTTTGTTGCCTCCAACATAGGCTTTGACCACATCATCTTGCTCTTCAACTTTGTCCTCTTCTTCTTCACATTCTTCTAATATGTACACTTCGAGACCATCATCTAGGGATTCTGACCCTTCTACCACCTCTATAAGAGAGATGGAGCTACCCTGAAGAAATCCTATGACCTGACTCAAACTAACACATATGGTTGCCAAATCCTGAATGAACCGATTAGGGACATACTTGCCCCTAGCTTTCTTGGTGCGGAGACTAGATATGGATAGACATTAGATGTGCAATCTGTAGACCTATGATATGATCAGGTCAACCTAAGTATGTCAGCCTAAATGTTTTAGTGTTGAATAAGTACAAAGTCCAGTAGATTAAGTGTGCAATGTATCAAAGTTAAGTCATCAATGTATCAAGTTAACACAAGCAACAAGCCTAACAAGATGTCTATAGTCATCATCAACACAACACAATGTTTAGTCATCACGTTTGACATTATTAGACATAATCAACAACCATGTTTAGTTATCATCAAATTTAGTTATCATCAAAACGTAATCATGTTTAGTCATCATCAAAACATAGTCATCACCAACAATCATGTTTAGTTATCATCAAAACGCAATCATATTTAGTCATCTTCAAAACATAGTCATCACCAACAACCATGTTTAGTGATCATCAAAACATAGTCATCACCAACAATCATGTTCAGTCATTATCAAGCCACACAAACTCAACACCACGAGGATCACCATTGTGGTTTGCGGAGGTGGAAGAAACCTTAGAAGGTTACAACGATGGGAGACAAACCTTAGCAGGCGGTAACGATGGGAGACAGGAAACAGCTCTACGCAAATTGGAGAGGTGAATAGGGAAGGAGTCTTCTTTTATTTGGATCGAGCTTTCGGCGCCCAGAGCTAGAACCCAAAATCAAACATTTCAAGGCAGAAACACTCACCCCGAATTCAGAAAGAACTGTTATTTCAGATCAAAAACATTGATCTAAATTCGATTTCAATTTCAAATCCGAATCGGGTTTTCAGATCTGTGTTTCCATTGACAGGACTAGCTTGGAGTTTCAAAAAACAAGATGAAAATAGATCTACTTTTTAGGAAAAAAACTATTTTCCCATGGTTAGTCTCGAAGGGTAAATGATTGCGCAAAAAAATGGATCCGCTTCTCATCCTCCATATATTTCTCTCCCTCTTTCTCTCTTAACAACTAAGATTCTAAAAATTAACCAAAAGAACTACCATCTTTTTAACAACTGCAGATTTATATGTTTATTTTTCTTAAGATATTCTATGACAAGAAAGAAATTTATCTTCTCACCATGGAATAAAAAAACTTCCAAACCCCTAACACTAAGAGTAAGGAGTCTTCCACACTTCTATGCAATGTTGCTGTTGGATAATTCTTTCTTTACTTTTCCTTGCTCAAAATCAAAAATGAGTTACAAAAGCTTCCCACATGGGCCAATAGGATTTCGAAAGAATCGAGTGATCCATGACACACCATACACATGGAAATTAGCATCCATTAAGGACCTAGCACAAAAGCATATGACCAAAACATTATGTTAATATATTATAACATTTTACAGCACACCAAATAACTCCTTGACGTTTTGCTACGCCTTATCATCGCTTCAACTTGCACCGGGCTCCATGTCACCCTGTGCCTAATTCCGTACGGCAAGCTACTCTCTTTCGTTCCAATATCATGGTACCAAATTACAAACTCAAAGGCGGGAAATGTTCAGATATGAAAGGTACTTCAGAATGACAATCGCACTGCAGAACCCTTTTGACTCAAGCTAGAGACACGACGCGGCGGAATAAGATCGTAACTAAGCTTTTAATCATATTTATAGAACCTGTAGGAGGCTGCCTCGCAGGACTAATGATGCTAGCACTAGGAATAAACGTTGTTATTAAAAACAGAGAAATGAAGAAATTGCTGTGATTTTATTTCCACACTTCAGAATTGTTGGCCCGTTGACATTGGCATAGTAAAATGTGTAGCTATTTCATTGTGACTCATTTACATGAACCTGCCGCCTGGAAGAACATTCTCAGCTCGTATTCCTTGCCTTATGCTCGGAAGTTTCAGAGTAAAGAAGCCGTTAACAGTAGTAACACAGTACCTGGGAAGATTAGCTGAAAGGAAACACAAATCTGAGGAAATCACCTTCAGTGGCTCAAATGCGAAAACAACTGAAGGAAATAATAATACCAACTGAGCAGCACCTAATTCTCTCTAGCAAACTTGATGCCCTTTTCTATGGAGGCCTTGAGTTCAGGCTTCAGACTTTCCAAGCCTGTCTTCTCGTAATCTGACAGGGGACCTAGTCCCAGTACTTCCTCAACCCCGTTTTTCCCGAGTTTAACCTGCAGCAGAAAGCAGCAACATTTTCCGGAACTTTCTTGTTAGATGCTTGGAACTCATTATAATACAGCGAAGCATTATCACTTGGCAAGCTCTTGAATCAATGGATGGATTATGGGGAGGCATGAGAAAATGCTTCAGCATTGCACAATCTAATTTTAGACAAAACATAGCTACGGACCTTAGGTGGCAAACTATTTTAACAATATAACCTCTCTTAACGAAGTAAAAATCTAGCAGGAAAGTCAAAAGACAGTTTTAAGAGGATGGTCTATGGTGTCATAATGAAGTATTTGAGACAACTTACACCATCCAAATACTTACCACCTTGGAGTTCACATCCAACACCTTGGAGTTCACATCCAACCAAGGTTCGCCGCATCGGAGAATCGAGGCAAATCGGGTTTTTCCTGATCCACCACGATTCGCCTGAATCGGATCAATTCGCATGGGAATCGGATGGGAATCGGTCCGATTCGATGGGAATCGAGTGAATCGGATTTCTCCTAATTCGCTCCGATTCGGCCGAATCGGACCGATTCGATCCGCCACGCCAAACCATGCATCCAACTAATATTCTACCAAGGATAACTTTTGGAACACATTTGGAGAAGAGTTGCACGGATGACTGAAGTATATCAAAGAGAAGATAGTGCTCCGAGATCAAAAAATGCAGGATTTTGACCAACAAATATTGCTACGTAGACAGAACAAAATACCATTGAACGTGTCATTGTAAAAAATTGGTCGAACAGAACATTTTTTGGGGGGAACTAGTCGAACAGAAGAAAATTATCAATATGCATGTTTAAATTTCACCAATATCCTGGAACAATTCCAAGATAAATTTGCTAACGGATTCAAGTATTAGTTGTCATGAGGGAGCAACTCTTGCCAATTTCCCCTTACAATACATTCAAACAACAACAAAGCTAACAAGGCTAATTTTATGTCGGGGCAGGGCTAGATCCTGCTCAAGGGCTGGAAGAGGTAGTGAGGAGGATGAAGGAAGGGGGAAGGGGTATGCATCCAATCATCGATGAGGATACTTTCGTGGAATGCAAGAGGATTGGGAGGGCTGGAGAAAAGGAGGGCAGTGAGAGAGCTGATTAGGAGTTACAAAATTGACATATTATGCCTATAGGAGACGAAGTGTGAAGGAGATGGTAGTGCCCTGTTCAGGGAGATTGGTGAGGCCTGGCTCCCCCAGGGGGCTACTTCCCTGGCAGTGGGGAGATTTGGGGGATCATGATCTTATGGAACACATTCAAGGTGAGGTGGTCTAGGACAGGTGATCAGTAGATGGGCTATCTCCTTGCATTACAGAAATGTTAAGGATGGTTTCTCTTGGGACCTCAGCGGGATTTATGGTCTCCAGCCTAGGGAGAAGCGCTAGTTGTGGGAAGACCTGGCCTAGTTCCACCTTTCTGCAGGCCGATCATGGTGTGTGAGAGGCGACTTCAATGTGGTTGTTGGGCCTTGGGAAAGGTCTAGAGACTTGTCAGATGATGGTGACATGGAAGACTTTTGGAACTTTATTCAAGAGGCTGCTTTGATAGATTTAGGCATGTCTCACAGATCCTTCACTTCATCCAACTTCAGAATAGAGGCTTCTTGCTCCAGGTTGGATAGGTTTCTGGTTTCAATAGATTGGGAGGATCACTTTCCTCGTGCTCGGTTACCTAGGTCCACTTCGGATCGTAGGCATATTCTCTTGAAGACCTCCAAGATTTTTGATAGTCCACATAGATTTAGGTTTGAGCAGGTTTGGCTCAGGGAAGCCGATTTCTTGGACACAGTTGAGGATGCCTCGAGTACCCCAGTTGCTAGCTCCTCGCTATGGGCACCTTGGTGAGGAAATTGAAGCTTATTGCGCGCAACCTCAATGCTTGGGTAGCTGATAAAACCCTCCCAAGAAGGGTGGCCAAGGACAAGATTATCCAGCATCTAGAGGGATTGGACAGATTGGAGGCAGCAGGACTTATGCGCGATGAGGATAGAACCATGAGGGACTTCTTAAGGAGTCTATTTGACAGCTTGTTGGCTAAAGAACTGTAACAACCAGCAAATTTTTAATGAATAATTAAAATAGAAAATCCATGAAAGAACCAAAACCAGACCAGAATAGTCATTGTTTATCGAGTCTCAAACTCAATCAAGTCTAAGTGTCCTTCCAATTATCATTAAAATCCCTACCGATTAGTAGAAGAACCCTATATTGATTAGCAGAATAATTGCCTATTGATTAACAGTTCATTTTTCAATCAATTACTGCGCAGCACAAATCTACATCGATTATCAATCCAAGTCCACATCGATTAGCAGAACAACTACCTATTGATTATCAATTCATTTTCCAATCAATTACTGCTTTGGTTAGCAGTACAAGTTTACATCGACTATCAGTTCAAGTCCACATCGATTAGCAAAACACCTGCCTATCGATTATCAGTTCATTTCTCAATCAATTATTGCTTCGATTAGTTGTTCAAGTGCAATTGATTATCAATTCATTTCCCAATCGATTATTACAACGATTAGCAGTTCAAGTCTGATCTATTATCAATTTATTTCCCAACCGATTATTACTTCAATTAGTTGTTCAAGTTTAATCGATTATCAGTTCATTTCCCAATCGATTATTGTTTCAATTAGTAGTTCAAGTCCATGTCAATTACTTGTTTAATTTCCCTATTGATTATTGCTTCGATTACCAAGGTTTCTGAGTACAAATTACCTATTGATTATCTCATAATATATCCCTGCCAAGTTTCAATAGGAAACTGGGTGATGGACCCTAAAGCAAATAGGGAATGAGTTCGCCCTAATTAAATGAATGATTCTCAGTCAAAACTTGATTGTGATTAGGGTTACTTGGGCTAATCTCCAAACACCAACTGTTGGCCCTCAGGTAAATAATAATCATTAAGAGCTTTAGGGGTTCCAAACACAAGCCTTTTCTCGAATGGTCATATATGATCAAACCAAACATGCATCCAACCTACCAAAAGCCTGCAAAGAAAGGTCCTTGGCCAAAAAATCAGAAAAAAAAGGGGGGGAGATTTACTGTTAACTCCACTTTCCAAAGACCTAACCTTTCGTTCAAAGGAAATAACTTGGCCAATAGGAGCCGCCTAACCCTGTAAAAGAACCAGCCTTTCCATTTTTCCATGACTGTTTACTGCATCCACAAGAAAGCACCATTGATCGAGGAAAAGATTGAACCTAGTGGTGTATTCCCTAGACTCATTTTAAAGAAAAAATTTCCCATCTTTTCCAAACTACCACCTATAAACCCTAAGGTGTTCTTCCAGGCAAGAAGGGCTTCACCAGCTCAGATAGCAATCCATAGTATCTAGAAATAGTTCTTGTGTCTTTTCCCTCCAAGGTTTCCCATTTTTGTGCCCTTGGAGCAGGAGGATACCGTGGAGAAGCTAAAATCTCACCCACCATTCTCAAAAGGTAAGGTTCCCCTTTTAGCTTCATCCAAGATCAGCACATGTTGATGTTCATTTCTTCTTCTAACATCCTTTTCTAAGGTTGTTTATCTCCAGATCATTGAGTGATCATCGGCTTGAAAGAGAAGCTAGGATAGAACGATCGTCTTAAAGAGGTAGGGTTTCTCTCGAGCTAAACTTTAACTACATGTATGGTTAGGGTAAGGATCTATACATGCCAACATAGCGAATAGGTTTTCGACGGCTTTCAGTGGGTCTAGACGTATGATTAAACTTGAGGTTAAACGATTTGGTTTGTTGTTAAACAGAGTCTTGCTTTGACCACCCTATGACTCCATCTCTCTATGGTCAACTATTTATTAAGTAGAAAAAAGTATTTAGGGTTATGAACTTATAAAGACTCATCAAGAAAGGAAGTTTTACATAAAGAAAGATAAGATTCAACATTCCATGTCTGAATTATAGTTTCGACTACCTCAAATACTTGTATGCCATTTCTTCTCATTATCTTTGCATCTGGAAGTACCTTTCGATTCTTCCTTAATGATTATCCATGGGATAGGCTATATTTTCTTCGGGTGACTGTAGTCTGTACCAAGTCTTGATCAGGTCATAAATTCAACCTCTGTTCACTGAAAGCTCGTGCTTTCCAAAGCATGTAAAGGCCATCTTTCGAGCTTAACTTGTTGGCTATTGCTCATATCGTTATTGAACTCTCTTGGCCATATTGTTAATGGGGATTATCAAGGAAAATGGGGACTATATGCAAGAAGGAAGATGTGCCATGACCCTATGCTTTTGTTTAAGGACTGGTTCGGCCCAAGCTGAGGGCCAAAATACTCATTCAACCATGGGAGTATGGATGTGAGGTGAAGGCATAGCACCGATATAAAATGCAAGATTAGTGTCCTGATAATTTCACTCACTGAATGAACTGTGCATTGATCTATATGAAATGCCATTGAGTGAATGAATTGTTACTGAAAGCAAGGTTTGGCGCGCCGGATCGAGCCGGGCCGATCCCCCCGAATCGCAACGGATCAGGGAGAATCCGATGCGCGGCTCGCCCGATGCGCCCGGATCCCTTCTTAGCAGGTGGATCGAGCCCGATGCGATGCGATCCGGCCCGGAACTGTCGCATCGGGCGCGATCCGCCCGACACCCTTAAAGGGTGTCGGTGATGCGCTGCGCATCGGGACTCAACAGTCCCATTCGCAGCGCAGGAAACCGCAGGCCCCTTTGTCCCCCCCGTTTGCAGGTTTTTTTAAGAGAAAATCCTAGATTTAGGTGCAAATCCACAGGAGGAGGCTTCCTAAGTGAATTTGTGTCCATTTGGAGGTGGATTTGGAAGCTTTGAAGCCTTGTTCTTCAAGTTTTTTGAAGGTTCTACAGGGCTTTCAAGGTAAGCAACCTTATTTCTTCATTTTTCTGTTCTTTTCTTGGTGTATGGGTTAGATCTTGTTAGGAAATGATGTTGCAAGGGATTGGTGTTCACTTGCAACCATTTCTCATCAAGATCTACAAGGTTTTCATGTAGATTTGATGATTTTCCTAAAATATGATTTTCTGAAAAATAATTTAAAAAATCTTTAAAAAATTTTGAACAATCAAAAATGATAGGAAGGTGTTCTATAAGTTCTATATCATGGTTAGAACTTGATTCTATAAGAAGTTTAGGTATAATTAATTAATGTTCATAAATAATTAATAATTATATTAAAATTTGAATAATAATTTTAAAAATCTTAAAAAGTGTAAACAACCAAAAATTGATAGAAATGTGTTGTATAACTTGTACATCATGATTAGAAGTTGATTACATAAGAAGTTGAGCAATAATTAATTTATATTCTTACATTAATAAGAAGTATTTTAAAATAAAATGTTAATAAAATGTGAAATTACAGAAAATATATATGCATGTGTGAATGGATTTCTGTGATCATGTGTTCATGTATATTAAAAAAATATCATATAACAATTAAGAAGTAAGAATACTTTCTTTTAGTGTTCAAATTCTGAAATTTAATTTAATTTACTGTTAATTTATTATTTATTTTTTGTCATTGTAGATGGCACCGAAAGGAGGTTCTGATGATATTGGATGGCAGCATGGCATCATGTTGGAGAATAGGCACAACTTTAAGTGCAATTATTGTGATTTTGTGGGACAAGGAGGTGGGGTCTCCCGTTTGAAGAAGCACCTTGCTGGTGGTCGACTAGCAGGGTACCATGACGTGCAGGGGTGTAAATCGGTGCCAAAAGAAGTCAAGAAGGCTATGATTGAACACATTAAGCAAGTTCGAACTGAGACAGCAAGAAAGAAGGCAGATAAAGAGATAGCAGAGAGGATTATATCAGGAAGACAAAGAGATGAAGATGATGATGATGAAGTTCAAATGTATGCAGAATATGTTCCTGATCCTGATGTGCAGGAAAGGCTAGCCAGAGCACATAGCAGGGCTGAGGCATGGGAAGCTGATCAAAGGGCAGGGCACAGAATGAGTTTTCATGGAGCTCAGCATGAGGTTGGCAGTGGCAGTGGCTCAGCGGTAGGTGGCAGTGGCTCCCGTCGATTTTCAAATGTGGGAGATTATTTCACTCGACCCCCTCCCACACAAGTACCAGAAGAAGGCAGACATAGCAAGAGACCCACAGGTGTGCAAATTGAGGATGTGGACCCTTATGTGTATCCTAGGGAGCATGGCAAGCAGACTAGGATTGATGATTCATACAACCAGCAGGGGCCGAAATACAAGGTGGGGAGAGCAATTGCAAAGTGGTGGCACCATACAGGGTTACCATTTAATGCAGCGAACAATGCCTATTATAAAACTACAATACAGGAGGTTCAACGTGGAGGCCTACATGTGCAGCCTCCTACAGCTAGGGACTTGGCAGGGAAATATCTGTAGGAGGAAGTTGATGAGATAAAGTCTTACATAGACGGATTTAAGAAGAAATGGGAGAAGTATGGTGTCACCATCATGTGTGATGGTTGGTAGGGCATCACCAGGAGCAGCCTCATCAACTTCCTAGTGTATTGTGATAGACAAGTCTTCTATCACAAATCAGTTGACGCATCCGAGCATGTACACAACTATGAATACATTTTGGGTTTGATGCGAGAGGTGGTTGGGGAGATTGGGGAGCAATATATTGTGCAGGTGGTCACGGATAATGGAGCTGCGTACAAGAAAGCAGGGGAGGAGTTGATGAATATCTATCCTCATCTATATTGGACCCCATGTGCTGCCCACTGTGTTGATTTAATGCTTAAAGAAATTGGGACACTGCAACCTGTGAAAATGGTGGTGGATGCAGGACAGAAGATAACACGTTTCATCTACAATCATCATCTGGTGTTGGCGTGGATGAGAGAGTCCACTGGTGGAGAGTTGTTGAGGCCGGCTGTCACCCGCTTTGCAACAAATTTTGTGGCACTACAGAGTCTACTGAAGCACAAGGATGGATTGAAATGCATGTTCAGGACGATAAATGGTTGCAGAGTAATTTTGCTAGTACATCTGATGGAAAGGAGGTGGAAGGCATCGTCAACAGCTTCAATTTTTGGATCGGGTCTTCAAGCTGGTACAGATCATTGAACCTCTATATGAGGTGTTGAGGGTGGTGGATGGGGATAGGAGACCATCTATAGGATTGGTATATGCAAAGCTTGAAGCCGCGAGGAAAAAGATCCGTGAAGTCTCACCTCGGCATGCACACTTGGTTTTGGATGTTGTTGACGATAGATGGGCCGGCAGATGAGTAGAGATCTCCATATGGCGGGTAAGAAAATAAATCATATTTCTATAATAAACTACTCTTATTGTATTGATGATGGTATTTTATTCAATTGCAACATACTATCTCCACCCTGCATACCATTACGCACACGAGCTAGCATATGATGATGAATTGACGGCTGCCTTTGCAAGGGTGGTTGAGAGATTGTCAACAAGTCCTGTGCTAGCGGCAGATGCCATTGATGAGGCAAGTATAGGATATCAACTTCCATCCAAAGTCCAATCAAATACTTGAAGTTCATAGGAGTTGATGAAATTTATTAAATGCAGATGAAGCGTTTTCGGGAAGCCACTGGGACCTTTGCTGAGCCATCTGCCATTGCTGGTCGGGAGCGTGTAGACGGCGGTAATATGCTTCCCATTTACATTTTTTATCATTGCAACTTGATGGTTGACATCTGATTGAGATAATTGAATTTGGATGCAGCTGATTGGTGGTTCAACTTTGGGCATTCCGCGCCAACATTGAGGAAAATTGCAGTGAAGGTCTTATCGCAGACTTCCTCATCTAGTGGATGTGAGAGGAACTGGAGTACATTTGCATTGATACACACCAAAGTGCGGAATCGTCTCTCATATAGGCGTTTGGACCAATTGGTGTACGTTCACTATAATATGAGGCTGAGGGTCAAACATCTTACAGAAGATCCAAAGAAGCGTGGGGACGTAGAGTATGATCCAATTCATTTTGGATTTCTACGAGATGAAGAAGACCCAATGGTTGCATGGGTTGCACGAGCAACAACAGAGCGAGGGGAGTATGAGTTAGATGAGGAAGCAGACGACCCTGAAGATCCACCTCGCCCTAACACTTTCCTGGCAAGGGCAGTAGCAGAAGCAACAGCAGAGGAGGAGGGAGATCGTGGGAAATGTGGGACAGCCATATTCCCCTCGTTATGAGATGGATCCAGAGGCTGAGGTGGATCTTCTTGCGGACATACAAGTAGAGCATGTGACGCGTACTGCAGGTGGGAGAGTCATTTCTTTCTTTCATCTTACATATTTTATCAGTTGCATTTATGCTAACTTCCTAATGTATAATGTTGGGGGTTATTGCAGGTAGAGTCGGAGGTAATGATGATGATGATTTTGATAGGTTGATGGAAGGCCTCCCCCGCACACAATCTAGGAGAGGGTCATCTACCCAGGATGCCCCTCCCTCACAATCTACAAGGGCTCCCACATCATCTCAATGGCAAAAGGGAAGCAAATAGCAACAGAATCCCGCCGAAAAAAACTGGTGAAACAGAGTCCCGACCAAGTAAAGGAGTTGTTATACGAGAGCCACCTCCCGCCCCAGCACAAAAAAAGAAGGGTTGGTTTTCTGGTTGGGTATCCAAGAAAGGCAAGAAAGGTGCTACCGTTGTTGAAGACCCACTTGACATTGCCGATGCAGAGACTTTGGATCCAAATGCAGATGATGAGACACCGTCTCCGTTGGATTCACCCCGATTGCCCAATAGCGCCTCCCATGATTCGTGACTACTGGTAGGCCATCATTTTGTATTAAAAATTACCTCAAAATGTATTTGTAATTTTGTATTTGTTCTAACTAATGTTCAAATGATATTGCCTTTGCAGGTGGTTCTTCAGATGCTGGTGGTGACGGTGGTGGTAACGGTGGAGGTGGAGGTGGTAACGGTGGTCAGGGCGGAGGAGGAGGTGAGGGTGGTGAGGGAGGAGGAGGTGAGGGTGGAGGAGGTGGCATGGCATTCACAGAGGAGCAATTTTTTCGGGGTACAACACAAGATAGCAGTCATGGTGCCCCACTTCGGTACAATAGAAGGCAAAGGTTTCCACCTGGCAGTCAAGGAAGAGGTGAACCAGTGGATTCCCATAGTTATGACACTATGTTATCAGACTTTGAGAGGATGAGTACACATGAGTCTGTTGGATCCTATGGCGGTCATAGCTACCAGCCCGACTCCACTAGCACAGACTTCTCTAGTGGATACACTGCACAGCAGGCTACTTTGGTCCATCTCCATATATGTATCCTCCTCCTGCATATTCTATTCCTATTCCATCTCCATATATTTTTATTCCTGCAGGAGGATGTACCTATTCCAATCCAAGTTTTATTTCTGAGGAGGATGTACAGATGGCACAACTGGGGGTAGTCCGTCCCGGCTGTCAAGTGTGGGACCATTATCTCAGTCAGTTCGTTTCGGCAGAGATACCATACCATGATGACATGGGATGAGTTTCGTAGTTTGTGTCAAGAACGAAAGGTCATCATCTTATTGGGAGCTCCCCTCAGAGTCAGATGAGTCTGAATCCATGCCTAGCCAATCCCAATGGAATGCATATGATCCATATCAACAAGGGCATTGGGGATATTAGAGTAAGTCATTGTATTTTTATTGGAATTTAGAGTTTGATAGTTGTATTGACTTTGTGCAATGTAAATATTTTTCAATTAATGAGTTTCAATTTGTTTTCACTCTTCTAATGCTTTATTTCATTGAAAATAAATGTTTTTATACCAATTACATGATATAATCTCATGGAATATGATGAAACATATGTACAAGAGGCCTAAACCACACAATCATTCAAACAAAGGCCAGATTCAAGGGAATCGGCCATAAAATGGGTCATAAATAAGGGTTCTGGCCGAATCCAAGCGGATCGAACCGAATCGGTTCGATCCGCCCGAATCGGATCAGATCAGGAAAAACCCGATCCCGATCCAGTCCGAATCGAGGATGCGCCAAACCTTGATTGAAAGTTTATTGTAAATGGTCAATCACATTAAAAATCTGACCATTATAAATGTTGATCTTGATCTATTGACAGCGAGAATCATTGGATTGTGGGGTGCTCCTTGAGGTCAACCCATTCTTATACAAACATCTACTATAGTCAGTACATTTGCAAAGATCCCTTACTGCTAATGCTCAATTTGTGGCAAGTTTCTACTTTCCCTATTGGTACTTACATCTAGGGCTGTAAACGAATCTGGATATTATCCGGATCCAATTCGGATTCGTATCCGATTAAGCATATCTGTATTCGTTTAACAGATATCCGACGGAGCGGATTCGGATACGGATATTATCCGAATAATAAACGGAGCGGACGCGGAAATAGGAGATCCGTTCTGTTTAAAATCCAATCCGAAACTGAATTAATTCTGACCATTGGATCTTAGATCTAATGGTTTATATGTAATATATATAAATAACCCTAAAGTAAAAACCCTATCTCTCCTTCGCCAAATCCAAAACCCGATGGCGATCGCCCTTTAGCCTCTCGGCGGCTCTGCCCCTCGCCATGGCAGGCCTCCCCGCCCTCCCACCGGCGCCGCCCCGCGGTCCCCTCCCCGCCCTCCCACCAGCGCCACCCCATCCCTCTCCCCTGCTAGCCGCCCCGTTCTCCCATCGCCGTCGCCCTTGCCCCACGCTGTCGCGGCGCCGCTGCAGATCTCGTCGGCGTCGCCCTCGCCTCCCCAACGCCCTCGCCCCGGCGCCGCCCTACCCTCCCACTGGCGCCGCCCCCCCCCGCCCCTGCCGGCCGCCCCGCCCTCCCACCGGCGCTGCACAGCCTGCACCACCCCTCTTCCTGCTGGCCGCCCTATTCTCCCATCGGCGTCGCCCTCGCCCCACGCCGTCAAGGCATCGCGGCGTCGCTCTCTCCAGTCTCCACAAACCACGTCACTGCAGATCTCGTCGGCGTCGCCCTCGCCTCCCTGACACCCTCGCCCCGGCACTGCCCCGCCCTCCCACTGGCGCTCCTTGCCCCTGCCAGCCGCCCTGCCCTCCCACCGGCGCCGCCCCACCCCTCTCCCCTAGGTCATGGCAAATCTGATTTCTGTTCTCACTTCTCACCATCACAACCGATGGGATTAGTTGAAATCAAGTATGAATTTTCATTATATTTTTGTTTGTATGAATGTTAATGTTCAATTTAGATATTATTTGTGAAATTTTTAAATTTTTTAGATTTTTTAAATCATTTAATAATTTTATTACAACTTATGATTCCGAAGAGGATAATATTCCGATTCGCTCCGTATCCGAACATTATTCGATTAAACTATCCGCTCCATATCCGAATCTTAAACGAACCAAATACGGATAATCCGATTAACTAATCGGATCGGAAATGGAAAAGCCATATCCGCTCCGTATCCGATCCGTTTACAACCCTACTTACATCTACTCCTGGTCCGCTACTGACAACGAAGATTTTATTGAACAGTATTACAGATCAAATGTGGATATTCAAGCTTAAACGATTATCTCTAAACTTGACTGCTTTCATCCTAATTGTTTTGGATTTTTACGTGCATATTACTTGACAAAATTAGGCGTGTAAACAAACTAATACGTTTGACGAATAGCTTGTTAAGTCCGCTCAATAAGAACTTGGCTCGGCACATTTAGTAAGTTAAATAAATGAGTTTGAACCCAAAAAAAACTCAGTTCATAAATGAGCCGAGCCCTCTCCCCCTCTCTCTCTCCCTCCCCGTCCCACCTCCCACAGCATCAACTCTGACCAGAACTTGGCTTCATTGCCTTCAACGTCACTGCTGGGACACCTGCGCAGATAGCCTCGGCGCCCTTGTTCAACCTTCTCCAGTGAAGCTGTCCTCTGCTGAAGAAGTGAGCAAAGCTCATCTACGGCATCCTATGAACACTACCCCTTCATCTACTTCTTTTTTTCTATTATTATTGGTACTGCTGCAGGGGAGGGGCGATGAGCACTCAGGTTCAGGCAAAACAACTTATTTACCTTTTTTCATTGATTTAGAAATGCTAGCTATAGTTCGTTTATTTGTCGTGAACAAGATTAGCGGTTGTGAGCATTATAGGTTCCATTCCCTCTGGTACTTTTTTTCTCGATTAAAATTATATTTATCATTTGCAAGTTGTAATTTGCCATCATTCAGATTGATTAGTAGTGAGAAATCAAAGCAAAGAAAAAAGTATCAGCCTATCTGGATGGAGATCGAATCAGCTGATCGTATTGGTCATATTAGAAAAACAATTTGAAAATAAGAAATCATGGAAAATAGAAAAATGAGGAGGAAATATATATTCAACATCTACATCTAGTTATGACACAAGTAATATATGTATAATCGTATGCATATATGCATAGCACATTAAGGTACGTACACAATTAGTATTTATATACTGATAGATTTGTACATTAAGCCTTGCATGTATTATGTATCCTACTTGTATTGTTATTGTTTGTTTATTTATTTATGTATCCTACTTCCATGTATTAGTTTTTTTCATACTTTTTTTTTTTGGCTCTTGCGAGGTTAACCATGTACTTCTTCCTTTGATTAGAATTTTGTTCTTTGAAAAGAATTGAGCCTTATTGTATTGTTCTCCAATTCTTTGAAAAGATTTTTCTTGAATGATTGTTCAGTTCTTATTATATATTTTATGCCATCATTTAGCATAGCATAAAATCTGATTTGATACTAGATCATTTACTGTAGCATAAAATCTGATTCAATTATTCATTCATGTGGACTAGATGGTTTACTGAACTAGTCTTATAAGCAATTGGAAGTTTGATAGGGGAATCTAAGGTCTGAAAGCAAACATTTTAATAGGCAACTTACAAATCCTGGCTCCCCTTTTTCTTCATATAAACTGCATGCTTCTCATACTATTATTCCATCAAAAGGATGATGACAAGGCAAAGCCACTTAGGCTAAAGAAAGTCTGGTTGTTGAATGATGAATATGAGAAGCTCACAGCCTCATAGCTAGTAACATGGTCTTTCTGTTTTTCCCTCCCCTCGTTTATCACCTAATATAATGGGTTTTACTGTTATGTGCATATTGACGTGTATTTACCAGTTTGTTTTGGTGCATCATTTAATCATAGGTGAGAGCAAGGTTCAAAAACTCGGCCCGGATCGGGATCGGGATCGGATCGGCTGAGTCGGCTCGGTTTTGGCCCTCCCGATCGGAGCCGGGGTAACCAGCCGCGCCCTGCACAGGGATCGGCCCGGCTCGGCTGGGCTCGGCGGGCTCGCCGAGCTGGCCCGATCCGCCGCGGATCGGGCCGGATCGGGCCGATCCGGTTCAACGGCTAGTTCAAAAAACTAGCCGTTTCTAGCCGTTGGGGGGCGCTCCCCAACGGCCAGAAATGGCTATTTTGGCCCTTGGAGGTCTATTATAAACCCCCAACGGCCCCAATATGCTCCAAACTCAAGTGTTGAGTCTCCTCCCCTCCTACCAATTTTGGGCATTCTCTCTCTCTCTCTCTCGGGCGCTCTTTTGCACTATTGTGAGCGATCTCATCTTTCACGCTCTTGCTCTTCGTCTTCGATTTTCGGGCTCTCTCACACACACTCTTGGCCCGAACTCTGGCTGCGATTGCTCTCTCTCTCTCTCAGCCGCAAAAAAAAATATTTATTTTTGTTTGTTTATTATTTAACTTCTTTTTTGTATTCTAAGTGATGGTCGCCGAAGGTGGTGCTGCTCCGGCTCCCCAATCTTCAAGCAACCCTCCCAACGCCGATCCCGCTTGGGCTCATGGTACCGTTGTGGACATGACTCGAAGGAAGGTCCAATGCAAGTATTATAACCAGATCTTATCGGGTGGCATATGGCGTTTGAAACAACATCTAGCAGGAATTAAAGGTGAGGTGGCACCATGTTCGAGAGTTTCTGCTGAAGTTCGAATATAATTTTGTCAATACATGAAGGAGAAAGAGACATCCAAAGCAAACATTACTAGAAGACACCAAGAAATCCGAGAAGAGTTGTCTGCCCCTCCTCGAAGGTCCGTGGATGAGATACATTTATCAAGAGGGAGACAAACAATACAGAGCCTCGGGCCAACAACAAGCTGAAACAGCAGCATCCGAGACAATAGATATAGAAGAAGTTTTTGAGGAGGAACATCCACTCCATGCATGGGTAAATGCAACCACTTCGGTTGAACCGGAGTTCGACCCGCATGATCGTGCATGGGCTGAAGGTAGATGACCTTTACAATGTACATGCAACATGCCAATTGGCATTATAATTTATAATTTTTATTTCTCATGTAACATGGTATGTCTCATTTAGGTGAGCTTGATGATGTGCCTTTGCTTCCGGAGTTTGAAACTCCCCCAGCCCCTAAACGCCAAAAGAAGACAGTGGGTGCAAGAGGAGGAGCAAGAAACACGGCATTAACATTGCAGACTTGGAGACAATCGAGGAGATAATGATGATGAAACACCGAAGCCAAGCGATAATGTTGTATACCAATTTCTAATGACTCCACATCGAAGACAAGTACTCCTAGTGAGGGCCGATCATGGAGGAGATGTCAACAGTGTACCGCCACCGGCATTGCCACCAGACCCTATTGTATTCACTGGAGAGGAAGACTTCACCCATGCTACTCAAGATGAGCACCATGGGAGTAGGCAAGGGAGGGAAGCACAAACCTCAAGTCAACATTATGCACGGAAGGGAAAGAAAGTGGCATCTCAATTCCAAGGCCAAGGCCGACAAGCATCCGAAGATTCGGGATACAATCCCAACTTCATTCCGCATAGACAGAATTGGTTAATGAAGAAGAAGAAGATGCAAGAGGAGTGGGAGCGTCAAGAAAAGCTATGGATGGAGTTTGAGACCATGGAACAAGAATCAGATACATCATCTTATGCTTCCACTGAAGGATACTATCAAGGGCAGAGAGGCTACTTGGCATATCCTCAATACCCGGATGCATCATATTACACCGGAGGCAGAGCATATGCACAATCCACTGAGTCCGATTCGCATTCACATGACTATATGAGTCATATGGCTCATATCAAGTGCCTGAAATACCTGGATACACACCAATTACTATCATATATGCGAACACGGATGCATATAGTCAATATTTGACTCAATATAAGGCATATTACCAACATATATGTCTGGGCAGATTATGTAAACCTTATGTCTAGACAATATAATGTGGTATTCAATAAATATAATTTTATTGCTTTTCCTCAGTATCAATGATGTATTATGTCCTATTTTTTCATGTATTCAGTTTATAAATAAATTTATATTTTTCCTATTTTTCATATTTTTCTAATTTTTTTTCTATTTTTTTAGGGGCCGATCCAGCCCCTTTAGCTCGGCCAGACTCGGTCGGGGTCGGGATCGGCCGATCCGATCGGTATGGGGCCGGCCGATCCGATCCCGATCCCCGGGTTCTTGAACCTTGGGTGAGAGCATCTTTTCTCAGCTTAGACATTAGTTATGCCGTTATGGAGATTATATATGTGTAAAATCTGCTTTTCATTGTATAGTTCAAGCATTCTTTCGAGACAATGGGTTTCCTTTCTCTATTGATGGTAGCGTATATGTTTTTATTTATATCCTTTTGTCATTGGAATGGTGAAATAAGCTATCTCTGTCATAAAATAAATTGGTTCAAGTTTTTCCACTTTACTTCCTCACTAACATTTGATTATATTTTCTGATGATGACAGTGCATCTGCATTGTCTTTACATTGTATGCGCAGATCTCAGATTTTGAATTTAGACAGATTTACATTGTTTTTTATTAGCAGATTTGGTATTTGTACATTTTACTAATTTTTATTGATAGATTTGCAGCATTTCTTTAATCTTAAATTTTATGCAATGTATAATGTATTATTTGTCACAAAAAATATTGATGATGTGTGTGCCAGGGAAAAGATTACTGCTACTGGATGCGAACGAAATGGGCCAAACCCTAGCTCAGCAAATAGGACCCCCAAGGGCGGGGTGTGGGGCAGCACGGTGTCAGCTTGTAGTGGTGGAGTCGCGCAGTCATTCACGGCAGGCTGCTGACTCCGCGAGCGAGGCCCCACGGGAGATGGAGCTGGTGCGAGGTGGCGACACAAGCAATGGGTGTTGCGAGGGGAAGTCGGAGGTTGGCACGGGGTGCCTAGCAGGGCAATGTGATTCGGCAGGAGGGAGAAGCGGCACAGGGACGGCAATGCAGGCGAGGGCATGTGTGTTGCTGGTGTCGTGGGGCAATGATGGTGTGACTGGATGACCACAAGGAAGGAGGCTGGTGATGGCGGTGAGGGAGGGGAATGGGGTGCAGCGGTCTATTAGGGCAGCAGTGGCGTGCACAGTGGGGGAAGAGAGACGCCCGGGGGGGGGGGGGGGGGGGGGGGGGGGGAGACAGTGGTGGTGCGGGAAGGTTGTTCACATTGGGCGGCGGTACAGAGGCACTGGGTGCGATGGGGAAGATGCAGGGAAGGGAAAAGGGGGGTCGTGGCCATGGCGAAGGAGAAGTAGGGGTTGCAGAGACGAGTGTGATGGCGGTGATAGCACGATTGATCTCCCCGTCACAGGGAGATCGGGCAGCGGTGTCGACGATGGTTGATGCAAAATGGATCTCAACTCCGTAGAGGGAGTCAAAATAGGGACTCTAATACCAAATTGATGCGGGGCGGAGGATGAAGAAGAAGAGTAGGGAAAGGAGGAGGGTGAGGAAGATAGAAGCCAGACGGGAGGGGGTAAAGGAAAGGAAAAGATAGAGTACTAACTAAAATAAGACATGACTCACTAAAATAATACAAAATGCATTTTAAAAAAAAAAGCTAAATGGACTCTGATATGACCCTTTTGGACGACTTTGCCCTTAAACTCAAGAAATAGTGCGAAAATCGCACCAAACATTACAGAAAAATATAAGAAAAAAAACTCCAAATAGGCACCAAATGGGCCAAATAAAATAAGCAATGGACATTTGACTTTGCTTCCATAGTTCCTCGATCTCCATCAAGAAAGCTAGAGGATGGCATCATATTTCCTGGGACAAGATCGCCACTGGCAGAAGCCAAGGTGGCTTGGGGTTGAAGCAAGTTAGGGACTTTAATATGGCTCTTTTGTGTAAATGGTTGTGGAGGCTGGGGTGTGAAGAAGATTGACTATGGTCCCAGGCCAACAAGTAACACTTTCTCTTCATCCAATGTTTGGGATTGGATCCCCTCTCCCTACCACCAGACCTCACCTTTATGGCAGGATATTTTTGCTTGCAGACACTTTATGCCACTGGCATTCAGGCCTGACTTGGGAACGGCCAGAAGTACCTCTTCTGGAAGGACAGATGGTGTGAGGACTTTAGCATGGAGTCCATGTTTCCTTGTCTATTTCGCAGTCGTGTCCACTCTTGGCACGGTTGTTCAAGCTTTCAACCACCTTATCCAGGGTGGTTCCTGGGCTCCGACTTTTCGACAGGATTTCCATCATGACGAGCTTGTGCAATTTCATGATATTTTTTCCCTTCTCCACTCCCTCCATCTGCAGGGTGAGGATGGATGGGTATGGAGATGGGACAAGAAAGGCATCCTCTCAATGAGCTCGGTCTATATAGTCATCTTTGATGGAGGGGTTCGCCATGAGTTCCAACAATAGGTGTCGAAGCTAAGTAAAGGTCTTGGTTTGGAGAATAACTCATGGGAGACTCCCTACCAAAGACATGTTGCCTCGCTTCATGCCAGACTTGAATTCCATTTATTATCTTTGTGGCGCCAAGGAGTCCATTGATCACCTTTTTGTTGGATGCTGCTATCCTCAGGGGGTATGGATAGAGGTTGCTCGGAGGACGAGCTATAGCATCATTTTGTAGAGTGAAGTTCACTGTCTTTTGCGGGAGTGGGACAAACCTTGGACCTACAAGTCAAACAGGAGAGTGTGGTGGCTCATCCTTCATGCCACGCTATGGCAGGTGAGCGGAACCTCTATATCTTCAGGAGGGAGTTGTGTTCCGAGCAAGGTTCGCCGCATCGGGGAATTGGGGCGAATCGGGTTTTTCCTAATCCGCCACGATTCGCCAGAATCGGACCGATTCGCATGGGAATCGGATGGGAATCGGTCCCGATTCGATGGGAATCGGGCGAATCGGATTTCTCCTAATTCGCATCAATTCGCCCGAATCGAACCGATTCGATCCGATGCGCCAAACCATGGTTCCGAGAAAGCTATTGTTTATTTTGTTTGCGCTAGAGTTCAGGAATGGGCGGCCGATCTTTCTCATATCACTTCTGATGTATCTCCCATTTTTGGGTTGCTTGGGGGTAATTGAATCACACTTTCTTGGTGTGATCTTTTGTACATTCTCATTTTCCTTTAATATACATCAGCAGTACCGTCAGAAAAAAAAATATATAAGGCTAATTTTATGTCACCCTGAACAAAGGCTGGCAATTTTGGACTTTACAAGACAATTTTACTAAACAAGACGCATAGGTGTACACCATGGAACTGCAAGTCCTTCGGTTGCAAAATAGAATCATGTACACTTCCTATTCAAACACCTCTTGCATTAATAAACCATTCAAAACAGGGACCTCTAGCAATTTGTCAAAGGTAACCAAATTTACATATCAAATACCCCATCATCAGAAACCAAGGTCTCTAAAAACCAATCCATAGATTCCAAGGGGCAGCAAGTATAGATATAGCTTGGTAATAAGTCCTACGCACAAACTTAATCATAAAAAAGGTGCTGATGACTCCAACAAGGTAACAAAATGACGCTACAAAAATTATATGGATCCCAGAAGCTATCAAGAAGTTACAACTTGATAATTAAAAAGACAAAGAAGTTAAACTACCTTGGAGGCAAAGAAGGGGAGTTCAGTTACACTTGATTGCACAAAACTGCATTCTACAACATCAGGTACCCCGTTAAGACCCTTCAAGCATGCATCTGCAAAAATTGCACCTGCATAACTGAAAGAGATTCACACAGCAAAACTATTAGCTACACATACAAGCAAGTTAGAAATGTATCAGAAACAAAGGAATATATATAACCCATTTGGACAACAGCATGAATAGATAAAAATTAATTTCTGGACATCCAGTAACACCAAGAAAACAAGAGTCAAGCTGAAAAAGTGCATGAAATAAACAAGCAAGGCACAATATAATGCAGACAAGCAGATTAGCATATATGCCAGGAGTAATAGAAACTATTAGATAATTCTCCAGTAATAACTATCACCTTTCATCTCTCAGAAAAAGCAGTCATCACCCAAATAAAATATTCAAGAAGTTCAAGAAGCATAATACAATCTTGCATGGAAATTCTTGAATGCTTCAACATGAGATAATCAGGAATGGTGAATTAACTGAAAACAGTAGCTACGAACAAAACAAGGCAGAGTCTGAAGCAACTACCCTTACCATTAGGATGAATAGGGTATGAACGCATGTCAGATTTGGTGAACAAAGAAGTGAAAACAGGATATGAAACGAAATACAAGGCAAACAACAAAGACTCGACTGGGAGAAGACAGCATTACAAACTATACAATAGACAAATACAGAGAGGAATTCAGAACATGCAACCACAAACACTAAGTAAGATTGCCAAATTGCAGAAAGTTTTACTAGATCCAAATATAAAAGCCCAAACATCATTGGAGCATAGATGTCCAACTGATCAAATAGCAAAAAGAAATTTCAATGTAAAATTTCCACAAGAAACATAAAACATTATTTCTCTTCTATTTTAGAAAAATAAATTCAATCACATACTAATTGCAGGAAACTGCTCAGGCCAAATTAAACAATATTGATCACACTAGGTCATGCTTGAAAGTTCAAAATCATATGCATTTTGCAGGAACATTGCTAGAAAATGTCTGTTGTGTGATATTCACTATTTAAAGGTGATCAAGAAATTGAATAAGATAAAATAACTATGACTAAACTTGAAGAAAAATAGTACACCTAAATTGTGCCTCTTTAAATTTTGCAGCACAGAAGGCACTAAAGGACATTAAATGATTACAAATATTTATCAATAGCTTTTGCATGCTGAACAAAACTCAATAAAAATGTGAATGTCTTTACTTCACTGTAGCAAAAGAAAGACATGATCCACCGCAATTGCATGCATTGGCATAAACCACTGAAGCTTCTTCCCAGACATAATAAAAGAAAAAGCTTAGGGGGACAATGCGTCACAGTCAGTGTAGCAACCCAGTATTTTAATAAATAAATCAATCAAAAAATTTAAAGAAAAATGAATTAATTAAAACCCATTAAACAAAAAGGAATAATGGACTTTGCTAAATGGATCATGTAAAAGTTATTGGGCAAAAATTGGGATTTTTAAAAGATGAATAATAGGAAAATACCCTAAATTCGTAGCTTTAATATTTCCTAAATTGAAAAGAGCTATTAAATCATTAAAATAACTAATAAGTGTTGGAATTGGACTCTTAACCCTACCCAAATTGGCTAGGCACGAATTTGCAACCCAAGTTACCAACCTAACCCAATTAGGAGTTGGAAAGTTTGGAAGGTGGATAGAAATAAGAAAAACTCGAAATTAAATAGGAATTAGAGTAGTAGTAGGAATTGGAAACAAAGGAAGCTTAAATACACCCCAACCTCTCCATGGCCGGCCCTAATGCGTTGCTGAGGCTCGCTGGACGTGGAGGAGACGCCAAAGGAAGGGAGAATTCGTAGGGAGAAAGCTTGCACAAGATCCAACCTTTGTTCTTCAAGTTCTAAGCCCTAGAAGACAAAACGACTCAAAGGTAAGCATTCTCACAAGCTAAACTCAATTAAATTCGTCTGTAGGATGTTCCAAACATCAGGAACAAAAACCCTCTTATTGCTCTAATTTTCATCAACCCTATCATTTGATCTTTATTTTTGAAGTTCTGCTATCACCTTGACCCCGAACCCTCATATTAAATCTAGATCTCCATGTACACTCAATCCCATGCCATGAAAATTTTACTGGAGATACTGCTCGATGTCAGGAAACTTTTGCTACCGAAATCCCCAATTTTCATCTAGTATACTGCTCGAATTAATTCTTTTACCTTCACTGTACACTGTTCTGTGTTCTTCGTGCATGTTCATGTTTAAAACCTGTCAAGACCATGACTATTTACAAATTCCTATTTACTGCTCGATGTCAGGAAATTTTTGCCACCGAAATCCCCAATTTTCATCTAGTATACTGCTCGAATTAATTCTTTTACCTTCACTGTACACTGTTCTATGTTCTTCGTGCATGTTCATATTTAAAACCTGTCAAGACCATGACTATTTGTAAATACCTATTTACTGTGTATACCCTTGCATGTCTAGATTCGTTTAAAAGTGGTTTTGCAATTTTTGATCAACTGTACATCGAGTTATCAATTTTTTATCTACCCTGTATCAAAACATAGAAACCTTGGACCGCAATCCAAGGCAAATCCTTTTCCCGCTCGGACTCAGGCACAAAACCTGAGAACGCGACGGCCCGATAGGCCGCGTTCACAAGGGCTGATCGCGACCAGCAACCTGTCGCGTTCTGAACGCGACAGGCACTGGCGTCGCGTTCTGGCTGCCTGTCCTGACCTACCCGTCGCGTTCTGTGAAAGACCTTGTCGCGTTCTGGCTGTACCATGTCGCGATCTTTACAGGGGTACGTCGCATTCTGGTCTTTTGCATGAAAACCCTATATTTTTGCTAATCTTGACTTTCTACAATGACCATATAACATGTTAAATGTCTTGAACACAGTAAACGATACTGTTAAACTTGGTGATGTATTAGTTAATTAAAAGCCATACACTTGATCTCTTCAAGTCTATGATTTTCTTTAACACATGCACATTGTAACCATCTATTTTGACTTAACTTGACATGAAAATATCTCATAATATATCTGGTAATTTATTTCAATAACGTATATTAAATTGCCCTATTTTTAATGGACTTGCCTTCGTTTCTCGCGATGTTTTGGGAATACCGTTACCGACGCTCCATTGTTCTAGAATTCCTCTAGAACGTCGAGCACTTGCTTCTATATACACTTTCTCTTGACTTGGACAAACTCTCCGTCGGATATTCCTTCTGCCGAACTAGTGAATCCTTGTTCAAGGCCTCCGTAAGTCTCCTTTGTCCATGGATTCCCACATGGCCGACGAGCTAGTTGTACCCTAACACCTACGATACCCTTAGGGATCAATATGATCCAAAACGGCTTTTAGAAGTTCGCTCTTATCTTGAATCACGTCAGACCTCTGAATCTATGCATAACATGGCCAGTGGAAGGGTAGTGAATTCCACCTGACTGCCAACATCAATTGCGCGTGTTGTGCAACTGTTCCTATCGCCCGTTTACTCGTCGTTCATGTGCTATGACGGTAGTTCTCATCTATACTCTACTCGCTCATCTATTCACACTCTCTCTACTATCTCTTCTATTCATCTAGTACTCTCATCTATTTCTTGATACTCTCTATTGGTCATTTGACTGATTGTCTAAAGATAAACATTATAACTAATGTCTGGCAATATATAAAGGCCCGGTCTGGTCCTAGGAGGTGCGCCCAAAAGTGCTATTTGCCCGCGGGAGTTAATTGACCAGAGTGTTTGGCATTACACTCAAGTGCAATCTATCTTGACTATCTAAATGACAATCAAAATGCTATACTATACTCGTTGTGCTATTGTTATATATTGTGCTATTTGTGCTATGGCCATCCTGCTCTGTGCTATATTTGAAAACTTGTGCTATTTCAATCACATGCTATCGTGCTATCTCGTACGTTACTTGACTCTCTCGCTCTCTTTCATTAGTTACTCCGCTCTTTAATACATTAATCATTTAAAGTATGCATGATCATGAGATTTAAGTCTACTGGGCGTTATCACTCACTCTGCGTTATTTGTCATGTGTTCTCAGGTGAGACCAAAGATGATACTTACACTCATAAGGACGGGAATGACCAAGAGTGAAGTCAAGAGTACCCTGGCGTCTTAGTATTATGTTAGAGTCTGAATTTAGTCTTTTACTTTTATTCAATATAATTGGGCCCTATAGAATGGCTCTGATATTAGTGGTTGTAATAGACATTTGAGGAATTATTAATGAGATGCATTTGCTTTAGTATTTATTCTTTGTTCAATAGTTTGATGTCTATTATACACTCTGTACCCGTTTACTTGCAACTACCTCACGTTCCGATATTCCGCGTCGGGGCGTGACAGTCAGAAACCTAATGGGTGGACAAAGATGCAAATGGAAGCCTACAGAATCCTTTCTCACAAAGCAATCCATGAGCCATAGTGCCATCGAAACTTTGTTTGAGGCCCCATAGTAAGCATACTAGGTTATACAATAATTCCAAATACATAATTAACATACATAAGAGCCTGCAAACGCCCATTAAAGACATACATAAGAGGTCGGGCTGCAGAAAGACTATTTCCTTAGTGCATAACCATAGTTTCTTGGAATTTTATCCTCGGATAGTTAGGCCTATTAGGATGTTCCCATCAAAAAAGGCTAAGCTGGGTCTTCAAATTAGGGCTGTCAATGGGCTGGGCCAGTGGAATGGACCTTTGGGCACAGCCCAATTTTGTGCTTCCAATTATTTTGAGCCCTAAATAGAAAGTCAGGCGAAATAGCTCAAGTCTGACACTAAATTGGGCCAGGCTTGGGCTTTACAGTTAAGTCCTTAAAAGCCCTATCGGCTACAAATGTTGGTATGTCTTTTAATTTTCAAAAGGCCATTCCAAAAAATTCTTATCTCTATTAATAGACACTTATGAAGTTTCAAAAAAATTGAGGCTTTGGAAAGTACACAAACTTCAGATATTAGAAAAGGTTACCGGAGTTCATGGGATTGAGGCCTCATTTACAAACCCTATTCGCTCATCTACTTTGAAAAAATGATGTGACTTTTTTGAGAGGGAAATGAGTGCACCAAAGATAGACCTCACATCAGAAAGAGCTTATGTCAAATTTATAACTGTCATCAACATACATTTTTTTATTTCATATGTATGTTGAGCTATTATCTAGCTGGCTAGCAGAATAGATTGAGCTTAGCCCGGGCTTAAGATTTTAGTGATAAAACCAGGCTGGCACGGGTGAAATAATACTCAGGCTGGACTGGCTTGGGCCTAGATTTTTTTTAGGATTAGGCTTGGACTGAGCTGAATTAAGCCCAGTTCCTGAGACCCGGACCTGACCATTGACAGCACTCTTCTTCAAAGGTATGAGGTGCGCTTTTCTACCCTCCTCAAAAATCTAAAAAGAAGAAAAACCAGGTCCATGAAAAGTCTTAGATCAAAACATTCTAGAGACTTACGCCATGGATAAGGTTGCAGAGCCCTTTCCAGCCTTTGCTTCCACCACCTCTGTACCTCCATCTTGTGTCCGCTTTGTGAGAGCCTTTATCTCTTCATGTGATAAAGCATTGGTTGACGGAGTAGCCTACAACACAACAAAAGTTAAGCTCAACATTTAAACAAAATTTAGCTAAAAACTGACAAAAATAACCATCAAAATCGAAACTGCAAAGGTGAAACAGATTCACAAATAAGAGTGCACGTACTTGCGAAAATAGGGGGAGAATGGTTATTCCAGCGTGGCCTCCAACAACTGGAACATTGACATCTGAACACAAATACACAGCAACACCAAATGCAATAAGATCAAGGGGAAATCAGGACTGTGAAAAAGAAAAAAGCAACACCAGCACATGAAAGGAACAAGTCGAAGGGCCAATTAAATTAGCTTTAACAAAAGAGGAATTGTTACCAGCAGGAGGAAGACCAGCCTTTCGAGCGTAGAAAGTCTTGGCCCTAAGAACGTCCAGTGTGGTGACACCAAAGAGCTTCTTCTCGTCGTAAGTGCCCGCCTTCTTGAAAACCTCCGCCGCAATCGGCACGGTCGAGTTCACTGGATTGCTTATCATGTTAACAATTGCCTAATTGACCAACACAATCAGCAGGAGAGAAAGATAGGTCAAAAGCCCTGTCGAAAGGCATCGTCCATCTGACGTTTGATGACTACATTAAACAAACAGCCGTTTTGAAGTAGATCGCGTCCCGTCATACATTAGGACAGTACTTGGAGATGGCGGTGCAGAGGGACTTGACGATGCCCGCGTTGATGTTAAACAGATCGTCACGGGTCATGCCCGGCTTCCTGGGCACCCCGGCCGGGATGATCACTACATCAGATCCCTCCAGGGCCTGCCCCAGCTGCTCCTCTGTCATGTAACCAGCGACCTACATGCAGAGACACCGATTGATCAGATCCGCAAAGAAGGCAAGGTAAACAGCACCACAACATTCAGAAACAAGAGGAGCAGGAGGAGAAGAGCGATGAAGAAAGGAAGAGGAGCGCGCGCGCGCGCGCACACACACACCTCAGCACGCGTATTGATGTGGCTGACGTCGGCGGCGACGCCGGGGGTGCCGGCGATATCGTATAGGGCAAGGCGGGAGACGAGGGGGTTCAGCTTCATGAGGAGGGACAGCGGCTGGCCAATCCCGCCGGCGGCGCCGAGGATGGCGACCTTCCGCTCGGGGGCCAGCTCGGAGGCATAGGATCTACGGAGGATGAGGGGGAAAGGGGCGAGGGCAGACGAGGCAGAAGACGGGGAGGAGGAGGCGGCCCTCCTCAGGGCCTCGCCGGCGGATCTGATCAAGAAAGCCCTCATCGTCGTGTGCCGGCCGGACTTCGCTACCGGCGACCAAGCAGAGGGACGGCGCAGTTCGTGCTCGGGTCGCCTCGCCGCCGGTGGTGTTTGATATTTTTATTGCACCAGCTTAGGGGTGGGGCAAGGAGTAACTGAGGTGGAGGGATGTGGAAGAGTATTTTTACTTTTACGTGTTACGAGAAATATTGAAAATAAAATTAAAAATAGATGTTCTTACTTGTGCAACTATTTCTATGTTTTAATGAAAAATTAAAAATTAAATCAAATATAAAATTGATAATTTGAAAACATCTATGTGACATTAACATGAGTTAGTAAATTTACATATTCAAATCATGTAATATTAAATGTAAATATATTAATCTACATTGTAATAATATTTTAATAACTATAACAAATTCATATGCACAACTTATATAGATGTCTATATTTTTAATTTTAAATCATAAAATCTTAAATCAATCTGTCAATTCAAATTACAAAAATATTTGAAAAATCATAACAAATTCATAAATTCGGAATGATAGGATCTATAAATTAAAATCACACAATTTAAAATATACATTTATCAATCCACAAAACTAATACAACATTAAATTTAACACACATCTCTACTCATCAATCACATTTTCTTCATCTTCCATAACAATATCCCCTACAAAATGAAACATGTGAAACTCAAATTAATATAATAAAATTATATAGCCATGTGTGACAAGATACATGAGTGAAAAAAGCAAGTCACCTATGGGATAATAAAAAAAGAATGGTATGGCACCTATGGAGACAACAATAGTCATCTCCATTCACCAATCACATTTTCTCCATCTTCCATAACAATATCCTCTACACATGACACAATCAAAAGGACTAGTCACTTATGGAGATAATAAAAAAATTTATTAGATGTGGAATAGTAGGAATCAAATCCAATTTTATGTGTTGAAGGATATTGGCCGAAAGATATATGGAATGGTAAATCTAAAAAAGGGGATTGAATAGATTTGCCGTGGAAATGTCAATTTTAAAAATTATTTGACTAATTTAAACTATATTCAAACCCTTTATTACTTAGATCAAATTGCTAATGTGTGTGAGATATAACTGTAGACACCCATTTCTGACCATAAGTCGAGCAAATTTTTTATCATATCATCGATGCCCCGCGTTGGTCTCGTCATCGTCAAGCTGGCTTTCTCCGATCATGACATCCTTTTCATCAGTTCATCACCCTGATGGGGCGTCTTCCTGGTCGAAATCAATCCTCTTCATCGTCATCTTGTATTTCTCTGAGTCAAGAATCCGGCGTTTCAAACCGTATGTCATTCTGATGTCCGTGCATGGAGATCGGATACTTTGCATGGCCGCATGCTGAAAAGGTCATGAAGGCGACAGCACCACTGTCGCGTTCAAGAAGACGACCACTCGATACGTCGCGTTCATAAAAAGGCATTTTAATTCCCTGAAAAATCGTCAAAAATGACTTAAAGTCCCCTTCCTTATGAGGAAGGCGACGTATCGAGGCGTCGCGTTCTTGAAGGCGACCATAAGGCCGTCGCGTTCTGGACCTCATGCAGAAGATCCTTTCCGAGCCTGACTTGGATACATGCCATACATGGATATTCCCCTTTTTGAACGTACAGATCACGTCCAATCCTTCCAAACTTTGGGGAAACCTTCTAACATCATCCTTTCCGAGTTCCAATCGCCCACGCACGGCCATACATACCCAAACTCGGACTCTTGCCGTTATTCCTCTCACAGCCCTTCCAGGAATAATCACCTATAATTACCTCAATACTCCGTCTTTTTGGGCGAGGCCAGAGTCTGCTTCTTCCTCTCCCCGAGAGCTACAACTACGAAGAAGAGAGCTTTCCCTCCAGACAACCAGAAAGAGCCCCCCAGGGCGTTTTTCCACCGGCTACACTTTCTCTCTCCTTTTCTTCACTATTTCCCTTCATTCATGCATGCATAGTTCGTTTATTTTCGTAGATTTTCATTAGAACACACACCACACACCCATCTTTGACACCCACAGGGGTTAAAAACCCCAATCACGTGAGTTCCCTCCTGTTTAGTGCATGTTTAGTTGTTTTTCATTGAATAGATCTCACATGCACGAATTGTTAATGGGTTTTCCTTTGTTTTCTTGATCTTGGCAGGTACCTAAAGACTAGAGAGGCGTGAGGCTCTTGCCCCTCGGCCGGCTAAGGAGCAGGAAGATCAAAACCCCAATCTTCGTCCACTGAAGCAGAAGGCGACGACTAAGCTGTCGCGACCCAGAAGGCGTCGTCCCTCACGTCGCATTCGGGTACACACATAGCGACGACGCTTCTGTCGCGTTCACAGGTACGCCTTCTCTTCTCTTTTCCTTTTCCAACGTAGTCAGCCATCCCATCTACACATCCCTAGGGCGACTACTTGGTGGCGATCACGGTATATTTCCTAATCCTTCATATTCATAATTTTTCAAAGGGGAGCACAATCCCGTGATTACACCTTTTGGCGATCACGGTAGGACCACTAGTGCCCATCATGCTTACTCTTGTCTTTCCCTGCCGTTCTTATTCCGTCATGTGTGTGGTGTGTCTTTAGTTTTCTTTTTGGTGCCCTTTCTTTGAATTTCTAGGAGTGCTGCAGTTTGGGGTGAGAAGGCGACCACCCAATAGTCGCGATCAAAGTAGCGACGTCCGGTGTGTCGCGATCAGGTTAGTACACAGTGCCTTTCTCATCCTTTTCTTGTGTTCTGCGGTGCTGTGAGAGAAAGCGACATAGGAAGCGTCACGATAAAGGACGCGACAGGAGGTGCGTCTCGACCCGGTACGTCCTCTGCCAATACATTGGTTTAGAATTCTTTAAGATTCCCGTGTCTGTTGAGAACGCGACGTTGTGGCTGTCGCGATAAAGGAGGCGACAGGGAGGTCGTCGCGATCAGGTCAGTACTCTGGTTTCGGTTCTTCTTTGAAATTTGGGTTCACTTTACATACTCCATCTATACTTCATGTCATACCATGCATCTGTTCCATGTTCTTGGGAGTCTGTCAGTCTTGTTTGGTTATAGGATTGCTTTGATTTCCGTGCATAATTAGGTCTGGTTTGCTCTCTGTCCACTGCAAAGAGGAACGGTCGCGATAGGTGACCCGTCGCCTTCTGCTTCTGAGAGCAAATCAGCCTAATTTCTATCTTGTTAGTCTTAGGTTAGAATTTTGCATGCGCTCCGGTGCACATAGGATCTGCATACACGTCTCATATTCGTAGTATAGGTTGTCCTCCTCAGCGACGCCTGCTCTCTCGGCCACATATTCCTTGTGTCCGACTAGAGCACTCGCTTGAGGGCCTCCATAAGTCCCCGCTGATCGTGGATTCCCACACGGTCGCCGGGCTGGTTGTACCTGTCGCCACTTAGATTCTAGGCTCATTCATTTGGCAAGGTTGAGAGATCCCATAGTCACACCTGAAGATTGGAAGCCTTCTCCCATTAGGAACTTTCCTTATTTGGAGAGAACCTGCTAAAAATCAATCCATTAAAAGGCGAACTTGAATCAAATAAAAGAAACCATCATCATTGCCAACTGCTTATTTTGGGTGAGACGTTTTTCTCTTTCCTTTTGTTTGCATAGGATTGTCTATTTAGGAAACTAGGTGTCTGTCTAGGTTAGGTTAGTCTTTCAAGTCTGGACAGGCTTTCCTCGTTTTGGCATACCCACCTGCCAAATATGGAGTCATATCTGAACTCGGTCTACGATGAGAATCCGGACCCTGCCTTCTACACCTCCCAAGACTAAGAGGACTCCCTTCCTCACGATCTCTTTGGGGAGTTGGCCCGCCCCTGGGTCGCCACAGTCTGCGCTACCGAGAACCACCATCCCGACGATGGTGGCCCATCTCAAACCATCCACCCCCCCGTCAGACGATCAAGCCACTCAACTCCTACGCTTAATTCCCCAGCTTGATCAGTCCAGATCCAACCCTCATGACGGCCCTCAAAGGAAAGGCCGCTTCTTCACCCTCACCCAGAGCGGGTGCGTCACGCCCCGTAGCAGCTACATCCGGCCCCCATGTTGTCATGGGACAAGCCGACAACACTCCTATTCGGCCGCGGGCCATCCGATTCACGCCATTTGAGTCTGATCATTACCATCCCCGTGAGTCGAGGCCCCGGTCTCCGCCATATCAACCCTGCTATTCCCCTCATCACCCTGAGCCACACGCCAGGCCAACCTCCCGTGCTTCTTCCATGTACGCTCAGCCATCCGCCGCCCCGGACATGATGTCCGAGTGGGCGTCCATCAAGAAGGAGCTCCAAGAGCTCCGAAAGCAAGTCGACCCTAGGCAGCACCACGACGTGCACATGCCTAATTTCAATGGCCTATGGGTCCCTTCTCCATCCGAGCTGCCGAAGTACCACAAATACAACAGCTCAGGAAATCCCTACATCCATATCAAAGACTTCATATATGAGTCTGCCCCCTACCAGCATGATCGCTGCCTGATGGCCTATCTGTTCTGCCGGTCGCTGGACGGGCATGCCTTAGACTGGTTCTACTCCCTGCTACCTGAGGATGCAGAGGACTTCGCTATTGTGAAGGCCAAATTCCTCGAACAGTTCCAAGACAGGGTTGGGCCCGAATACTCTCTCACAGATCTCATGGCCGAAAAGATGAAGTCAGATGAGGACTTCGCCGCATATGCCGATAGGTGGAGACAAATGGCCACGCGAGTTCCGGGGTACCTTCTAGAGGGAGAGAAGGTGAAAATCATCATTGCCAATGCAACGCCTGCCTATAGAAACATCCTGGCGATGAATGACATCACCACCATGCATCAACTCTATAGCCGGGCCCGATTTATCCAGACTCAGCTCAAAGATTCTCCCATCTATTCTATGTTCGAACCCCAGAAGTCTCGGTTCCAGAGAAAGCCTCAGGGGCCAGTCACTGAAGGAGTCCAAGTGAACGAGCAAGTGAGCGCGTTCAACCCTGCCGGTCAGAACCAAAAACGTCAACCATACGCTGCCCAGGGTCAGAACCCCACCAACCCTCCACAAGGGCAACAACCACGCCAATACAACCAGGTGCCACCTCCTGATGGCTCTCAGCAGAGGCGTCCTTTAGGTCCAAGAAGAGCTCACTACCCGCCACTAGAAGAGCTCACTACCCGCCACTCCCGGAGACACTCTCCGACATATTCTTGGCCTTGCTCTCCACAGAAGCCATTAGACTCCCTCCTGAGAGGCCACTGAACCCTAGTGTGGACCAAACCTGGTACTGTGTCTTCCATCGGCAGCCCGGTCATACCATCGACCAATGCTTCACATTCAAGGACTTGGTGTATGACTTGCATGAGCAGAATAGAATAGACTGGACAGCCCTCCGGCAGGTGATCGGAGACATCAAAGAGAGGCAGAGATAGCAACAGCAGTAGAGGCAACAGCGCCAATGTAAGGCCCTCGAATTTTGTCGCATTATTGTATTGCATGTAAATAATTCATGTTGTGTATGTACGTATGTAAATATCTACGTGAGTACTAGTTAGTATACTTATGTATGCATGTGTATAATTAGTAAAATAATGTATGAATGGTGTGATGGTAGTGTGTACATGATAGCGTATACATATGGCACATATATAGGTATAAGATGTGCATGGTTTTCTGCATGTTTTGGAGTTTGGCCGAAGGCCAGATTGGCGTCAATATCAATGGACGCTTGTGTTGTGTAGGCGTCAACCCTATGGACGCCAACACTAATCCCAGCGTCCAGCAATGTGGACGCTAACTTCTCTGACCTGCATGCGTTACAGAGCCCAGAATTTCCGGAAGCAAGCCACCCCAACCATGGGGAGCTGTCCCCAACGGTCTGAAAGGCCATCTTGTCACCCCTGCGGGATAGGAGAACCCCCTCTCCTATATACACACCCATTTTTACAACCCTAGCCTTCTCTTTGCCCTTTTCAAGAGAGGAGAAGAGAAAGGAGAGAAAACCTATTTTCAGACTGTGAGAAACCCTCCTCTTTGCAACCAAAAATCTGAACTTCTGAAGCTTGATCCGGCCACCTGCTGCTTCAAGGAGCTTGCTGGATCATTGAGGAAGGCATCCCCGACCTCAGATTGCTTTGGAGCTTGCTCAAGAACCCGGAGGAAGGCCATCTTGGAGGCTGGTTGGGAACTTCTTGGGACAGCCCAAGGAGAGCTTCACCAAGCCTTTTGATCCCTTTGGAGTATATCTAAAAGGCAAGTACCCTACCCATAGTGTTCTGTATGTGTCTAGGATGGTTTTACCATTTTTATGTATTTTCCCTCGTGTCCTAGACCCCCAAATTCACCCCATCTTTGGAGCTCGGGTCTGTGTTTGCACAGACCTGATCTTAACGGCAATATCCCTTGCCGCTAAGATCATGCTTAGCGTCCAACGATTATGCCGCTAACATTATTAGCGGCCATAGCTTGCCGCTAAGTTCATCTGAGTAGAACAGCAAGCGGTTCTGCCCTTCTATATGATTAATTTCGATATGTTTCACGATGAGGATATAATGTAATCTCTGATATACTATGTATACTAGTAAATGTGGTGTGTGGATGGATTTTGTGCAAGGTGGTAAATGATAGAGTTTATTCTCCCATGAAAATACATGTATGATGAGTTGCTAATCTTGTCAACCCTTTGTTTGTATGATTTAGGACGAGTTTGAATGTCCTACATTTATGGGTCATGCATGTATTAGTCGGTCTCTGTTCTGAAATTCTGAGATTTTTCCCATGCTTGCGTGAATTAGTGAAAATGTGGTTTGGGAAATAGAAATCATGCGTAGGTCATGATAAATCTTCGGTAAATCATGTATTGCCCAATAAATTCGAGAATAAATCATGTGGCTCTATGCATGCTAGGGTTCAGACAGTGAGTTGTTAAATTTGTGATTGTTATTCAACTCCATGCTAACTTGAATTGTGAATAGCATGTGAATTTGATGTCAGATTTTCCGTAATTACGTTTTAGGTTAGAAAATCTGAAAATTTGCATGTGGGATCCTAAACCCGAAATCAGCTAGTGGTTAAAATTTCAGATCATTTGGACCAGTATATGATGCAATGGATTTTCCATGTAAAAATGTGAAACTAATGCATGCCGTTGTAAAATGATTTGATTTTGTATATAGCAACCTAATTAGTGAAATTTCCTGAGCACTAAATTCCTCTAATTGTAGTGCCATGTTAGGAAAAACAGAGGAGTGTGCATGTTAGTGAGAAAGTGAATGAAGTGAGAATGACATGTGTAAACATATGTGTTAAAATCGGTAAAATGTGTAATGTGTAACTTGTGCCAAATGTGACACTGCTTCCATAGAGGGCAGTGGAACCGTATCAGGGAAAAGTCCCCCTGAGAAGGTTCAATGTGTTGTGACCCTAAGGGCATTAGGGGGAAATCCTGGAGGTGGACAAGTACCACTGGTTAGGGTGGAGACTTGTTCTCTCGGTCTGCGCAGTCCAAGAGTCGCCATTGTATTGCCTAGATGGTGTCTATGTGATGTGATGTGTTGTGCCCTTCTTTGATGGTTTGGACTATGTGTCACGACACTAAATGTGAATGTGTAAATGTGTATGTGTTCATGTGAAAAATGTGAATGTGAACAATGTGTAAAAGTGCATGTGTAAAGTGTGAAATATGTGAATTTGAAATTATGTAAAATGTGAAACCAAAATGTGAGGATGTGAGTTTGTAATCCATGTTATGACAATCTGAAATCATGCTTGAACAGTAGCTTTACTATGTTATGATCATGTTTATGTATGCAAAATACCTAGAATCCATGCTAGGGATAATTGTTAAGCATATATAAACAACTTCCATACTTGATTGTTCACATGTTGTGATTTAAATCGTTGTTGTAGCTCTCATGTGTTAGATTATGGTTGCTAAAGCATGTAAAACCAGCAAGTTTAAAGCATGTAAAATGGTTACGTATATGTGTAGGAATGTGTAGATTCCATGTTAGGTATGTTTCCTTTCATGCATGCTCCGAAATTCATGTTAATGACTTTCATGTCTTAGTTGGTTGAAGGTAGATTTCTATGTGAGGAATGAATAGAAAGCATGTGATAGGTGATTCTATTTTAGGAAATCTGAAAGCATAGTCCATGTGTTTAAATTGTAGATTCACCATGATAAGTTGAAAAATTAAATGTCAAGCATGCTACATGTTGTGTCTTATGAATGTGTATATGGAACCTACTATGATATGTGCATGTGCGATAGGTGTAGAAGTACTTGCGAAGTCTTTTAGACTCACTACTTGCTTCGGCGTACAGGTGTAGTTGGTGACGAGACACTTGTGGAGGAGACGTTGGAGACCGACTTCGAGCGCGGAGATTAGAGTGTTGGAGTACTTGTGACATTTTGTGATTTTCATAGTATGTAAATTGAACATTGTACTAGCATTATCATGGAAGAATGTATAAGTATGGACATCTATGTATTTGATTTTCAGCAATTTAAATTATGTGGATTTTAGTTCTCTAAATGTTATCGAATCATGTATGTTAAATGTGGATGATGAATGAATGAAGACAGTGGTTCTTTTACTTCTGCTACTCTGTTCTTATATTCACGTGTATCTTAGCTGAATGTCATTGTTGGGTAAATGTCCCACTGTGATGACGCTCGCTATACCGACGTGGGTTGGTATAACCGTACCGGTATAATGAGGGTCGTCGCAGCCAACCACCCCCTCAGCAACAACAACAGCAGCAACAACAACAGCCATTGCAGGACCTCAACATCGTCCACAACCCCCTACCAAACCATCCACCAGCTCCAAACCCACCGCAGCCACCAGCCCAGGTGAATCCCATCGTCCACCACCCTCCTCCTCAAGCAAACTGGACGTATGATGATGAACTAGACGTTCAGCAGATGATGGCCATTAACCACCAATATCCCCTTCAATCCCAAACAATACAACCAGCCTACACGGCTCCCCAGTCAATCCCTCCTGTAGTTTCCATGGCCAACGCCATCATTCTGCCCGTCGGTTCAACATCCACGCCAGTTGCTAGTCCACCCATTATCTTACCCTTCGCTCTACCTGTCTTCGTACCTCCACCACCCATCATATCTACTCCCTCCCCCATTATCCTACCACCACCTGGGCCAGACCAACCTTCCGCTGCTACGCTATCCTCAGCCAGGCAACCGGCCACCCATCCAACCACCCTGCGGAGTGGGCGGGTCTTTCGCCGTCCGTACCCACCTCTCTCCACCACCTCCACTAGCCAAAACAACCCCCAGGTCCTGCAACTGCCTCAACAACCGCAAGCTCAGCAGCCGACACAAGACGAGGGGGTGATTGAGCCGTTACTGGGAACCCATTATGACATCCTCAAGCACCTGGATCACGTGCCAGCCAAGATCTCCATACTGGAGCTGATAAAGAAATCCAAGGAGCACCAGGAGGCCTTGAGGGACTTCTTGCAGAAGGTGGTAGTAAATGAGGACATGCTGGCTGACAAACTACTGAGTGCACTAGCCATGGTGACTCGCGGGCCAGCAATTACCTTTGCAGAAAGCGAGTTAGCACCCCCAGAAGCCAGGAGGCTCCCTCTCTGCGTGACTCTCGTCATCAACCATGTGGCAGTGGGAGCGGCACTGGTCGACACGGGGGCATCAATAAATGTCTGCCCGCTGAGTACCCTGAGGGCCTGTGACCTGTCAGAAGGTATGTTGAGGCCAACACCCACCACCATAACCGCTTACGACAACTCTAGAAGATCCTGCCACGGCATGGTGACGGTACAAGCCGAACTGGGACCGCTCGCCGTCACGGTGGATTTCTATGTCCTTGATATTGATCCCATGTTCAAGGCCATTCTGGGACGTCCATGGTTGGAGGCACTCGGAGCTGTGCCGTCCACCGCAGACCAATGTCTGAAGTTCCCCTTTCAAGGGCGCATCATCAAAGTCAAGAGCATAGCCATCACCCACTCAGTAGATGCCATCCATGACACCCACCTCCCAGCGGTATGGCCCGCTAACAAGCCTGTAGTCTCGGTGCTAGACATCAACTACCCCTGGAGCTACTCGTTCCAGTCCAAGCGAGAGGTTAATCTGGCGCAAGTCCATGCAATCAAAAGAAAGGGGCCACTAAGCACCAAGGGTGGCAGATCATGATGAAGCTCGGGTACGAGGAAGGCAAGGGTCTAGGGACAGAACTGCAGGGCATAGTCAAGCCTATCCCAGATATTGTCATGAAAAACCGATGGGGCTTGGGTTACAGGGAGAAGTCCAAACCATGGTCATCCAACACATCCACTCTCAAGGCCGACCGTGAACACTCACATGGACACTCTAGTGTCATTTCATTAGGGGACCCAGAGGCTGAATGGTACCGATGGTTTGACATAGAAGACATCACCATTGCCTTCAGCCGTCTGTTCTGGGAAGAAGAAAGGACGTGGCCGCCAACTGCGGCAGACCTATTAGATCCACCCACAGCCATCACATCTAAAAGGCAGCTCATGAGCGACACCACAGACATAGGAGAGCCAGATATCCCCCTACGAAGAGGGGAAGACCGTAGATGAACTCTGGAGGGGCACCTGCCTAGCCATCCACCCGTCCCTCTTGGACTCCCTGCTTCCCAGTCTTGTCCCTTCCTCTCCTCCCCTACTCATTCAGCTGACTCCCCAACTTCTGACGGCTGCACATAGCCTCCTCACACCCGAGCTCCCACCTACAGTCCTCTCTGCCCTGCAGACCGATCCAAGTGACCACGAGGTCACCCTCTCTTGCTGCATGCTCTCCGATGATCTCCAAAAAAAAAAACGTCAACCTTCAAATGCACATTGAGGTCGAGGAGCCGGCATACTTTTTTTACCCTTATGATCAGGGGCACCCCGCGATTGGGGCTTCCCCTTCTGCTCCTTCACTAGGGGCCATCCTCTTTGAGGACACTATGTCCTCCACCAGTCCTGTAAAGTTGTCTAGTCTAGGAGAGTCTAGGGTAGAAGAGTCTAGTCTTAGTTTAGACAAGCCTAGGTTAGAAAGTCAGGTCAACCCAGCACCCACCAAGACCAAACGTCGCCCTAGGAAGCAAAGGGGCAAGGTCGTTCCCCAAAGGTACCTTCAAGAGCTAGCTCGGCGATGTCAAGCATTACTGCTGATGTGTAACGCCCCAAAAATTTTAATTGTTAGAGAAATGTGAATAATGTGGTTATTACACATTATTATTACCGTTAGATTTAAATAATTAGAATTTGGGATTAATTAGTACTAATAAACGTTACTCCAGTGTCGTACATGAAGGTGCACGCTTCGACAGGGCGACATCGAAAAATGATAACGAAATTGAAATCTGAGAACACCATAATTTCCAGAAAAATATAGTGGTATCAGAAATGTAAATATCCAGATTTGTTGACATACGGATTACGAGATTTAAGCCGACGCAACTATTTTCCGGGCAATTTATCACCCAGTGTAAAATAAATTCTAAAAATTAAACTAAAATCACCATAATTTGTAAAACCATCACATTAGTCTATGGTTGAAATTTTAAAACAAACGGACATTATTTGAATATATTTACATAAGGATCTTTGGGACAGCTAAATTTTGGGCCAATTACGGTGGCCATTTTTCTGGGATTTTCTGGGTGCCTACGTGTGAGGCTTAGGGGAAGCCAGCACACTTGAGGGTGAAGGTAACACGTTAGTTACCATGTGTAACTTGCAGGGCATGCATGGGCTAGGTGGCTGTGGGTGGTTAAGTGGGGTTTTACTTCCAACACCTGGGAACTGGCGTGGCTTTATGCATGGAAGGGACTTGGGGCTATAAAACCCACTCCGTGACCAGCTTGCAAACTTTCCCATTAACGCAAGCATCTGTTGTTTCTTTTCCCCTATTCTTGCACCCTTTGTTCTTGCTCATATTTCCTCTTCTCCTTGATGCTGGGGAAGCTGCTGGAGTAGTTCTTGCTTTAAGGTGCTGCTGTTGTGGTCTTGCACCTTGCGTGGGAAATTGGCTACAGGAGTTGTTGCTTTCTTCACTCATATAAGAAGAGCTACAAGTGTAGCTGCTCGTGGACTGCAAGGACTATACTCCCAGTACCATTTCCCTTTTCTGTCAATTGTGGGTTTCTTTATCAAGTGGAAGTGAAGGTCTTCACCTTCTCAAATCAGGTAGAATTCTTTTCCTTTCTCTCTCAATCTTACCCACTCGACTTGCTATGAAGCCTCCTGTGTAGGTGTTCCAACATCCAAGCTGTTGCCTTGACTCTGTAAACAGTATTGGAAGTGTGTATGTTCATCCTGAAGAGCTTCTTGTTGAATACCTAACTATATCTCCTAGTTGAGTTAAATCCTAAAGTTTTGCTTTAATTAATAAACAGCATAGCGTGTCAACGCACACAAACAATTGGACTTGGAATCAGTAGGAAAAGTATCAGTAGAGTCAACTCCATGTCTTCTAGAGTCGACCACACTCAGGAATAGCAGTTTTGACTAACTGCCTGTCACGTAGAGTTGATCTTGTAATATCTTAGTGTCAACCTCACACATTGGTAAGGTCAATCTCAAGCCGTATCTTTCTCTAAGCATTAACTAGAAACTTGATTAATGTCAACCTGATCTCCATATAGTGTTAACCTAAGGTGATACTTTGAACTTCCACTCTATAGAAAGCTTATCAAGCATCGACTTATCCTTTGAATATGGTTGACTCATAGGCATCACCAAACTTCAGTAACTCACTTAGTATTACTTGTATACTTGTAAATCTACCTATGAAATAACCAGAGTTAATACAATAAAAAAAGAGAGTCTTTGATCATATGGATTTTCATGATATAAGACTTGTGCTAGATATTTATTACATCTTACTTGATATATCAAAAACCAAGGAGATAACATAAATCTTCTGTTATATAATGAAAAGAAATCATTTAATCATGAAGGTTATTGTATCAGATAACTAGATACATACTATAACAATTGTACTAATAGTATGAATTAGAAAAGCTAAGTTTTAAATCGCATGATTGACTAACTAAACTTAAATTTGTTTGCTCAGCCAGCGTAATGGGAGAAGAAACACAATGGAAAAAGGTTCAACACGCAGTAGACAACCTTGTTCAGTCCTTAGAGCAGGTAGTTCCCGTTGATGATCAAGGAAAAATGAAACTGCATCAGAACATTAGTAATCCAAACTCTCAAGAAACAGTGAGTATTACAGTGTCTATACGGAAGAAGACACTTCACCCCAGTAATAGAGAAATAATTGGCAAACAGAAGATGAAGTGGAGCAAAGAGAACAAAAAGATTAATAAGGTCAACAAGCAAGCGAATGTTAAAGCACAACTTAAGAAAACTTGTGCGTGTTGTCAAAAATCAGGCCATGTCAAAGAGAACTGTTGGCGGAGACTAGGAGCATGTTTAAAGTGCAGAAGTCTAGAGCATCGGATCTCAGAATGTCCTGTACTCTCTCAGGGCAAAGACAAGAGTTCAGGAAAACTTGAAGCCACAAGGAAAAGTGATTGAAGCTATTAGAAGTAATTTTATGTATAAGTCAATAGGACTTGAGTATAGTAAGAAGTACTTGAATTTAGTTGTTATAGTATGACAAAACTTGGTAGGTTTTGCCAATTAATGTAATTTTGCAAGGCTGATTATGGAGTTCTGTAATAGAAAACTTATTTGATAAATAAAAATCTTATTGTCTATCTTCATAATATTCATACTCATCAACCTCATCATACCTTATTACTCTTTTCAGGAATGTGTACTTATACAACTTTCTGAGAGTTAAAATTATTCCTTGGCGAGGGAAATCCTAAGAGTAATATACTACTTCTAGAAATAAGGAACATAGTAGTGAATACATCTGATTGACCGATCATAACATGGTTTCTTTAGATCTAAAAATGCTAACTAATATTCAGATTTTCATCAACTAGTGATGTCCTGATAACAAGTTGTATAAAAAGTGTATACATTTCGTGATATGATAATCATAACGAGATTGATGAGACTAATATAGATTAGATAAATTTTAAAAGGCTGAAAACTTAAATCCTTGTGATCCATCCAAACTAGTCAAGGAGTTTGGAGGACCAAACTTTTTTAGTGGGGAAGAGTTGTAACACCCCAAAAATTTTAATTGTTAGAGAAATGTGAATAATGTGGTTATTACACATTATTATTACCGTTAGATTTAAATAATTAGAATTTGGGATTAATTAGTACTAATAAACGTTACCCCAGTGTCGTACATGAAGGTGCGCGCTCCGACAGGGCGACATCGAAAAACTATAACGAAATTAAAATCTGAGAACACCATAATTTCCAAAAAAATATGGTGGTATCAGAAATGTAAATATCCGGATTTGTTGACATACAGATTACGAGATTTAAGCCGACGCAACTATTTTTCGGGCAATTTATCACCCAGTGTAAAATAAATTCTAAAAATTAAACTAAAATCACCATAATTTGAAAAATCATCACATTAGTCTATGGTTGAAATTTTAAAACAAACGGACATCATTTGAATATGTTTACATAAGGATCTTTGGGCCAGCTGAATTTTGGGCCAATTACGGTGGCCATTTTTCTGGGATTTTCTGGGTGCCTACATGTGAGGCTTAGGGGAAGCCAGCACACTTGAGGGTGAAGGTAACACGTTAGTTACCATGTGTAACTTGCAGGGCATGCATGGGCTAGGTGGCTGTGGGTGGTTAAGTGGGGTTTTACTTCCAACACCTGGGAACCGGCGTGGCTTTGTGCATGGAAGGGACTTGGGGCTATAAAACCCACTCCGTGACCAGCTTGCAAACTTTCCCGTTAACGCAAGCATATGTTGTTTCTTTTCCCCTATTCTTGCACCCTTTGTTCTTGCTCATATTTCCTCTGCTCCTTGCTGCTGGGGAAGCTACTGGAGTAGTTCTTGCTTTAAGGTGCTGCTGTTGTGGTCTTGCACCTTGCGTGGGAAATTGGCTACAAGAGTTGTTGCTTTCTTCACTCATATAAGAAGAGATATAAGTGTAGCTGCTCATGGACTGCAAGGACTATACTCCCAGTACCATTTCCCTCTTCTGTCAATTGTGGGTTTCTTTATCAAGTGGAAGTGAAGGTCTTCACCTTCTCAAATCAGGTAGAATTCTTTTCCTTTCTCTCTCAATCTTACCCACTCGACTTTCTATGAAGCCTCCTGTGTAGGTGTTCTAACACCCAAGCTGTTGCCTTGACTCTGTAAACAGTATTGGAAGTGTGTATCTTCATCCTGAATAGCTTCTTGTTGAATACCTAACTGTTGCTATAAGAATGTTCTCCTGATATCACATTGTGCTAAGTCCTAAACTAACCATGTGTAGGATTCATTTCCTCCTTTCTCACTCCTATCTTTTATACATGCTAAAGAGGCTTCTGCTAAGTGTTTAAGTTCACCGGTTCCTCCTCCGGTTGTTGTAAATTTTATGTTGGGAAGAAGAAGAGTCTTGTTCTATTCCTTCTTCTTCCATCCTTAGCATTATACCTACTATAGAATCTTGTTTTGGAGCCATAAAGATCTTTAGAATAGTGTGCTCCTTCCTGTTTAAGTGTTTATTCTCTTAGACTTTAGATTTGACTCCTTAAATGCTCTTGAAATTGGGTAGGATCCATCTCCTATTTTCTTCTTCTTCCATCCTTAGTTATGGAGTCTTATTTTGAAGTCACAAACATCTTTAGTGCAGTGAGTTTGTTCCCTGTTTAAAGGTGTATATCTTCCAATTTCAGATTTGAGTTCTTAAGTACTCCTAGAATTGAGTGTCCATATTGTAGGATTTTCTCTATTCTCTTTCCTTCTTTATTAGAATCTCCAAGTATGAGTGTATACTATATCCACATCTTGATTTGTGTTCTGAAAAGATCAATAGATTTGCTCTTCTTTCCATTGTGTTCATACTTTAACTAATGCTCATGTTTTGGGCAAAATATACTTGTGAAGAAATTCTTGTTAGATGCAAGGAAAAATCTCTTAGAAGGATTGTATATACTTTAATCTTTATTTCATAAGTATTTCATACCATCCATGTTGTAGAAATCTTCTTCTTTCTCTTCTTCCTTTGTTCTGACTGGTTGCTGGAAACAGCACTAGTGTCGACACCACCCCTGGACTGTGTCGACACCACAGACTCCTTTGTTCTGACTGTTTGCTGGAAAACAGAACTAGTGTCGACACACCACTTGACTGTGTCGACACCACAGACTCTCTTTCCTTTCACTGCCTTATGAAAACAGTGGCAGTGTTGACACCACAACGAACTGTGTTGAGCCCATCTATTTCTTGTTGTTTCCACCACCTAAACACTTGATTGAATTACTCAATTTTCTTTCATTCCTACCTTGGGTTATTCCTTAAAAGTTCCCAACTACAATTATTCTTTGTGAAGCTATTAACCCCTGTGATCAGTAAAAGATGTTTCCAAGTTCTTATTGTGTGAAATAAGTGAGTACATAAGTACTCTTGAGCCATTATCAGAGTGAGTATGTTATGATGACGAGTTGTGAGTTTTAGACTCATTTGAGAATTATGCCTGGCAAATAAGGGCTGGTTCAGTCTTGGGGAGAGTACCCGAATTCGTCAGTGGCCGCGCGGGGGCGTTGAGGACAAGTGGATGTTGGCATACATCATTACGTTCTTGATTAGTCGTCATATCATACATGTGTGTGTGAATATATATACTTGAATCAGATCTTAAGTGTCATCTTGAATTATTGATCATGCTTCTACATTACTCTTGTTATACATGTGTTATTTAGTGGACTCGTTCGTTCATTCTTTTTTCATACTCAGTGTTAACAATATCCAAGTTCTTATCTTGAGACTATACATTTGAGCCCTTTTTATTTAAAGGAATTGAATTCTACTGGGCTATTTAGCTCACCAAATCCTTCTTTTTCAGGTAATCTACAGATCTAGAAGGCAGGACTTCGGGATTTGTGTGTAGAGTGACCAACCTTGACGGCATTTTACTCTTGACATTGTAAATCAGGAACCATGTAACACCCTATTGAATGACAAATAATACTCGTTATTTAGTGAAGCCTCTGAGCAAATTTACTGTTCAATTAGTTCAATTTTACTCTTGATTTCTCGTTCGTTCACGTTCCGACATTTATAGACATATTAAATGTTGGGACGTGACATGATGGAGGAATTCACAAAAGAAGCGCTGGTGTTGGAGGAAGAATTCGTGCAAGATGTGTTCATGGACGACGGATTCGGAGTCTACGAGATCATGAATGATGAGGACCCAATCGATGAAGAGGATAGCGAAGTAGATGATGCTCCCGAAAAGTACGCCAGTGGCGTAAGGATATTCGACGAGCCCACCACGGCAGTGGATGAACCTACTAAGGAAGTCAACCTCGGAACTAAGGAAGATCCCCGGATTGTGATGATCTCAGCAAACCTCCCTCCTGATGAAGAAGAAGAGCTGGTGCAAATCTTAAGGGAGTACAAAGATGCATTCGCCCGGTCATACGAGGACATGCCCGGTCTAGACCCCTCACTAGTGGAGCACCGCCTGGTATTGAAAGAAGGGGCAAAGGCCATAAAGCAAAGACTCAGAAGATTCCACCCGCTTATGGCCCTGAAGATGAAGGATGAAGTAGACAAACTCCATAAGGCTAGATTCATCAGGGTAGTGCTTTATCCGAACTGGGTGGCAAAGATAGTCCCTGTCATGAAGAAGGATGGTAAAGTCAGAATCTGCATCGACTTCAGGGACTTGAACAAGGCATGTCCGAAGGACGACTTCCCGCTTCCTCATATTGATGTGCTGATTGATAACACTGCTGGGTATGAGACCCACTCATTCATGGATGGATATTCAGGATATAACCAAATCCATCTAGCTCCTGAAAATCAAGAGAAAACATCCTTCACCACACCCTGGGGAACATACTGTTATGTAGTCATGCCGTTTGGGCTAAAAAATGCCGGCGCTACTTATCAGAGGGCGATGATGGCCATCTTCCACGACATGATCCATGTTTATGTAGAGGTATACGTGGATGACATCTTGGTGAAGTCAAGAACCAGGAGAGAACACCCTGAAATCCATGCCAAGGTGTTGTAAAGGTCTAGAGAGTATCAACTGAGAATGAATCCAAAGAAATGCGTGTTCGGGGTATCATCCGGAAAGCTGCTAGGTTTCATAGTTAGCAAGCGGGGCATTGAGATCGATCCTAACAAGGCTAAGGCTATAGCAAAAATGCCACCTCCAAAGAACATCTCACAATTAAGAGGTCTAATAGGGAGTTTGCAGTTCATCAGAAGATTCATATCCCAGCATTCGCAAAGATGCCGCCCGTTCTATGATCTCTTGAAAGGAGGGGCAAAATTCGAATGGAATGATAAATGACGAGCAGCCTTCGATGAGTTGAAGAGTTATCTCATGAACCCCCCAGTTCTTCAGCCTCCTGTACCCAGGAAACCGCTTATCCTATACCTCTCGGTCATTGAGGACTCCCTAGGTGCTGTCCTTGCGCAACATGATGAATTTGGAAAAGAAAGGGCAACGTACTACCTCTCTAGGCTCTTCAACACCACCGAATCCAAGTACACCACTGCAGACAAAACCTGTGCCGCACTCGTGTGGGTGGTCTAAAAGCTCAAGCAATATTTCCTTGCCCATGAGGTCAAGCTGATCTCAAGGATGGACCCACTCCGCTATCTTCTAGAGAAACCCGTCCTATCTGATCGGCTTGCACGCTGGCAGAGCTTCCTCTCGCAGTTCGACATCTCCTTTGTGGTCCAAAAAGCCATCAAAGGGTATGCCATCGCCGAGCATCTGGCCCATCTTCCACTCCCTCACAGTGATTCTGTTCGGGAGGAATTCCCCGACGAGGAACTCTCAGTTATTGTCAAAGACCCCTTCTGGTCCCTCTTTCGATGGCGCGCTCAACTCTCAGGGACGGGGCATTAGAGCTGTGCTGCTCACCCCGGAAGGCATTACCATCCCCATCTCTTATTAGCTCACCTTCCCCGCTACCAACAACATGTCTGAGTACGAAGCTCTCCTCGCTGGCCTCAGGCACGCTTACATCCTAGGGGCATCCCACCTCAGAATCATAGGAGACTATCAGCTTGTTCTGCGGCAGGTGCTCTCAACTTACCGCACTCGTGACCCGAAGCTCAAGCCATATCAAGACCTAGTCACATTGCTGGCAAGGCAATTCAGAAAGCTCATCTACATCCATACTCCTCGCTCACAGAATATCCTAGCCGACGCTCTGGCGTCACTAGCCTCATCTCTATCCTTCCCTCTGAGTCGTCGGACCGAGACAATTGTCGTCCAATGGCTCGATGTTCCATCTATTTAGGATCCTTGGTTCAACAACCTTAGGACAACCATAGAAGAGAGGGCTAGGAAGAGAGGAGCGCAGTAAGTCATGCTAACCGACCTCGAGGAAATTTTAGATGAAGAGGAGCTGCCTTGGTATTTTGAGATCGAGCAGTACTGCAAGGATGGTACCTATCCCGAAGGGGCAAACACAGAAGATCGCAAGGCCATAAGAAGAGCCGCCTTAAGGTACACAGTCGTTGGAGAAGTCTTGTATAGGCGGGCTCTCAATGGAGTTCTTTTAAGGTGTCTAAGTGACGATGAGGCTTGGAGAGTGGTGGAAGGAGCCCACGCTAGTGAGTGTGGAGGGCACGTCAACAGTCAAATGCTTGCAAAGAAGATCATTAGGCAGGGCTATTACTGGCCAACCCTAGAAGAAGACTATACCATCTACGTCCGTAGGTGTGTCAAGTGTCAACTCCATGCCGATAAAATTCATGCTCCTTCCTCCTCACTTCATCCACTCTCCACACCCTGGCCATTCTCCATGTGGGCTTTCAATATTGTTGGCCCTCTTGGTGATCCTAATGCTCAAACCAAGCATAAATCCTTTATTTTAACAGCTACTGAGTATTACACCAAGTGGGCAGAAGCTGAAGCATTCGCAGAAATCAAAGCATCCACAGTGTGCCGCTTTATCATGAGGAATATCATCTCGCGGTTCGGAGTGCCAAGCAGCATCGTCACGGACAACGAACCACAGTTCATCTCGCAGGAACTTCAGGACCTCTGTAAGAAATATAACATCACTCTGCATCATTCATCCCCATATTACCCACAAGGCAATGGCCAAGCTGAAGCAACTAACAAAACCCTTCTTAAGATCTTAAAGAAAACCTGTGAATCGCACAAGTTCGCCGATTGGCTAGAGAAGCTAGTAGAGGCTTTATGGGCCTATCGTACCTCCGTCCGCACCCCCACGGGACAAACCCCGTACGCTCTCACTTATGGGATGGAGGCGGTAGTACCATATGAGATTCTAATCCCTTCGCTAAGAGTCCAATTAGATAAGGAACTTAATCTTAACGAATGTCGGGAGGCGTTGCTAGTCCACTTGGAGCTATTAGATGAAAGGCGGCTTATGGCAGCCAACCATGTGCTCTCTTACCAAAGGAGAATCTCAAGGTCTTTCGAAAAGAAGGTAATTGAGCGAAAATTCCAAGAGGGTGATATGGTCTTGAAACGCATTTTTATCAAACCCGAAGGTCCTAGGTCCAAATTGCAACCTAATTGGGAGGGTCCGTACGTTGTGAGGGAAGTGTACCCTGAAAATGCTTATCGCTTAACCAATGCTGAGGGCGTCGAATTGTCGCATCCATGGAACGGGTTGTACCTCAAACGATTCTATCCTTAGGCCTATAGGTGTGAGGCCACAACACCTAGATCGGGGAATAACCCCGTGTTGAGAGTCTAAAGTCCCTCCCTAATCGTCAAGGGTCGCTCTAAGTCGAGATTAACACACACGCACGACAAAGCCCGGGTAGCTGCACTTGGTAGAGCCCGCAACTGTGTGGGTCCTACTCTAGCGATGCGTCGGTCATTCTCTTCTAATCGGTCGAAGTGTAGGGGCAAAGGATTGTACGGGTAAGGTCGTCAACCTAAAGCATATTTTGACGAGATCAAGTCTCAAACAGGGACGGTCAAAACAACAAAGGGCAAAGAAGCAAAGAAACAAAAGAAAGGAAAAAGGAAATCCATAACATGATAGGGGCATGGCAAAGAGTGGCAAAGTCCCCGCGGGACGCTCATGAGCCCAGTCGTATGCATGCCCCAAATAATGCAAGTCTATAGAAAAAGGACCATAAAGTCCCTCCACAACAGACCCAATCTCTGAAGGGTATGCTGTAGGAAGTAGTCGAACCCAACATCCTTAAACCTACACAAGACTTTCCTTAAATAATCTTCCATTTCTCCCTATAAGACCGAATCACCTCTTGGGTATGGCTTAACTAGTCGCAGCGTCAACTAAGGGTAGTTCCCGAGGCATTGTCACCCCTCAGCGCACGTCCTAGCCTAGTGAGGTCCGTGACGAGAACCAGAGGTGATCAAGACCCCAAACCAGCGGCTCGAATCGGTCTAAGTGTTGTGGCCCAAAGGGGCGAGTACCTTCCGTCTCGCGCGTCTCATTTCAGGAAGGACTAACGTCGGCTTTAGGCGTCTTTCAAAACTAAAAAAAAATCAAATATTTCAAACTAAAAAAATCAAATATTGTAAAAACTCCAAAAAATTTTCCAAAAATTTCAAAACTCCAAAAAAAATTCCGAATATTTCAAAACTCCAAAAAAATCAAATACTTCAAAAACTCCAAAAAAATCAAATAAATTCCAAAACTCCAAAAAATTAAATATTTCAAAACTCCAAAAAATCAAATATTTCAAAACTAAAAAAAAATGAATATTTCAAAAGCTCCAAAAATGTTTTCAACCACTCCACTCACCTGCTCATGCATGTTATTTATTTATGTCTTTTGCCTATTTAATAAGGCTTAGCCCTTGACTATTTGTCAAGTTGGTCATCGTCCATTTTTAAGGCAAGGGGCTAAGCCTAAGAACGGATCTAACTTGTTTCGTGATTGTCTAAGTGTGCAGGGCACAAAAGAAGGAAGCGGCACTTGTATCTCACCCGTCACTCTCACTCTCACTCAGTCGCAAAACATAAATCCAATCCATTCCATTCCATATCATACATGTACATCAGGGGCAAAAGTACAAACCCTCAGCCACTCTCCCCTGTACCCTCAGGCGGGCGGGGAGATGGAGGGGCCATGACCCTCGGTCCTGTCTCTCTCCCCTCCGGTGCTCTCTCGTGCCATCGTGTCTCCTCCTCGTTCCTCCGCCGTCTGGAGGAACCAGTCAGATAATGTCCAGTAGACCCGCTCGGGATACCGCTCCTGCTAACCGACGAGCGGCTGCGTCCGACCAAAGCTAGAGCCCTCTCGAGGCCCTTCATCTCGGACCGCAGCAGCTCGCAGCGGTGCCTCTCCTCTCCCACCTGAGTGCGGAGGTCCCCGGCCTCAGCGCGCAGCCTCGTCGCCTCCTCAGCCTCCTGACGCCAGCGCGTCACCTCCGCTGCCTCCGGGCGTAGGCGCAGCTCCGCCATCTCCGCCTCCAGCGTGGTCGTCCGCGCTAAAGAGTCTCTCAGCTCAGCCTCCTGCAACATCAAAAGGTCTTGTCAAAACACCAAAAGAAACAGAGAGTCAAGGGGGCATCTAGTTGATAACTTACCCGCTCCCGCACCTGGGCGAGAGCATCCTCTGCTCGGGCCACTGCTGCCGCCAGCTGGCCCTCCAACACCGAGCGGCCAGGGTCCTCTCGGGAGGAAGAAGCACCTCCCACCATCTGCTGGGCCCTCTCTAGCTCCTCCCGCTGCAAGGGAAAACAAGAAGTGTCAGTCAACCAAAGCTAGGAAAAGAAAGGTCAGGGTGTAAAGTACTCACCAGCTGGTCCACAACCGCCTGGAGGTCGTCCCTCTACTGAATAGTGGAGTGGAGGATGCCCTCGAGCGAGGCAATCCGCCCCTCAGGATCAAACTGCAAGTACAAGACAAGTCAGTCACACAATTAATTGAGAACCTAAAAGAGACTGAAAGTAGTGAAACTCACCAGTCGTCGAGACCCCTTATAAACCTGGGCCCCGTACCTCCGTGCATAGGCACAGAAGTAGTCCTCATCGCTCGTGGCCTCTGAGACCACCTCCCTGCCCCGCTGCTCCCAGTCCTCGAGCTGCTCACGAACTCGGACTGTCCAATCGGTAACCTGCTGGATCCCGCGGAAGCTCCGGCTAGGCCTCTCCCACAGCCTCTGTTGGGTCGGGAACTCCACCACTGCCTGGTGGAGTCCTAGGGTCCGCGCAACCAGCCGATGGTGGAGCGGTACCACCGTGTTGAATGAATGGAGCCAAATGTCCCTACCAAAGTAGGGACGGCCCCGCTCCACCCACGGCTGGGCGACATCATCCTCCCCGACATAGGGAGTCCACTGAACCTGCACACCGCAAACAGAGAGAGCAGTCAGTCAAACTGTCAAGTAAGCAAAGCAAAGAAAAGGGCTAGGGTTAGAAGTACTCACATGGCCAAAGGGCACGATGTCTAGTGCGTCATGAATCGATGTCACCTGCCGGCGCAGTGACTGCTCGTCCTGGCAGAACCGCCAGCGCTGTAGAAGGGGCACGGCTCCGGCCCGCCTCGGCTCACCACGACCCAAGGAGGGGAGGTGGTGATATGCCTACACCTGCAAAACAACCCAGTTAGCACCACATTTGATCAGAATAAGCAGAAGAAAAGCAGTAGAGGTTAAGGAATGTACCTGTAGGAGTGGGAAGAATCCGGCTACCCCCGTCTCCCTGCTGGAGATGCCCAGGCTGTCGAAGAGGTGGGCCAGGAGGGCCGCACCCCATGCGTAGCTGCCCACGCTGGACAAGTCCTCCAGCAGGGGCAGGCACCGGCAACTGACTGGGTCCCCTTTGGTCCCCAGGATCAGCTTCCCGATCACAAGAATCAGGAATCGCCTCAGATCGTGGTCCGCTACCGCTCCCTCCTCCTCCGCCAGCGCTGCCCTGGCGTCCTCCGTCATCCGAGTCATGTAATCTGCCTGGCTCTCGCCTGTCTGGTGGCGCGCGCTCGCCACCCCCAGGCTCGCCTGCAGCCTCATCCTCGGGATCAATGATGACCTCTCGCGCATCACATCCAACCCCAGCAGCCTCTCCGCCAGCTCCTGGTAACTCGTGTAGGTCACCCCTGTCACCGCCTGGCCGTCCACACATAGGCCGGTGATACGTACCACGTCCTCTAACGTGGGGATCATGTGACCCCATGGAAATAGGAAGGCGTGGCACTCGGGGTCCCACCTCTCCTTCAAGGCCTGGATCAGGGCCACATCGGGAGTCAGCTCATCCAGTCTGAGAAAAGGGCCGAACCCCATCTCCTCCAATCGGGCCCTCTGAAAGTTCGGCAATCCACGGTAGATTGCCCGGACAACTGCCCACCCAAGCCTGGACCGCAACTCGCTCTGCAAAACAAACACAGAAAACATCGGAAATCAGCCGGGGAACCGTAATAACAACTCTCAGTCCTGTCGTCACGACAGGGCCTCTTGTCGCCTTCTTAAAGGCGACAGGAGGCCTGTCGCTTTCGAGATCCAGGTGGTGACATGTTGACCTGTCGCCTTCTTGAAGGCGACAGGAGGTCTGTCACGTTCCCACTGGTAAAGCGACAGCCATGCTGTCGCGTTACCAGGGTGACCAAGAGACGGGCATCACCCGTTTATCGGCCGTTTCTCTTCGGGCAAGCGCCCTACATCTGAGTGCCTTGCACTCTTGCCACCTCACATACATGGTTTAAGGTTCAGGGACCTACCTTTTTCGGTCCGACGGGCTCGTCCTCACTCGGCACCTCCGCCGCGGTATCCTCCTCCATCGGCACCACTAGAGGATCCTCATGCGCCGCTCCGGATAGTCCTTCGCCCGTTTGGCGACGGTGAATCATCTTCTTCACGCGGCGCCAGCCGCCATCGCCGTTCCCCCCTCCGTCGCCTTCACCCTCCATTGCAAGCTGCCGAGAAGTCGAAGAGAGAGGGAAAAGAGGGAGAAGAAGGAAAGGAAGAAGCCGCCGACAACCGCTGCCAGAGGAAGGAGTGGCCGGAGAACGGAAAGGGGAAGGTTTTGGGTTTTTGTCGCCGGAGAGAAGAGGAAAGGAAGGAAAGGGAAGAAAGGCGTGGGGAAAGAGGAAGGGGGCTGGGCCCAAGTTCAAATCCCTATCGGTTCTGATAACGCGACAATGGGCCTGTCGCATTATCATCAGGTCGCGACATACACCCCGTCGCTTTCACTCTTAGGGTCGCGCCCATTGACCTGACGCGTTCAGGGTAGCGACACCAGGCTATGTCGCTTTCTCAGTCAGTGCACAAAACCTTCATAAATCGATTTTCATTGCTATAATTCCAATGCTTACATCAAATAAAAGCAACAAAAGCATAAATCTCAAGTCTCTCACTCTCACTACATCAGTCCCATAAAAATCTCTCAATCTACAATCAACTCTCTCTCAAGCTCACGGTCCCCCAAGTGGTCGAATCTTCTCATGCTCTAGGAGATATGCTTGGTACGTCTCTCGTTCTTCATTCAGCATCGGGGGTAGTGCATGGGTAGCACACACCCGCCACAAGGCCAGTGCACTCCCAAACGCCGCTTCTTCATCGGAGGCAAGTGAGACGGCGGGAGCACTCTAGTCCTTGGATTCCCAATCTGTAAATAACACCTCTGTGGGTTGTAAAGCACTGTCATCGTGTTACCCACAAGTTGTAGATCTAATCCGCGCCCAAGTGGAAGCCGGATCTCCGCTCCGCGCAATGCCGCTATGTCCAAGGTGAAATGCTCCACCGGGAGAGTACTGAGGTAAAGGCGCCATGCACTCCTTGTCTTCTTGTCCGCCGTCCTGCACACAACTTTGTCGGGGAATTTGGTCGCCCCGCCAATGAAGCACAGTGGATGGCACCCAAAAATCCGGCTATCGGTGGTGGGGTTGTCTACAGGCTTGAACTTTATCCTCACCCCCAACCAACACTCCAAAAGGATCATAGAGCCGTAGAGTGAACCCCCCATAGAGGCCGAGGTAAGACCCACATATAGGTAAGCCAACACGGCATGAGAGAGTGAGAGTCCCCGCCATACCCCGCTTATAGCGCTCAAACTCGCGTAGTCTATGAGGTGATCCATAGACGGGAAGAGCACCACCCCACACAAACATATGGCTACGGCCTTCGCTATTTCACGGTGGTCTACGCTCTTGTCCTTGCATTTGGATATGACCCACTTAGACAACGGCACAAGATGGATGGATTGTGGGCTAATCATGGTATACACATCCCCGGGGTCGGTCATGAACTCACCTAAGATCAGCTTTGGGTTGATAGGCTCGACAGTATAGCAAATATTTTGCTCATCCCCTCGCTTGGTCTTAGGAGAGCCAAGAAAGCCTCGACCTCCTCAAGAAGGATGGTCGCCTCAATTTTTGGAAAATGAAGTATGGGTTTGAGGGTGCCAAAGTTCTATCAAGGCCGTGATACTATGCCAATCAAAGAAATTTGTGGTATTTATGGGCCGCTATCAAAACCCACCACCCAACCCCACTCTCTCAAGAACCGGATTACAAACATAGGTAGGCTTTTATCATGGGGTGATCCACGTTAGCTTGGAATAGCGCGGGAGCCGGGGAAGAGCTAGAGGACGAAGAAAAAGGCAAAGAGAAGGGAGGAAGAAGAAGAACAAAATTAATGATGAAATTTGCAGGAAAATTCATGGAAATTGAAAACATCAACAACTTACCTCTCTCACTTCCTTGCTCTTGCTCAGATGGTTGGGGACGTCCGTCAACCTCACGAGAGCATCATAGGTCGCCCGGGCTCGCTTCGGACCTTCGTAGGGCGCCTCCTCCCCATAGAAGCACTTAGAGCTCTCTTCATGGCCATGAGAGCTTGAAGAGCTTGAGAGAAGAAGAGAGAAGGGTGAGCTGCGAATTTGGCCTCTCCTCCCCCTTATTTATAGAGCCACAAGACTCCTATTCATGGTTGGAAAGGGTAGAGAAGAACTAATAGGAGTGGGACTTTGATTGAGAACATTAGGAGTCCAAATGGGAGTCAGACTTCATTTTCAGGTTGCAGTTTTTGAGCTCGGGCTGAGAATCCTGTGAAAGCGACATGTCATATGTTGCCTTCAGGTGGCGACACAGATGTCGCCTTCTTAAGACAGGGTAGCGACCTCCCCCATGTCGCGTTCTGATCAGAGTACACTATCATGCCTATTTCTTTGTGTTAATGCTTCTCACGATGTTTGCACATATGCTTCAATGTGTGTTCATTATTTGGTGCATTTCATTTTGTATCCTATCTTTATTGCTTTCTTTATTGAAAATCTATAAAATCAGAAAATTAGAAAAAAGAAACGTTCGTCAGGTAAGTGCAGGTAAGTATCTCTAACCTTAATCCCTCCGCATTACTATATGGTATCTACTATTATTATCATCTCAAGGACCGGCTGGTTCTCAGTGTGTTTCGGATCTGAGTTCTCCTTCACCAAAACAAGGATGATCTAGGTGCACACTGCTAATCGCTGGATAGGCCGTTAGGTGATATGACTTGGGACGATGGATTCTATCGCACGCCGGGGATGCGAAGTGTCTTGACTCTTGCTTATATTGTCTAGCAATATTATCCTTGAATATTTGTTATTTTCTCCTTTCTTTGCATTTGTTTTTATGATTTCTTTTCTTTTAGCCCAGCATACATCATTTAGGAATTTTGAGCTTCATGCTTCATGATTTGTCAAAGTCAGCTTCCCAATGGTTTCACAAATCCTCATTCTCGACAAGAATTGCATTCCATTCCGAATTTGAAAGCTTCCCTCGAGCTAGCTGCTCGGTCCAGTTTGTGAGTATGGTTCCCATTCAGGATTCCTCTCATCTCCATTCATTATAACAGTCGTTCCTTTATCCCCGATCCGCTCATTAGTCGTGAACTGCTCAAAGCCAGAGTCGAATCGACCCGCCAGGCAGCACCTATCCCCTAAAACGAAACCTGCACGCTAAAGATAGCAGGGTACCTCTTGAATCAGAGGTTGATCATTTCTTTTCTTTTGATCTTTATTCGTCCCAAATTGGAACCATCCTCGCATTCTGTTCCTAGCCGTTGTTCGAAGTTAGCCGGATAATTCTCGCTGCTTATTCGTTCAGAATGGTGTCTCTTTACCTTGATGCCCGCTTTTCAGCTCATTTCGCTTCATTCCGCTACATCATCATTTCATGCCACCTTCGCTCCACTACCGCTCCACTCCCTTGCAAAGCAGGCATCAAGGAGGGTAATCTGTAGACACCCATTTCTGACCCATAAGTCGAGCAAATTTTTTGTCATATCATCGATGCCCCACGTTGGCTCGTCATCGTCAAGCTGGCTTTCTCCGATCATGACATCCTTTTCATCAGTTCATCGCCCTGATGGGGCGTCTTCCTGTCGAAATCATCCTCTTCATCGTCATCTTGTATTTCTCTGAGTCAAGAGTCCGGCGTTTCAAACCGTATGTCCATTCTGATGCCCGTGCATGGAGATCGGACACTTTGCATGGCCGCATGCTGAAAAGGCCAAGGCGACAACACCACTGTTGCGTTCAAGAAGACACCCACTCGATATTTCGCGTTCATAAAAAGGCATTTTAATTCCCTAAAAAATGCCAAAATGACTTAATTCCCCTTCCTTATGAGGAAGGCGACGTATCGAGGCGTCGCGTTCTTGAAGGCGACCATAAGGCCGTCGCGTTCTGGACCTCATGCAGAAGATCCTTTCGAGCCTGACTTGGATACATGCCATACATGGATATTCCCCTTTTTGAACGTCCAGATCACGTCCAAATCCTTCCAAACTTGGAACCTTCTTAACATCATCCTTTCCGAGTTTCAATCACCCACGCACGGCCATACATACCCAAACTCGGACTCTTGCCCGTTATTCCTCTCACAGCCCTTCCAGGAATAATCACCTATAACTACCTCAATACTCCGTCTTTTGGCGAGGCCGGAGTCTGCTTCTTCCTCTCCCCGAGAGCTGCAACTACGAAGAAGAGAGCTTTCCCTCCAGACGACCAGAAGAGCCCCCCAGGGCGTTTTTCCCACCGGACTACACTTCTCTCTCCTTTTTCTTCACTATTTCCCTCATCATGCATGCATAGTTCGTTTATTTTCATAGATTTTCATTAAACACACACCACACACCCATCTTTGACACCCACAGGGTTAAAAACCCCAATCACGTGAGTTCCCTCCGTTTAGTGCATGTTTAGTTGTTTTTCATTGAATAGATCTCACATGCACGAATTGTTAATGGGTTTTCCTTTGTTTTCTTGATCTTGGCAGGTACCTAAGACTAGAGAGGCGTGAGGCTCTTGCCCCTCGGCCGGCTGAGGAGCAGGAAGATCAGAACCCAATCTTCGTCCACTGAAGCAGAAGCGACGACTAGCTATCGCGACCCATGGCGCCGTCCCTCACGTCGCGTTCGGGTACACACATAGCGACGACGCTTCTGTCGCGTTCATAGGTACGCCTTCTCTTCTCTTTTCCTTTTCCAACGTAGTCAGCCGTCCCATCTACACATCTCTAGGGCGACTACTTGGTGGCGATCACGGTATATTCCTAATCCTTCATATTCATAATTTTTCAAAGGGGAGCACAATCCCGTGATTACAATAACATCAAACATATGATTGATGCAATCTAACACTAAGTGAAATGAAACTGATCATATCTATTTTTGTGCAGTTACGTGTGTTAGACAATTGATAACTACATTATATGCAATAATAGGTTCAAAGCCTAATCAAATTTGAACTCAAGAGACTTGTATGGACTAGTGTGTGTATGTTAGATGTGTGATCGAACCCCTATGCAAGTATCTAACGTAGAGACAAAGTCAAAACTACAAGTGCATAGGAGATTTTTCAAGTAATGTTGAAGATCATATTATGTGTTCTTATATCCACCCTTCACACAGTGAGGCTAAAGCACACACTATATCTCAAAAGCGAGATACACATCCACACACTCGCACTGAGACTCTAGTACCAATTGTTGGCCTAGAACAATGTGATATGGCAAATGTAGAAGGAGGGTTAAATAATTTCAGTGAAAAACTTAAACAAGTAAAAATTACTTTAATTAAAAATCTATTCAATTAAAACCACCATGATCCAATGTGCTTATGTGATTTAGGTGTAGACTATGGTGAGCATTAAGCAATGATCAAACCTATGCATGCATCTATGCATAACTAATATCAAACCATAGTGCAAAGAGATTTTTAGATGTTTCGGCCTACACAAGCACAATTTGATAAGTATTAGTCAACTTTGTGAGAAGTTCATTTGGTTTAATTTTAGAATGATAAGTGCATACTTTTGAAAGACAATCAAATAGTTTTGAAGCCAACAGAGTAAGAATCTGTATACTCTTCAATTGGTAGAATTAAAATAAGTATACCACATGCCTCACAACCGAGCAAAAAGAAATGATTGAATTATGGCACAAAAAACTAGGCCATGCAAGCATCTCATTGATCAAGAAATTTGGTAAAACATGAGTTAGTAAAGGGTCTTCCAAAGCTAAAAATCAAAGTTCTGACATTTGCTCATCTTGTGCTAAAGAGAAGCAGACCAATACATCTTTTAAGTCTAAGAATATTGTGACAACCTCAAGACCATTGAAATTAATTCAAATGGATATGTTTGGACCAATGAGAAGAACAAATATTAGAGGGAAACTATATGGATTTGTGATTCTGGATGACTACTCAAGATTCACATGGACCTCATTTTTGGAAGAGAAGTTAGAAACTTTACAACATTTCTAAGATTTAGCAAAATAGTTCAGAAAAATCAGAAAACTCCATCATATGTATCATTTCAGATCATGGAGGAGAATTAAAAAATGAAGACTTTATTTAATTTTGTGAAGAAAATATAATAGAACACATTTTTTTCAGCACTAAGAACATCAACAGAAGGGTATGGTAGAAAGAAAGAATAGAATATTACTAGACATGGTAGGATAGTAATTAATTTGCCAAGATATTTTTTAGCAGAAGTAATGAACATAGTTTGCCTACATATAAATAGAGCAATGATTAGACTCATACTAAAGAAGATTCCACATGAGCTATATAAGGAAAAAAATTCAAGCATCAGTCATCTTCAACCCTTTGGTTGTAAATTTTATTTTAACAATAGTAAAAATAATTTAGGTAAATTGGACGCTAAAATTATGAAGGAATATTTTTTAGCTATCTTTCCGAGCTAAGAGGATATAGAATTTTTACAGAAGAACACTGAGAATTGAATAAATAGTACATATTTTATTTATGATACTAACTCTTCGATAAAAAAGAAAGAAAGAGATGTTGATGATCTTAGTAGGGAAATCGGATAGATATTTGTGGAAGAAAAAGTTGAAGATCACCCTTGGAGATTCTACAAGAACAGACAAAGATCATGAAGATTTGCCCAAGGAATGGAGACACTATAAAGATTATTAAAAGAAAATATCATAGATAATCCTCAGGATAACGTAAAAATAGGTATGTCTAACCTTATAATGATTAGCTTTTGTTTCACAAATTGAGCCTAAGACTGTCAATGATGCACTAGGAGATGAGTCTTGGATTCTAGCCATGTAAGAAGTACTTAATCAATTCTAAACACACTCATATTTGGACTCTTATTCCTAGACCTTCTGATCATCTAGTTATTTGAATCAAATAGATTTTTTAAAAACAAGATGGATAATCAGAAGTGGTCACTAGAAACAAGGCCAGACTAGTGGCTCAAGGATATTCCCAGAAGAGGGATTGATTTTGATGAGACATACACTCCAGTTGCTAAACTTAAGGTAATCAAAACTTTTGTAGCTTATGCATCCTTTCTAAATATCAATTGTAGCAATATATGTTAAAATTACTTTCTAAATGGTTTTTTTCAAGAAGATATTTATGTTGAACACCACCTAGTTTTGAAAGAAAATGATGTCGTTAGTTTTGGAGAGTCCTTGTGTAGAGTTTTCTCTCTCTATTTTTAGAGAGAGAAGCCTGGGGAGTTTAGGTTCGCTGGTGCTTTTGGTTTTTGGCCGCCGGCCTCTGGCCGGCGTGTTGTTCAGTGGAGTCCCTCTCTGGGCGGAGGACATATGCTCAAATTATCTCTGCTTCTAATCCCTCCTTCGGTGCCTATTGCATTAAACCGCCGGTCTACACAGATGCAGGTGAACCTGCAGTGTTCTTCACTCGGCAGGAGGTTGGTATGTCTATCGCAACTTTGAAGCTTGCTGTTATTGTTCGTTGTGCTTATGGAGAAGCTCCATCCCGAGTTCCAAAAATTTTCTCTCTTAAAGGTTGGGTCCAAGAAGATTTTATAGTTAGCTTTCTCAATCATAGACATCTTCTTCTGCGGTTTGAGGTGGAGGAGGAATATTTAAAGGTTATTCTTCGGAGGAGTTAATATATTAAGGGTTGTTGTACCGGTTCTTTAAATGGGAGGCACACTTTGATTTTAAACGCTGACCCGACTACCATGCCAATATGGGTCGGTTCCCCTTGCTTCCCATAAACTACTATTATCATGACTTCTTAAGATCTATTGCGGGTAATCTAGGACAGGTTTTTGAGAATTTTTGAGCCTACTATGGCTTTAACCCAAACTCAGGAGGCTTTTGTAATGCGTAGGTTGGATGTGGCCAAGGCTAGACCTGACAGGATCTGGATAGGTTTGAGATGGAAGGGTTTTGGCAAAAGGTTAACTTCTACAGGGTTCCAGCGGTTTATAGTTTTTGTAAAAGCTTGGGCATATGGGAGAGGAATGTAATAAGAAGAACAAGGATGCAGAATGTGTTCTACTAATCAGTTTAAACAGAGCTGCTGGAAAAGAGAAGATGGAAAATCCTATACTAAAAGATCATGGCATCCTAAGGTGCTTCAGGATATGCTTGGTGTGAGGAGAAAGGAGATAGCATCGCCTGGTTATGGAGGTTGTCCCTCCTTCAGAGGGTTCTCTTGTTCCATCTGCATCTACTCCACTAAATGTAGAGGCGCTGGAAGTGGTCGTCAGCAGTATGAGGGCATGGCTGGGGTGCAGGAACCATTTTGGAGTTTGTGAAGGCTGTCACTGATGCTTGAATCTGGTCTCTCATATTGTACGCAAAAGGGAAAAGAGGCTCTTATACGCCCATGTTGCCTGGGCAACATGGTAGTGTTTTAGACCAAAGTGGTCATGTGCCTTTATCTGGTGTTCCATCCTGTAGTGGTGCATGTGGAGGAAATGGCCCTTAGCCAGCCGCTACAGGAGTCTGATAACCCTAACAAGAGCGGGGTTAATTGTTCAGTTATGCATGGTAGTTTAGCTGGCCCGTCTGTGCGAGTCTCTTCTTCGGTGATGTTAATGACGGGGGTCCTGCCGCGGGAAAGGTTGCTGGTAATCTTACTCCGGTGACTGTTATCGGAGAAGAAGAAGTGGTAAGTTTATGCCGGCGACTCTGTTGGAGAAGAAGACTCCTTACTGTATGTGGACATTCCTATTTTCAAACCTCAAGAAGCTATTCTAACAGGGTTCTAAGTTGGCTGATACGGAGAATATTTACATGCCTGCTCCTGGACAGTTGTAGAAGGAGAGACAACTGACGATTGCGGGTACTATGACCCGGTCGAAGGCAAAGGCGGCAGTGGGTGTTGGCTCTGGTTACTCGACCTCATGATCTTCCCTTTATTATACTGGAACATTAGGGGGGTTGCTAAATTAGCCTCCCGACGATCGCTTAGAAGAATTATAAAAAGGAACATCGTGGATTTCATTGCTCTTGCTAACCAAAAGTGTCTTTGGACCGATCAGATTCTGTTCGCCATTTTCTTTGCATGGACAGGGTTATTGGTAACAATGGGGATGCTTCTAAATTAGGGTCCTATGGTGTAATATCCGCTTCAAATGGTTCATTCCTCTGATCAACATATTACCATGGGTATGTTATAGGATGATAGGATTTCTTTCCTTATTACAGTGGTCTATGCTAGTTGCCAGGCTAGTTGTAGACGTATGTTGTTTGATGATTTATTAGCCTTCTATGGTAATGGGATGTGCCATGGTTGATAGGGGGAGACTTTAACTGTGTTTCTATATCTTCTGAGAAGAAAGGGGGGAGGCCGGTGAATTTAAATGGCATGTTGGACTTTAACGCCTTCATCTCTGCTGCTTCCCTCACAGACTGGGCTATATTGGTTATGACTGTACTTGGTCTAACAAATGCACGAGGTTAGCGTCAGTGAAGGCCAGGCTAGATAGGTTCCTTGCTAATTCTATTTGTAATGATAGTTGCAAGGGCCTCCAGGTGAGACATCTTCCTAGAGGCATTTCGGACCATCTCCTCTTCTGGTCTCCATCATTCCGCCTTCTACTTATGTAGCGCGATTCACTTTTCAATCTATGTGGATCACTCATGATACGTTTTTGGATACTGTCAAAATGGCGTGGGAGAGTTCCACGGATTGGCATTACCATCCTTTGTTTGTTCTCCATCACAAGTTAAAAGCTGTTTGAAGTGCCTTCAAACCTAGAATAAATAAACCTTTGGAAATTTAAATGATAATCTTAAGCTCCATGAAGAAGAAGCCAGTAAGCTGCAGGAAGCATTTGATGCTAATCCCACTCCTGCTAATCGGTCCGCGATGGAGAGAGCTAATGCTAACTGGAGACGAACTTTGAAATGTGTCGAAATCTTTTGGGCTCAAAGACCCGCATGCAATGGATGGACAATGGTGACAAAAACACTACATTTTTCCATGCGTGTGGTCCAAGGAAAACGGAGGCGGAACTATATCCATAGGTTGAAGGTAATGACGTCTGGGAGGAGGACCAGAACAAACTCCAGCAAGAGGCGGTCAACTATTTCAATTCTATTCTGCAATCATCTGATCAGGTCATAGCTGATAATATTCTGGATGTTATTCCTGCTATCGTTTCGGAGAATCAAAATAATACGCTCACTGCTACCCCTTCGAGGAAGAAATAAAGGCGGCTGTATGGAGTCTTAATGCTAATAGTGCGCCTGGCCCAGATGGTTTCACTGGGCATTTTTTTACTTCTTGTTGGGGTATATTCACCATGAGGTCGTTGCTGCGGTCTCTAGTTTCTTCCAAGGTTTCCTCTTCCAAGAGGGGTAACTTCTTCCTTAATTGTCCTTGTTCCTAAAGTTGAGAATCCAGTCTTCTTTGGTAATTTCAGACCAGTCAGTTTATGTAACTTTTGCTATAAAATTGTTTCTAGATATTATGTGGCAGGTGGTTGATATCCTCCCTCTCGTTATTTATGCGGAGCAAGGGGCTTTATATTAGATAATGTCTCACTGGCCGACAACTTGTGAGAGATATTGGTAGAAAGGTTAGGGGAAGTAATGTCTTGTTCAAGCTTGATATCAAGAAAGCTTATGATATCGTGGAGTGGGATTTTCTCTTGGCAGTTCTAAAAAATCCGGGTTCTCTAATCGGTTCTTGTCTTATATTGGGATGTTGATATCTAACTGCTGGTCTCTGTTCTGTTTAATGGCTCTCCATCTGGTTATTTCATTCCACCAGGGGTCTTAGACAAGGGGACCGATCGCTCCCGCTCTTTCATATTGATGGAGGAAGCGCTAAGTAGTATCTTAATCATATTTTTCGAATCAGGAAGGTGTTGTATGGTCTGAAATAAGCTCCCACGGCTTGGTATGAAAGGCTAAGTACTTATCTTTTATGACATAAATTTTTTAAAAGGTAAAGTAAATAGCACTCTATTTATTAAAATTTTCTCTGATGGGATCTTAATTGTGCAAATATATATTGATAACATTATATTTGGTGCTACTAATGAGTCACTTTGTAAATTATTTGAAGACCTAATGCAGAGTGAATTTGAGATGAGTATGCTGGATGAACTTAATTATTTTTTTACACTACAAATTAAGTAAAACTAAGGAAGTGACACACATTTATCAAACAGTACACTTTGGAGTTAGTCAAGAAATTTGGTTTTGACAAGTTTAAGCCATTAGAAACTCTTATAACTTAAGCATCAAGTTATATAGTGATCCAATGGTAAAAAAGTAGATCAAAAGACCTACAGAGGTATGATTGGATCATTACTCTATTTGATTGTTAGTAGAGTAGACATAATGTTTAGTGTATATTTATGTATTCGATTTTAGGTTGATCCCATAGAATCTTATTTAAATGTAATTAAGAGATTTTTACATATCTTATTGATACAAGTAAATTGGGTTATGGTATCCTAGATGTTTTAAGTTTAATCTACTTAGATATAGTAATGCTGAACATACTAGATGCAAGATAGATAGAAAAACTACTAGTAATACTTGTCAATTTCTTATAGGATACTTGATTTCTTGGTCCTCCAGAAGTAAAATTTAGTAGTATTATCCACAATAGAAGCAAATGCATAGCAGCTGAAAGTTGTTGCACACCAACTACTGTGGATCAAACATCAACTAGATGACTATGGTCATGAGCTAAACAAGATGAAGCGCGCGACTTTGTTGACTGTGTGTTTTCCGTTGTCAAGAGTTCGTTGCACACGTCAAAATGCCCACTTCTCTAAACTGTCTCACAAATTTAAATCACAAAGATGAACTAATACAATGGTGAGAAACATGTGTCATTTCCACAGGGAGGTGAATAGAATTTGAGTAAAACTACTTTGACTTGAAACCTCTATCGGCAATGCATTAAAAGTAAATACGTAAACAGCACCGACCAACTCTCTCACAATCTTGACAAGTCAAGTTTAATGAAAGATCAAGCAAAATTGAAAAGAAAAGAAAATTGATATCAATATACCTCACAATTGAAGATCGAACCGGTATATAGAAATCTTTAAAAGAAAACTTTGAAATCAATGTACCCCTAGAGCAGAGGATCAACAATCAACCACTGTAATTTTCCACAAACACCAGATCATAGCCCAAGAATCGGACAAAAAATAAGAACAAGAAATGAGCACCAACAAGACTGAAATTCTCAATGTAATAAAGCTAAACTACAACTCTTGATGACAGATCAAATAAGCATAATCTACTTAGGGAATATAAACTGTAAGCAATGCAATATACCCTCACAGTTCGAGGGATGAAGGAGAACACAATGAAGTAGAAATCTCAAAATGAGACAGGAAGAGGAGCCAAGCTTTCTGACTGGTTGCCCGCTGGACGTCGTCGCCTTCCCGGATGCTGAACAGTCCCAGAATGAGAGGAAGACAAACCTCGAACCAATCCCCAATAGCCGAAGACCTTAGATGTTGAAACCTCAGATGCTTAACCAACAGTAAAGAAGAAAAGGACAATCCCAAAAATTGTAGTGACCGTCCCGGATGCCTCTGACTCGACTCACAACACCCAGACAAATCTCTCATTGCCCCCATTAAGCCAAGAAAAGAAAGGATGAACAAATGCACTGGATCGAACAATGTAAACACAGTAGGGATGGACAAATAGTTGCAGAAGAAAGAAATTAAAAACCTCTGGATCGATCTCTCAACACATTGCACAGAGGAAAGTAAAGAACTAACGAATTTAGAAAATTGCACAGAACAAAATAAAGAAAATGTTGATCTCAGAAAATTGCTCAGAAGAAAAGAACTGTCTGCTATTCACACAGAAGGAAGAAAATTCAGATGATCTAGAATAAATGCTACTGGATTGAGTTCTTCAACACAGAAAATAGGAACTAAATGCAGAAGAAATGACGAAATCAGATTCCACTAGATCCTCCTCACAGGAGCAAAAGAAAAGTAGAAGAACAGTCGAACTCCCTCACAGCAGCTTGCAATATATAGAGAATTGAGAAAATTCACAATAAGAACTAAGAAATAAACTTCACTGGATCGGCCTCTCCCAATCCAACCATTAAACTAAGAACAGAAAACTGAGCAAATGCACTGGCTCGATTTCACTAGAACAGAAGATAAAGAGAAACCAAATTCGAACCCACATCTAAACACAGAGGAAAGGTAAAAACTAAAACCCCACAAATGTTGAACTAATGCTGAACAGAAAAAGAAAGAAAATTCTATCTCTCCGGAAGAACAGAACCCCTTACAGAAGAAAAAGAACAAGAACAACACAACTCTCCCTCCCTCATAGCTCTGCTGAAAGAGAAAATATAGAAAAAATGGCAAATAAAATTCCTAAAAATTGAACTAGCCAAAAAAAAACTCCCCACATCTGAGGACCTTGGGTCCTTATATAGGAGCCCGGATCCTCCTTAGCAGCTCCGCACGGCCACTGCACACGAGCTCCAAGTTCACGCCTCCAGCCGCTCTCCGCACGATCCATGTGGCCAGCTCACACATGCCATCCCGCCGTGCACGTCGCATAGCGCACCGCCTCTAGGTGCCATGCCCCGTACGTAGATTGCCCACGCGCCCTTCACCAGCTGCTCTGGCACGCATGCACCAGCCGCCCGGCTCTGCACCTTCAGCTGATCCTGTGCACACCGCCAGCTCAGCTGTTCCCTGCTTCACGCCGCGCCATGCCAGCCTCACATCGATCGCACAGCCCCATCGGACCAGCAGCAGGGCCAGTCGCTGCACCACTGCACCTCTGGCCGCTCCCCAGCCGTAGCGCTCCACATCGCCAGCACGCCCAGCCTCCGCTGCACAGGATGCCTGCAGAGCACCCAGATCCGACGCTCCCCATATCGCCAACTGGTTCGCCGTGCCCAGCTCTGGTCTGCCATCGCACTGCCTCAGCTGGCCCACCTCCATCGCGCGCCAGCCGTACACCAGCGTGCCAGCACCGTCCAGCCTCCGCTGCACACCAGCCTGGCCAAATCGCCAGCTCCTACAGGTCCTCCCAGCATCACACCAGAGCTGCCTCCAGCTTCTTCGTGAAGCTTCTAGTGGGTTCCTGGTGGGGAATATAAGAAAGGGGAAAGAATAGGTAAGTGGGGTATTAAAAAAATGATTTTTTGTTTATTTAATGGGATTGGGTTGGGTATATTTAAAATTTGATTTATTAATGTTTGTAAGAATAAAATATGCTTATAAGAAAATCAAAGATTTATGTACAAAGTATTTGTAAAAGAAAATACTTTTATTAATCAAATTATTCACAAAAATGTTTGATTTATTAAATGAAAAAATCTAATTATGTATCTAGCAAAACTAATAAGCTCTAAAACCTTTTAGGGATGTAATGAAATTAAACTCGAAATGTACGTTATTTATAGACAACAGATGTCTAAACTCAACTACATGTGTGAAATTTAACACTAAATTTTTGCAATTATCACCCCCCTACTTAAAATTGCTAGTCCTTAGCAATAAAAAATTACTCCAAATATAGGACTAGAAGATATAATGTCTCATGCTAAACAAGCCATCATGTAAAAGATTAATGTAGAGTTATGTCTTTCCTAATTGTAAGGGTTTATGGCAAGAAATTAGTGCACAATTGATAGCTCACTTAAGAGTTCGCATCAGCCTCCTGGAGCTCTCTGCCTCAGTTAGTATTTGAGATTAGATTAATTCAAGGGAGAAGAAAAGAATTGTGGAATAAGATCATTGCTCAGTCAGATTGGGTTGTTCTCTCAGTTCTATTCTGCCCATCTTCCTTGAGGATTATTTTGTTCTGAGCTGATGATTTGCCCCTTATTGCACTTTGTGCACTCAGAATTTTTCTTTCTTTTTCATCCATAATGCTGCACAATCCATCACATTTCAAAAGTAGCGAGTCCAAATTTACTCAGATCCGGGGCATTTTCATGGATATATTTTTCTTTTGTTTTTGTTTTTACTTTTTTTTTCTTTCCTCTTGAAGAAAGGATGGACAGTCAGGTTCCTTGATAACATGCCTTCACTTCCTTCACAATTCAATCACCTCTCTCCTACTAGCCTTTGAAAAATTGCTACATTCAGGTTCAGCTAGTCTAAGGGCTGTGTAGTGTGTGTATGAAAACCTTTGCCATAAATCCTTACATAAGGTAGACAAGATGCGACGACATCCTTATACCGGTACGATTATACCTCTTCGGGCAAGCGCCCTACATCTGAGTGCCCTTGCACTCTTGCCACCTCACATACATGGTTTAAGGTTCAGGGACCTACCTTTTTTCGGTCCGACGGGCTCGTCCTCACTCGGCACCTCCGCCGCGGTATCCTCCTCCATCGGCACCACTAGAGGATCCTCAGCGCCGCTCCGGATAGTCCTTCGCCCCTTTGGCGACGGTGAAATCTACTTCTTCACGCGGCGCCAGCCGCCATCGCCGTTCCCCCCTCCGTCGCCTTCACCCTCCATGCAAGCTGCCGAGAAGGAAGTCGAGAGAGGAAAAGAGGGAGAAGAAGGAAAGGAAGAAGCCGCCGACAACCGCTGCCAGAGGAAGGAGTGGCCGGAGAACGGAAAGGGGAAGGTTTTGGGTTTTTGTCGCCGGAGAGAAGAGGAAAGGAAGGAAAGGAAGAAAGGCGTGGGGAAAGAGGAAGGGGGCTGGGCCCAAGTTCAAATCCCTATCGGTTCTGTAACGCGACAATGGGCCTCGCATATCATCAGGTCGCGACATACACCCCCGTCGCTTTCACTCTTAGGGTCGCGCCCATTGACCTGACGCGTTCAGGGTAGCGACAACCAGGCTATGTCGCTTTCTCAGTCAGTGCACAAAACTTCATAAATCGATTTTCATTGCTATAATTCCAATGCTTACATCAAATAAAAGCACAAAGCATAAATCTCAAGTCTCTCACTCTCACTACATCATGTCCCATAAAAATCTCTCAAATCTACAATCAACTCTCTCTCAAGCTCACGTCCCCCAAGTGGTCGAATCTTCTCATGCTCTACGAGATTGCTTGGTACGTCTCTCGTTCTTCATTCAGCATCGGGGTAGTGCATGGGTAGCACACACCCGCCACAAGGCCAGTGCACTCCCAAACGCCGCTTCTTCATCGGAGGCAAGTGAGACGGCGGGAGCACTCTAGTCCTTGGATTCCCAATCTGTAAATACACCCTCTGTGGGTTGTAAAGCACGCATCGTGTTACCACAAGTTTGTAGATCTAATCCGCGCCAAGTGGAAGCCGGATCTCGCTCCGCGCAATGCCGCTATGTCCAAGGTGAAATGCTCCACCGGGGAGTACTGAGGTAAAGGCGCCATGCACTCCTGTCTTCTTGTCCGCCGTCCTGCACACAACTTTGTCGGGGAATTTGGTCGCCCCGCCAATGAAGCACAGTGGATGGCACCCAAAAATCCGGCTATCGGTGGTGGGGTTGTCTACAGGCTTGAACTTTATCCTCACCCCCAACCAACACTCCAAAAGGATCATAGAGCCGTAGAGTGAACCCCCCATAGAGGCCGAGGTAAGACCCACATATAGGTAAGCCAACACGGCATGAGAGAGTGAGAGTCCCCGCCATACCCCGCTTATAGCGCTCAAACTCGCGTAGTCTATGAGGTGATCCATAGACGGGAAGAGCACCACCCCACATAAACATATGGCTACGGCCTTCGCTATTTCACGGTGGTCTACGCTCTTGTCCTTGCATTTGGATATGACCCACTTAGACAACGACACAAGATGGATGGATTGTGGGCTAATCATGGTATACACATCCCCGGAGTCGGTCATGAACTCACCTAAGATCAGCTTTGGGTTGATAGGCTCGACAGTATAGCAAATATTTTGCTCATCCCCTCGCTTGGTCTTAGGGAGAGCCAAGAAAGCCTCGACCTCCTCAAGAAGGATGGTCACCTCGAATTTTGGGAAAATGAAAGTATGGGTTTGAGGGTGCCAAAGTTCTATCAAGGCCGTGATACTATGCCAATCGAAAGAAATTTTGTGGTAGTTATGGGCCGCTATCAAAACCCCACCTAAACCCCACTCTCTCAAGAACCGGATTACAAACATAGGTAAGGCTTTTATCATGGGGGTGATCCACGTTAGCTTGGAATAGCGGCGGGAGCCGGGGAAGAGCTAGAGGAGACGAAGAAAAAGGCAAAGAGAAGGGAGGAAGAAGAAGAACAAAATTAATGATGAAATTTGCAGGAAAATTCATGGAAAATTGAAAACATCAAACAACTTACCTCTCTCACTTCCTTGTTCTTGCTCAGATGGTTGGGGACGTCCGTCAACCTCACGAGAGCATCATAGGTCGCCCGGGCTCGCTTCGGACCTTCGTAGGGCGCCTCCTCACCCATAGAAGCACTTAGAGCTCTCTTCATGGCCATGAGAGCTTGAAGAGCTTGAGGAGAAGAGGAGAGAAGGGTGAGCTGCGAATTTGGCCTCTCCTCCCCCTTATTTATAGAGCCACAAGACTCCTATTCATGGTTGGAAAGGGTAGAGAAGAACTAATAGGAGTGGGACTTTGATTAGAGAACATTAGGAGTCCAAATGGGAGTCAGACTTCAATTTTCAGGTTGCAGTTTTTGAGCTCGGGCTGAGAATACTGTGAAAGCGACATGTCAATATGTTGCCTTCAGGGTGGCGACACAGAGAGTGTCGCCTTCTTAAGACAAGGGTAGCGACCTCCCCCATGTCGCGTTCTGATCAGAGTACGCTATCATGCCTATTTCTTTGTGATTAATTGCTTCTCACGATGTTTGCACATATGCTTCAATGTGTGTTCATTATTTGGTGCATTTCATTTTGTATCCTATCTTTATTGCTTTCTTTATTGAAAATCTATAAAAATCAGAAAATTAGAAAAAGAGACGGTTCGTCAGGTAAGTGCAGATAAGTATCTCTAACCTTAATCCCTCCGCATTACTATATGGTATCTACGTTATTATATCATCTCAAGGACCGGCTGGTTCTCAGTGTGTTTCGGGATCTGAGTTCTCCTTCACCAAAAACAAGGATGATCTAGGTGCACACTGCTAATCGCTGGATAGGCCGTTAGGTGATATGACTTGGGGACGATGGATTCTATCGCACGCCGGGGATGCGAAGTGTCTTGACTCTTGCTTATATTGTCTAGCAATATTATCCTTGAATATTTGTTATTTTCTCCTTTTCTTTGCATTTGTTTTTATGATTTCTTTTCTTTTTAGCCCAGCATACATCATTTAGGAATTTTGAGCTTCATGCTTCATGATTTGTCAAAGTCAGCTTCCCAATGATGTTTCACAAATCCTCATTCTCGGACAAGAATTGCATTCCATTCCGAATTTGAAAGCTTCCATCGAGCAAGCTGCTCGGTCCAGTTTGTGAGTATGGTTCCCATTCAGGATTCCTCTCATCTCCATTCATTACAACAGTCGTTCCTTTATCCCCGATCCGCTCATTAGTAGTGAACTGCTCAAAGGCCAGAGTCGAATCGACCCGCCAGGCAGCACCTATCCCCTAATGAACGAAACCTGCACGCTAAAGATAGGCAGGGTACCTCTTGAATCAGGAGGTTGATCATTTCTTTTCTTTTGATCTTTATTCGTCCCAAATTGGAACCATCCTCGCATTCTGTTCCTAGCTGTGTTCGAAGTTAGCCGGATAATTCTCGCTGCTTATTCGTTCAGAATGGGTGTCTCTTTACCTTGATGCCCGCTTTTCAACTCATTTCGCTTCATTCCGCTACATCATCATTTCATGCCACCTTCGCTCCACTACCGCTCCACTCCCTTGCAAAGCAGGCATCAAGGAGGGGTAATCTGTAGACACCCATTTCTGACCCATAAGTCGAGCAAATTTTTTGTCATATCATCGATGCCCCACGTTGGCTCGTCATCGTCAAGCTGGCTTTCTCCGATCATGACATCCTTTTCATCAGTTCATCGCCCTGATGGGGCGTCTTCCTGGTCGAAATCAATCCTCTTCATCGTCATCTTGTATTTCTCTGAGTCAAGAGTCCGGCGTTTCAAACCGTATGTCATTCTGATGCCCGCGCATGGAGATCGGACACTTTGCATGGCCGCATGCTGAAAAGGCCATGAAGGCGACAACACCACTGTTGCGTTCAAGAAGACAACCACTCGATATGTCGCGTTCATAAAAAGGCATTTTAATTCCCTAAAAAATTGCCAAAAATGACTTAAATCCCCTTCCTTATGAGGAAGGCGACGTATCGAGGCGTCGCGTTCTTGAAGGTGACCATAAGGCCGTCGCGTTCTGGACCTCATGCAGAAGATCCTTTCCGAGCCTGACTTGGATACATGCCATACATGGATATTCCCCTTTTTGAACGTCCAGATCACGTCCAAATCCTTCCAAACTTTGGGGAAACCTTCTTAACATCATCCTTTCCGAGTTTCAATCACCCACGCACGGCCATACATACCCAAACTCGGACTCTTGCCCGTTATTCCTCTCACAGCCCTTCCAGGAATAATCACCTATAATTACCTCAATACTCCGTCTTTTTGGGCGAGGCCGGAGTCTACTTCTTCCTCTCCCCGAGAGCTGCAACTACGAAGAAGAGAGCTTTCCCTCCAGACGACCAGGAAGAGCCCCCCAGGGCGTTTTTCCACCGACTACACTTTCTCTCTCCTTTTTCTTCACTATTTCCCTTCATTCATGCATGCATAGTTCGTTTATTTTCATAGATTTTCATTAGAAACACACACACACACACCCATCTTTGACACCCACAGGGGTTAAAAACCCCAATCACGTGAGTTCCCTCCGGTTTAGTGCATGTTAGTTGTTTTTCATTGAATAGATCTCACATGCACGAATTGTTAATGGGTTTTCCTTTGTTTTCTTGATCTTGGCAGGTACCTAAAGACTAGAGAGGCGTGAGGCTCTTGCCCCTCGGCCGGCTGAGGAGCAGGAAGATCAGAACCCCAATCTTCGTCCACTGAAGCAGAAGGCGACGACTAAGCTATCGCGACCCATAAGGCGCCGTCCCTCACGTCGCGTTCGGGTACACACATAGCGACGACGCTTCTGTCGCGTTCATAGGTACGCCTTCTCTTCTCTTTTCCTTTTCCAACGTAGTCAGCCGTCCCATCTACACATCTCTAGGGCGACTACTTGGTGGCGATCACGGTATATTTCCTAATCCTTCATATTCATAATTTTTCAAAGGGGAGCACAATCCCGTGATTACAATAACATCAAACATATTGAGTGCAATCTAACACTAAGTGAAATGAAGACTGATCATATCTATTTTTGTGCAGTTACGTGTGTTAGACAATTTGATAACTACATTATATGCAATAAGAAGGTTCAAAGACCTAATCAAATTTGAACTCAAGATGACTTGTATGGACTAGTGTGTGTATGTTAGATGTGTGATCGAAACCCCTATGCAAGTATCTAACGTAGAGACAAAGTCAAAACTACAAGTGCATAGGAGATTTTTCAAGTAATTTGAAGATCATATTATGTGATTCTTATATCCACCCTTCACACAGTGAGGCTAAAGCACACACTATATCTCAAAAGCGAGATACACATCCACACACGAGCACTGAGACTCTAGTACCAATTGTTGGCCTAGAACAATGTGATATGGCAAATGTAGAAGGAGGGTTAAATAGATTTCAGTGAAAAACTTAAACAATTAAAAAATTACTTTAAATTAAAAATCTATTCAATTAAAACCACCATGATCCAATGTGCTTATGTGATTTAGGTGTAGACTAGTGTGTGAGCAGTAAGCATATGATCAAATTCCTATGCATGCATCTAGTGCATAACTAATATCAAACCATAGTGCAAAGGAGATTTTTAGATGTTTCGGCCTACACAAGCACAATTTGATAAGTATTAGTCAACTTTGTGAGAAGGGTCATTTGGTTTAATTTTAGAATGATAAGTGCATACTTTTGAAAGACAATCAAATAGTTTTTGAAGCCAACAGAGTAAAGAATCTGTATACTCTTCAATTGGTAGAATTAAAATAAGTATACACATGCCTCACAACCGAGCAAAAAGAAATGATTGAATTATGGCACAAAAAACTAGGCCATGCAAGCATCTCATTGATCAAGAAATTTGGTAAAACATGAGTTAGTAAAGGGTCTTCCAAAGCTAAAAATCAAGAGTTCTGACATTTGCTCATCTTGTGCTAAAGAGAAGCAGACCAATACATCTTTTAAGTCTAAGAATATTGTGACAACCTCAAGACCATTGAAATTAATTCAAATGGATATGTTTGGACCAATGAGAAGAACAAATATTAGAGGGAAACTATATGGATTTGTGATTCTGGATGACTACTCAAGATTCACATGGACCTCATTTTTGGAAGAGAAGTTAGAAACATTTACAACATTTCTAAGATTTAGCAAAATAGTTCAGAAAAATCAGAAATACTCCATCATATGTATCATTTCAGATCATGGAGGAGAATTAAAAAATGAAGACTTTATTTAATTTTGTGAAGAAAATATAATAGAACACATTTTTTTCAGCACTAAGAACAATCAACAGAATGGTATGGTAGAAAGAAAGAATAGAATATTACTAGACATGGTAGGGATAGTAATTAATTTGCCAAGATATTTTTTAGCAGAAGTAATGAACATAGTTTGCTACATATAAATAGAGCAATGATTAGACTCATACTAAAGAAGATTCCACATGAGCTATATAAGGAAAAAAAAGTCAAGCATCAGTCATCTTCAACCCTTTGGTTGTAAATATTTTATTTTAAACAATAGTAAAAATAATTTAGGTAAATTGGACGCTAAAATTAATGAAGGAATATTTTTAGGCTATCTTTCCGAGCTAAGAGGATATAGAATTTTTAACAGAAGAACACTGATAATTGAATAAATAGTACATATTTTATTTGATGATACTAACTCTTCGATAAAAAGAAAGAAAGAAGATGTTGATGATCTTAGTAGGGAAATAGGATAGATATTTGTGGAAGAAAAAGTTGAAGATCCACCCTTGGAGATTCTACAAGAACAAGACAAAGATCATGAAGATTTGCCCAAGGAATGGAGACACTATAAAGATTATTTAAAAGAAAATATCATAGATAATCCTCAGGATAACGTAAAAATAAGAGGTATGTCTATACCTTATAATGATTAGCTTTTGTTTCACAAATTGAGCCTAAGACTGTCAATGATGCACTAGGAGATGAGTCTTGGATTCTAGCCATGTAAGAAGTACTTAATCAATTCTAACACAATCATATTTGGACTCTTATTCCTAGACCTTCTGATCATCTAGTTATTTGAATCAAATAGATTTTTAAAACAAGATGGATAAATCAGAAGTGGTCACTAAACAAGGCCAGACTAGTGGCTCAAGGATATTCCCAAGAAGAGGGAATTGATTTTGATGAGACATACACTCCAGTTGCTAAACTTAAGGTAATCAAAACTTTGTTAGCTTATGCATCCTTTCTAAATATCAATTGTAGCAAATATATGTTAAAATTACTTTTCTAAATGGTTTTATCAAAGAAGATATTTATGTTGAACAACCACCTAGTTTTGAAAGAAAATGATGTCGTTAGTTTTGGAGAGTCCTTGTGTAGAGTTTTCTCTCTCTAGTTTTTAGAGAGAGAAGCTCTGGGAGTTTAGGTTCGCTGGTGCTTTTGGTTTTTGGCCGCCGGCCTCTGGCCGGCGGTGTTGTTCAGTGGAGTCCCTCTCTGGGCGGAGGACATATGCTCAAATTATCTCTGCTTCTAATCCACCTCCTTCGGTGCCTATTGGCATTAAACCGCCGGGCTACACAGATGCAGGTGAACCTGCAGTGTTCTTCACTCGGCAGGAGGTTGGTATGTCTATCGCAACTTTGAAGCTTGCTGTTATTGTTCGTTGTGCTTATGGTAGAAGCTCCATCCCGGAGTTCAAAAATTTTCTCTCTCAAAGGTTGGGTCTCAAGGAAGATTTTATAGTTAGCTTTCTCAATCATAGACATCTTCTTCTGCGGTTTGAGGTGGAGGAGGAATATTTAAAGGTTATTCTTCGGAGGAGTTTATATATTAAGGGGTTGTTGTACCGGTTCTTTAAATGGGAGGCACACTTTGATTTTAACGCTGACCCGACTACCATGCCAATATGGGTCGGCTTCCCCTTGCTTCCCATAAACTACTATTATCAGGACTTCTTAAGATCTATTGCGGGTAATCTAGGACAGGTTTTGAGAATTTTTGAGCCTACTATGGCTTTAACCCAAACTCAGGAGGCTTTTGTATGCGTAGAGTTGGATGTGGCCAAGGCTAGACCTGACAGGATCTGGATAGGTTGTGAGATGGAAGGGTTTTGGCAAAAGGTTAACTTCTACAGGGTTCCAGCGGTTTATAGTTTTTGTAAAAAGCTTGGGCATATGGAGAAGGAATGTAATAAGAAGAACAAGGATGCAGAAGGTGTTCCTACTAATCAGTTAAACGAGAAGCTGCTGGAAAAGAAGAAGATGGAAAATCCTATACTAAAAAGATCATGGCATCCTAAGGTGCTTCAGGATATGCTTGGTGTGAAGGAGAAAGGAGATAGCATCGGCCTGGTTATGGAGGTTGTCCCTCCTTCAGAGGGGTCTCTTGTTCCATCTGCATCTACTCCACTAAATGTAGAGGCGCTGGAAGTGGTCGGTCAGCAGTATGAGGGCATGGCTGGGGTGCAGGAACCATTTGGAGTTGTGAAGGCTGTCACTGATGCTGAATCTGGTCTCTCATATTGTACGCAAAAGGGAAAAGAGGCTCTTATAACGCCCATGTTGCCTGGGCAACATGGTATTGTTTTAGACCAAAGTGGTCATGTGCCTTTATCTGGTGTTCATCCTGTAGTGGTGCATGTGGAGGAAATGGCCCTTAGCCAGCTGCTACAGGAGTCTGATAACCCTAACAATAGCGGGGTTAATTGTTCAGTTATGCATGGTAGTTTAGCTGTGCGAGTCTCTTCTTCCGGTGATGTTAATGACGGGGGTCCTGCCGCGGGAAAGGTTGCTGGTAATCTTACTCCGGTGACTGTTATCGGAGAAGAAGCTGGTAAGTTTATGCCGGCGACTCTTGTTGGAGAAGAAGACTCCTTACTGTATGTGGACATTCCTATTTTCAAACCTCAAGAAGCTATTCTTAACAGGGTTTCTAAGTTGGCTGATACGGAGAATATTTACATGCCTGCTCCTGGACAGTTGTAGAAGGAGAGACAACTGACGATTGCGGGTACTATGACCCGTCGAAGGCAAAGGCGGCAGTGGGTGTTGGCTCTGGTTACTCGACCTCATGATCTTCCCTTTATTATACTGGAACATTAGGGGGGTTGCTAAATTAGCCTCCCGACGATCGCTTAGAAGAATTATAAAAAGGAACATCGTGGATTTCATTGCTCTTGCTAAACCAAAAGTGTCTTTGGACCGATCAGATTCTGTTCGCCATTTTCTTTGCATGGACAGGGTTATTGGTAACAATGGGGATGCTTCTAAATTATGGGTCCTATGGTGTAATATCCCGCTTCAAATGGTTCATTCCTCTGATCAACATATTACCATGGGTATGTTATAGGATGATAGGATTTCTTTCCTTATTACAGTGGTCTATGCTAGTTGCCAGGCTAGTTGTAGACGTATGTTGTTTGATGATTTATTAGCCTTCTATGGTAATGTGGATGTGCCATGGTTGATAGGGGGAGACTTTAACTGTGTTTCTATATCTTCTGAGAAGAAAGGGGGGAGGCCGGTGAATTTAAATGGCATGTTGGACTTTAACGCCTTCATCTCTGCTGCTTCCCTCACAGACTTGGGCTATATTGGTTATGACTGTACTTGGTCTAACAAATGCACGAGGTTAGCGTCAGTGAAGGCCAGGCTAGATAGGTTCCTTGCTAATTCTATTTGTAATGATAGTTGCAAGGGCCTCCAGGTGAGACATCTTCCTAGAGGCATTTCGGACCATTCTCCTCTTCTGGTCTCCATCATTCCGCCTTCTACTTATGTAGCGCGATTCACTTTTCAATCTATGTGGATCACTCATGATACGTTTTTGGATACTGTCAAAATGGCGTGGGAGAGTTCCACGGATTGGCATTACCATCCTTTTGTTGTTCTCCATCACAAGTTAAAAGCTGTTTGAAGTGCCTTCAGAACCTGGAATAAAGAAACCTTTGGAAATTTAAATGATAATCTTAAGCTCCATGAAGAAGAAGCCAGTAAGCTGCAGGAAGCATTTGATGCTAATCCCACTCCTGCTAATCGGTCCGCGATGGAGAGAGCTAATGCTAACTGGAGACGAACTTTGAAATGTGTCGAAATCTTTGGGCTCAAAAGACCCGCATGCAATGGATGGACAATGGTGACAAAAACACTACATTTTTCCATGCTGTGGTCCAAGGAAAACGGAGGCGGAACTATATCCATAGGTTGAAGGTTAATGACGTCTGGGAGGAGGACCAGAACAAACTCCAGCAAGAGGCGGTCAACTATTTCAATTCTATTCTGCAATCATCTGATCAGGTCATAGCTGATAATATTCTGGATGTTATTCCTGCTATCGTTTCGGAGAATCAAAATAATACGCTCACTGCTACCCCTTCTGAGGAAGAAATAAAGGCGGCTGTATGGAGTCTTAATGCTAATAGTGCGCCTGGCCCAGATGGTTTCACTGGGCATTTTTTTACTTCTTGTTGGGGTATTATTCACCATGAGGTCGTTGCTGCGGTCTCTAGTTTCTTCCAAGGTTTTCCTCTTCCAAGAGGGGTAACTTCTTCCTTAATTGTCCTTGTTCCTAAAGTTGAGAATCCAGTCTCCTTTGGTAATTTCAGACCAGTCAGTTTATGTAACTTTTGCTATAAAATTGTTTCTAGAATATTATGTGGCAGGTTGGTTGATATCCTCCCTCTCGTTATTTATGCGGAGCAAGGGGCCTTTATATTAGATAATGTCTCACTGGCCCGACAACTTGTGAGAGATATTGGTAGAAAGGTTAGGGGAAGTAATGTCTTGTTCAAGCTTGATATCAAGAAAGCTTATGATATCGTGGAGTGGGATTTTCTCTTGGCAGTTCTTAAAAAATCCGGGTTCTCTAATCGGTTCTTGTCTTATATTGGGATGTTGATATCTAACTGCTGGTTCTCTGTTCTGTTTAATGGCTCTCCATCTGGTTATTTTCATTCCACCAGGGGTCTTAGACAAGGGGACCCGATCGCTCCCGCTCTTTTCATATTGATGGAGGAAGCGCTAAGTAGTATCTTAATCATATTTTTCGAATCAGGAAGGTGTTGTATGGTCTGAAATAAGCTCCCACGGCTTGGTATGAAAGGCTAAGTACTTATCTTTTATGACATAAATTTTTTAAAAGGTAAAGTAAATAGCACTCTATTTATTAAAATTTTCTCTGATGGGATCTTAATTGTGCAAATATATATTGATAACATTATATTTGGTGCTACTAATGAGTCACTTTGTAAATTATTTGAAGACCTAATGCAGAGTGAATTTGAGATGAGTATGCTGGATGAACTTAATTATTTTTTTACACTACAAATTAAGTAAACTAAGGAAGTGACACACATTTATCAAACCAAGTACACTTTGGAGTTAGTCAAGAAATTTGGTTTTGACAAGTTTAAGCCATTAGAAACTCTTATAAACTTAAGCATCAAGTTATATAGTGATCCAATGGTAAAAAAGTAGATCAAAAGACCTACAGAGGTATGATTGGATCATTACTCTATTTGATTGTTAGTAGAGTAGACATAATGTTTAGTGTATATTTATGTATTCGATTTTAGGTTGATCCCATAGAATCTTATTTAAATGTAATTAAGAGAATTTTACATATCTTATTGATACAAGTAAATTGGGTTATGGTATCCTAGATGTTTTAAGTTTAATCTACTTAGATATAGTAATGCTGAACATACTAGATGCAAGATAGATAGAAAAACTACTAGTAATACTTGTCAATTTCTTATAGGATACTTGATTTCTTGGTCCTCCAGAATGTAAAATTTAGTAGTATTATCCACAATAGAAGCAAATGCATAGCAGCTGAAAGTTGTTGCACACAACTACTGTGGATCAAACATCAACTAGATGACTATGGTCATGAGCTAAACAAGATGAAGCGCGCGACTTTGTTGACTGTGTGTTTTCCGTTGTCAAGAGTTCGTTGCACACGTCAAAATGCCCACCTTCTCTAAACTGTCTCACAAATTTAAAATCACAAAGATGAACTAATACAATGGTGAGAACATGTCATTTCCACAGGGAGGCTGAATAGAATTTGAGTAAAACTACTTTGACTTGAAACCTCTATCGGCAATGCATTAAAAGTAAATACGTAAACAGCACCGACCAACTCTCTCACAATCTTGACAAGTCAAGTTTAATGAAAGATCAAGCAAAATTGAAAAGAAAAGAAAATTGATATCAATATACCCTCACAATTGAATGATCGAACCGGTATATAGAAATCTTTAAAAGAAAACTTTGAAATCAATGTACCCCTAGAGCACAGAGGATCAACAATCAACCACTGTAATTTTCCACAAACACCAGATCATAGCCCAAGAATCGGACAAAAAATAAGAACAAGAAATGAGCACCAACAAGACTGAAATTCTCAATGTAATAAAGCTAAACTACAACTCTTGATGACAGATCAAATTAAGCATCATATCTACTTAGGGAAATATAAACTGTAAGCAATGCAATATACCCTCACAGTTCGAGGGATGAAGGAGAACACAATGAAGTAGAAATCTCAAAATGAGACAGGAAGAGGAGCCAAGCTTTCTGACTGGTTGCCCGCTGGACGTCGTCGCCTTCCCGGATGCTGAACAGTCCCAGAATGAGAGGAAGACAAACCTCGAACCAATCCCCAATAGCCGAAGACCTTAGATGTTGAAACCTCAGATGCTTAACCAACAGTAAAGAAGAAAAGGACAATCCCCAAAAATTGTAGTGACCGTCCCGGATGCCTCTGACTCGACTCACAACACCCAGACAAATCTCTCATTGCCCGCCCATTAAGCCAAGAAAAGAAAGGATGAACAAATGCACTGGATCGAACAATGTAAACACAGTAGGGATGGACAAATAGTTGCAGAAGAAAGAAATTAAAAACCCTCTGGATCGATCTCTCAACACATTGCACAGAGGAAAGTAAAGAACTAACGAATTTAGAAAATTGCACAGAACAAAATAAAGAAAATTGTTGATCTCAGAAAATTGCTCAGAAGAAAAGAACTGTCTGCTATTCACACAGAAGGAAGAAAATTCAGATGATCTAGAATAAATGCTACTGGATTGAGTTCTTCAACACAGAAAATAGGAACTAAATGCAGAAGAAATGACGAAATCAGATTCCACTAGATCCTCCTCACAGGAGCAAAAGAAAAGTAGAAGAACAGTCGAACTCCCTCACAGCAGCTTGCAATATATAGAGAATTGAGAAAATTCACACATAAGAACTAAGAAATTAAACTTCACTGGATCGGCCTCTCCCAATCCAACCATTAAACTAAGAACAGAAAACTGAGCAAATGCACTGGCTCGATTTCACTAAGAACAGAAGATAAAGAGAAACCAAATTCGAACCCCACATCTAAACACAGAGGAAAGGTAAAAACTAAAAACCCCACAAAATGTTGAACTAATGCTGAACAGAAAAAGAAAGAAAATTCTATCTCCTCCGGAAGAACAGAACCCCTTACAGAAGAAAAAGAACAAGAACAACACAACTCTCCCTCCCTCATAGCTCTGCTGAAAGAAGAAAATATAGAAAAAATGGCAAATAAAATTCCCTAAAAACTTGAACTAGCCAAAAAAAAACTCCCCACATCTGAGGACCTTGGGTCCTTATATAGGAGCCCGGATCCTCCTTAGCAGCTCCGCACGGCCACTGCACACGAGCTCCAAGTTCACGCCTCCAGCCGCTCTCCGCACGATCCATGGCCAGCTCACACATGCCATCCCGCCGTGCACGTCGCATAGCGCACCGCCTCTAGGTGCCATGCCCCGTACGTAGATTGCCCACGCGCCCTTCACCCAGCTGCTCTGGCCACGCATGCACCAGCCGCCCTGGCTCTGCACCTTCAGCTGATCCTGTGCACACCGCCAGCTCAGCTGTTCCCTGCTTCACGCCGCGCCATGCCAGCCTCACACATCCGATCGCACAGCCCCATCGGACCAGCAGCAGGGCCAGTCGCCTGCACCACTGCACCTCTGGCCGCTCCCCAGCCGTAGCGCTCCACATCGCCAGCACCGCCCAGCCTCCGCTGCACAGGATGCCTGCAGAGCACCCAGATCCGACGCTCCCCCATATCGCCCAACTGGTTCGCCGTGCCCAGCTCTGGTCTGCCATCGCACTGCCTCAGCTGGCCACCTCCATCGCGCGCCAGCCGTACACCAGCGTGCCAGCACCGTCCAGCCTCCGCTGCACACCAGCCCTGGCCAAATCGCCAGCGCCTACAGGTCCTCCCAGCATCACACCAGAGCTGCCTCCAGCTTCTTCGTGAAGCTTCTAGTGGGTTCCTGGTGGGGAATATAAGAAAGGGGAAAGAATAGGTTAAGTGGGGTATTAAAAAAATGATTTTTTTGTTTATTTAATGGGATTGGGTTGGGTATATTTAAAATTTGATTTATTAATGTTTGTAAGAATTAAAATATGCTTATAAGAAAATCAAAGATTTATGTACAAAGTATTTGTAAAAAGAAAATACTTTTTATTAATCAAATTATTCACAAAAATGTTTGATCTTATTAAATGAAAAAATCTAATTATGTATTCTAGCAAAACTAATAAGCTCTAAAACCTATTTAGGGATGTAATGAAAATTAAACTCGAAATGTACGTTATTTATAGACAACAGATGTCTAAACTCAACTACATGTGTGAAATTTAACACTAAAATTTTTGCAATTATCACCCCCCCTACTTAAACATTGCTAGTCCCTTAGCAATAAAAATTACTCCAAATATAGGACTAGAAGATATAATGTCTCATGCTAAACAAGCCATCATGTAAAAGATTAATGTAGAGTTATGTCTTTCCTAATTGTAAGGGTTTATGGCAAGAAATTAGTGCACAATTGATAGCTCACTTAAGAGTTCGCATCAGCCCTCCTGGAGCTCCTCTGCCTCAGTTAGTATTTGAGATTAGATTAATTCAAGGGAGAAGAAAAGAATTGTGGAATAAGATCATTGCTCAGTCAGATTGGGTTGTTTCTCTCAGTTCTATTCTGCCCATCTTCCTTGAGGATTATTTTGTTCTGAGCTGATGACTTTGCCCCTTTATTTGCACTTTGTGCACTCAGAATTTTTCTTTCTTTTTCATCCATAATGCTGCACAATCCATCACATTTCAAAAGTAGCGAGTCCAAATTTACTCAGATCCGGGGCATTTTTCATGGATATATTTTTTCTTTTGCTTTTGTTTTTACTTTTTCTTTTCTTTTCCTCTTGAAGAAAGGATGGACAGTCAGGTTCCTTGATCACATGCCTTCACTTCCTTCACAATTCAATCACCTCTCTCCTACTAGCCTTGAAAAATTTGCTACATTCAGGTTCAGCTAGTCTAAGTGGCTGTGTAGTGTGTGTATGAAAACCTCTTGCCATAAATCCTTACATAAGGTAGACAAGATGCGACGACACTCCTTATACCGGTACGATTATACCAATCCACGTCAGTATAGTGAGTCTCGTCACAGTGGGACATTTACCCAAGCACTAACACATATGATTGAGATGTACACAAATATGAATACAGAGTAGCGGAAGTAAAAGAACCACTGTCTTTTCATTTCATCATCCACATTAAACATACATGATCCATATAGCAATTTAAGGAACTAAGTCCACATAATGAAATACAAAATTCAAATTACATTGTTCGTCCACAAATTTACATAAGCTTCAATTTCATAAGTCTCAATTACATACTATGAAAGTAAGGTACAACAACGGTGACTCCACAACACTCTATTCTCCTCGCTCGGAGTCGCTCTCAATGGTCTCCTCCAAGGAAGTAGGGTCACCTGCTAAACCTGTACGCTGAAGCAAGAGTGAGTCTAAAAGACTCAGCAAGTAAACTCCATACACATCATACATGCATACATCACAAGTAGGCCATTCATTCAATTTTATTAATCAAAACATGTAGCATGGTTGTACAATAATGGAAAACTACCTATCATGATATTTCTACTAATTTCACTATGCATGATACATGGTTTATATCAATCCAAAATGAAATACCTACCGCATGCTTTCTACTCATTCATTCACATGAGAACTACACTTACATTTAACTACAACATGATAGCAAATTTAGCATGGGATTTTCACACATAAGAAGGAAATATCCCTAACATGGATTCTACACACTTTTGCACATATAAAACACCATTATAAACACATTAAGGTTGCTGTTTTAACATGAATCTAACATTTTCATAACATAAATCACAAGTTCGCATTTTTAACACCTTGGATTCACATGTTAACACATTTACACGTTCGCATTGTTCACATTTACACATTTCACATTCACATGTTCACACTACACAATTGCACATATACACATTCGCATTTTCACATTTAAATGCCGTGACACATAGTCCAAACCACCACTAGAAGGACACATTCACATAACACATATCACATAGACGCCACCTAGGCAACACAGTGACGGCTCTTGGTACTGCGCAGACCGAGAGAAGAACTCTCCACCCTAACCAGTGGTACTTGTCCACCTTCAGGATTTCATCCTAATACCCATAGAATTTTATCACATTGAACCTTCCCGTGGGGACTTTTCCACGGTACGGTTCCACAGCCCTCTATGGAAGTAGTGTCACACATGGCACAATTTACACATTCCGATTTTTAACACACACACATTTCACCCAATTTACGCATTTCTTACGTTGTCGCTATCAAGCACATGGTTCAGTTTTTTTTTCCTAATTCATGGTGCTACTGTTTGACAGAGTTTAAACACTCAGTAATTTACACTAATCAGGTTGAAAACACATAATCAAACCATAATCATGATAGCATGCATTAATAGCTCATTTTCACATGGAAATTTCACAATATAACCTACTGTTACCCAAATCTCATGAAAATTTAACCACACACTGTTTGCAGGGTTTAGACCACTCATGCAAATTTTCATATTTTTATGAATTACATAGAATTTACAGAAAATGAAACACTCATTCACATGCCATTAATAATTCAGTTATCATGGAAGCACAACATAAATGTCAGATTTGGCAGTTCTTAGACCTGTACCTAACATGCACATTATCACCAATTTTTTTCGAATTTATCTCACATCATACTATTTACTGTGATTTTTACATGACCCTACACATGCTTTCTCATTTCATTACCGAAATTGTAATAAATCACATGATCATGGGAAAATTTCCAATTTTGCAGAGCATGGACTGACATACATACACATTGTCTAGAAAATTTATGGCATTCAAATTCCTCACGAATCATGTGAACAGTAGACTAACACAACCAAGGTCTCATCTAACATGCATTTTTCATAAGTGTAACCATTCACACTATTTACAGAATTCACAAAATCTCACAACGCATTCCACCATTCATAATACATAACATATAACGTTTACAATATATCCTCATGCGAAAAACTTCAGAAATTAATCATATATAAGGAAGAACAGCTCATTGTTCTGTCCTGAAGAACTAAACGGCAAAGGCTAGCCGTTCAAGGGGTTAACGGTAACATCGTCTGCCGCCAACTGAAGAGCTTAACGGCAAGGGATCTTGCTGTTAAGTTCCTGTCTGTGCAAAAACACAGACCGAGCTCCAAAGAAAGGGTGAATGTGGGGGATCCAGGACACGAGTAAAATCCCATAAAATATCTAAGACTTACTGGACATATACATGCATCACGGGGATGGGTTACTTGCCTTTGAATAAATCTACAAACGGATTACAAGGTCGGAGAAGCCCTCCTCGGCCAAAGCCAAGAAGCCTCCAAAACACCTCCACTCCGGCTTCTGGGATGATCCTTGCAGCACACCAGAGCCGGGGATGTGTAGCCTGATGTCAAGGGTTCCTCCTTGTCGAAGTAGATCGCGGGAAAAAAACCACCAATCTTCAGATCTCAAGGCTCAAAGTTCTGGTTTCGCACAGGGACTTAGGGTTTCTAGGGTTTTCTTTGCCAAGAGACAAAGGGGTCTCTTCCAGCTGCTAAGGGGTGTTTCTATATAAGTCTAGGCTTGGGGCATGCGTGGGCAGGGTCTGATGGGAGTTGAGAGCCGTTGGGAGACATCTCCCCAATCAGTGAGCAAGCCCAACCTGGAATTTCGGGGTCTACTGTGCACAGAAAATCAGAGAAGTAGACGTCCACATCCATGGCCGTTTACCTCATAGTTGGCGTCCATCGACATGGACGTTTACTCAATATGGACGTCCATCCATGTTGACGCCAATTTGCTCTTCGGCCAGAGCATTAAACCATACAAAAAACCATATATACGCTATATATATATATACCTGCAAATATATAGTATAGTGTACACACTACTACACCATGCAAACAAACAATAATTACATCTAAACTTACACATGCATACATAAGTACACCTAGCTAATATGTACGTAGATATCTACATATGCATACATAATATTTACACATAAGCACGAATCCACACACACAACAAAATAAAAGGACAAAATTTGAGGGCCTTACACAAGAAGTACATGTAATCCTTTATTAGCGGCTACCTAACATGGATTTTTATAAAGGAGTGTGACAACTACAAAATTTTAATGGTTAAAGATCAGACACATAGTCTGTGTAGCGCAATGCCATGCATTTTTATTCAAAACATTGTGAAATTTTTATTTGCATATGTACAAGCTAAGAAAGCAAATGAAGCATTAGTTAGGATGGAGACTATGAGTGCATGCTTATTCTACCTCTCCCCCCTACTTATTTACAGGAAAAGAAAGTAAGATAGAGAATTACCTGATAAAGAAAATCTGTACACTTGGGTTGCCTCCCAAAAGCGCTAAGTTTACCATCTTCAGCCGGACGCGATTAGGCTCCATTTAGCTCGGCTAACTTGGTAGAGTCAATTTTCAAGGAAGATGGGCTCTCAAAGAAATGCTTTAACCTCTGCCCATTAACAGTGAATGATTGCCCAATTTTAGGGTCAAGAATAATGACAACACCATTGTCGTAAGCTTTGACAACAGTGTAAGGACCATCCCATTGGGACTTCAATTTTCCCGAAAATAGACGAAGCCTTGAATTAAATAACCAGACCTTATCATGCACTTGAAAAGTTTTTCTATGAATGTGTTTATCATGGAAAGCTTTGGCCATGGCTTTATATATCTTGGAACTTTCATAGGCTTCATTTCTGAGCTCTTCTAGCTCATTCAGATGTAGGGTCCTTTGTTGACCAGCTTGGGCTAAATCAAGATTTACCTGTTTAATAGCCCAATAGGCTCTATGCTCAAGTTCTACCGGTAGATGACAAGATTTTCCAAAAACAAGCCGGTAAGGGGACATTCCAATGGGAGTTTTGAAAGCAGTTCGGTAGGCCCACAATGCATCATCTAACCTTTCTGACCAGTCTTTCCTATCAGGCCTAACCGACTTCTGAAGAATGTTTTTAATCTCCCTGTTTGATACTTCCACTTGGCCACTGGTTTGCGGATGGTAAGGTGTTGCCAGCTTATGGGTGATCCCATACTTCCTTAGGAGGGTTCTAAACTGAGTGTTAATGAAATGTGGCCCTCCATCACTAATGATTGCCTTGGGCCACCCAAATCTAGAAAAGATGTTTTTCTGAACAAATTTGATGACCACCTTATGATCATTGGTCTTTGTGGCAATGGCCTCTATCCATTTGGACACATAATCAACAGCAACTAGAATGTACGTGTATCCAAAAGACGGTGGAAAAGGTCCCATAAAGTCTATCCCCCATACATCAAAAATTTCTACAACCAAAATGGGGTTAAGAGGCATCATGTCCCTCTTAGAAATATTTCCCATGGTTTGACATCTCGGACAGGCCTTACAAAATTGGTGGGCATCCTTAAACAACGTAGGCCAATAGAAACCATAGTCTAAGACCTTAGCAGCGGTCTTCTTTCCTAAAAAATGTCCTCCACAAGCAAGAGAATGGCAAAACTTGAGGACACTTTGATGCTCACTCTCAGGGATGCATCTTCTTATCACTTGGTCTGGTCCAATGAAAAATAGCTCCGGGTCCTCCCAAATAAAATACTTATCCCTAGCAAAGAATCTCTCTCTTTCATTTTTGGTCCAATCTCCAGGTACTCGTCCAATGACTTTGTAATTCACAATGTGTGCGTACCATGGAGATGAAATATTGAGACAGCTAAAATGTGCTCATCTGGGAAAGCATCTCTAATAGGCATAGAGTCCGGGGCAACTATTCTGGACAAATGGTCAGCTACCACATTCTTGGACCCTTTCTTATCATGAATTTCCAGATCAAACTCCTGTAGCAAGAGGATCCATCTGATCAATCTAGGCTTGGCATCCTTTTTGGCAAGCAAATGCCTTAAGGCAGCATGGTCAGTGAAAACAATGATTTTAGCTCCTAAAAGATAGGATCTGAACTTCTCTAAGGCAAAGACAACAGCTAGGAGCTCTTTCTCAGTGGTTGTGTATCGAATCTGAGTGTCATTCAATGTTCTGCTAGCATAATAAATCACTACAGATCCTTTATCAGTTTTCTGACCCAAAATGGCACCTATGGCAAAATCTGAAGCATCACACATTATCTCAAATGGTAATGACCAGTCTGGAGATTGTAAAATTGGAGCTCTGGTCAAAATGTCTTTTAAGTCCTCAAATGATTTATGACAAGCTTCATCAAAAATGAAAGGAGTGTCTTTCAACAAAGAAGTCAATGGCCTTGCAATTTTGGAAAAGTCCTTGATGAACCTCCTATAGAATCCAGCATGACCAAGGAAGGATCTAATTTGTTTGATAGAGTTGGGAGGAGGCAATTCGGAAATGAGATTTACCTTGACTTTATCTACCTCTATCCCTCTCTCTGAGACAGTATATCCTAAGACAATCCCCTCAACCATGAAGTGGCTCTTTTCCCAACTTAAGACAAGATTGACATTAATGCATCTTTTGAGCACTTCAGTCAAATGGTCGAGGCACGAATCAAAGTCATTTCCAAACACAGAGAAATCATCCATAAAGACTTCTAAGTAATCCCCAACCATGTCTGAGAAAATAGACGGCATGCAACGTTGAAAAGTTGCAGGGGCATTGCACAGCCCAAAGGGCATGCGTCTAAAGGCAAAAGTTCCAAATGGACATGTGAAAGTGGTCTTTTCTTGGTCCTCAGGATGAATAGCCACTTGGTTATACCCTGAATATCCATCAAGGAAGCAAAAGAATTTTTGGCCTGCCAATTTCTCTAAGATTTGGTCAATGAAAGGCAAGGGGAAATGGTCTTTCTTGGTCATCGCATTTAATTTGCGATAGTCAATGCACACTCTCTATCCTGTAGCCAGCCTAGTGGGAATGAGCTTACCCTTTTCAGTTTGAATTACAGTTAGTCCTGACTTTTTTGGCACAACTTGAGTTGGACTAACCCACTGGCTATCAGAGATGGGATAAATGAATCCAACATCTAACCATTTGACAATATCCTTTTTAACAACTTCTTTCATGTTAGGATTAAGCCTTCTTTGCATTTCTATTGAACTTTTAGCATTTTCTTCCAAGTATATGCGATGTGTGCACACTGAAGGACTTATCCCTCTCAAATCATCTATTGTCCAACCTATAGCTTTCTTGTGATTTTTTAGGACTTCAATCAATTTCTTCTCCTGCCCTTCCTCAAGATCACTAGCAATTATGATGGGCCAAGTCTCGTTCTCTCCTAAAATGATGTACTTCAAACTAGCAGGGAGTGGTTTTAGCTCAACCTTAGGAGGACACTCTGATGGAATTGATGGATCATTATTCTGAAACAGGGAACTGAATTGTCCTTCCTCTCCCTCAAACCCTAGAGCACAGGGTTGGTCTACTACTTCTTCCACACAAGATTTTTCCAAGGTATCTACCACTAGACAACTTTCTTTTCATCATGATGCCTAGATGCCCTAAAAATGTTGATACTAACCCGCCTATCCCCAAATGATATATTCATCATCTCGGTGGCACAATCAATGTTAGCCCTGGCTATGGCAAAAAAGGGTCTACCAAGGATGATGGTGGACTGAGTTAAGTCTTGAGGGGTGTTCATGTCCAGAATGATGAAATCGGAGGGAAAATAACAATCATTGATTTTCACAATAACGTCATCAACTAAGCCTTTAGGAGTGGTGACAGAACGATCGGCTAGTTGAAGGACAATAGAAGTGGGTTTCAACTCTCCTAGCTTGAATTTCTCAAAAATGGCAGAAGGTAGGAGATTGACACTGGCTCCCAAATCTAAAAGGCTACTCTCAAAAGTGACTCCACTGATGGTGCAAGGAATTAGTGGAGTGCCTGGATCTTTGAGCTTTTTAGGGAGTTGGTTTAAGACAATGGTACTCACAATTTCTGGAAGAATGATTGTTTCAGTTTTGTTTCTCACTTCACGTTTTGGAGTACACATTTCTTTTAGAAATTTGACATAGGCAGGCACATGCTTGATGGCATCAAGGAGAGGAATGTTGATGTGAACTTGATTAAAAAGTTCCAAGAGTTCTTCATTACCAGTTGGTTTGTTTTTGGATTTTGGCTTTAAAGCTTCAGGAAAAGGGACTCTTAGAATGTAACAGCTTGGGTCTTCATTCATCTTGATTTTGTCTAAAGGTTCTTCAATTATTTTCTCTTTTTCCTTGGATTTTTCTTTTTCAGCATTTTCTTCAATCTCTTCTTCAATTTCAATTTCATTTTCATTTTCTTTATCCTCATTCAATGTTGACATGTGTGGGTGAGGATTTGTTCTAATTCTTCCACTTCTTAAGGTAAATACAGTTTTTGCATTCTCTACTTGGGGGCCCCTAGCTTGGGCAGGAGGATGGTCCTGTTGTATAGGTTGATTCTGAATTTGTGGTGCTGGAATGTTTTGGACAAAAGCTTGTTGTGGGTGTTGTGGTGGAGGGGCATTTGGTCTAACAGGTGGTCTATACCCCTGAGCTTGATGGTATTGCTGGTTCTGATAAAATCCGGGAGGGTTGTTCCTTGGATTTGCCACAGCTTGACTTGGCAGCTGTCTTGATTCCCTCCTTTGAGAAACATCAGCAATTTGAGACTCGATCCTTGCCAAATTTTGTTGAAAATTTTGATTTGATTTGATATTGATTTTGTTGTTCTTGCATAGTTTGGCATAGAGTCGCCATCATGTTTTGGAGTTGATTCATTTTATCTTCCCAATTAGGTTGAGGAGGTGGTGGTTGACATGAAGGTTGCTGGAAATTGGTGCAAGCAATTTGATTGGAGTTTTGATATCCTTGGACTTGTGGAGGTTTGGAATAAGAAGATTGGCCAAATCTCGGATTCTGATAGGATTGACCATACATGGATTGCTTTAAGGTAGGTTGAGAAACTTGTTCAGATTGATTTTTCCAAGAAAAATTTGGGTGATTTCTCCAACCAAGATTGTATGTGTTAGAATATGGATCATAGGAGGGTTTGGAGAAACCTTGAGCAGCTTGAACTTGTTCTTGAATAAAAGGGGGCAATTGGGCAGTAGTGGGACAAGCATTGGTAGAGTGAGCTGGGCTAGCACACATAGCACAAGTTTCAGGTTGTTGAGAAAATTTGGGTATGGCTTGCCCAGTGAAAGATAGTAGTTGATCAAATTTTTGTTCCAACTTCTTCTCCAATCTCTGATCAAGTCTAGCTATAAGATCTTCTACCCTAGAATCTGATTCTCCTCTCCCTCTTACTTCATACATCCCCGCCTTCTTTACAGGTCCTAATGCTCTCTCATAAGAGTAGAGTGAGGCATGATTGATAGAATTTTCACTCAATGTTTCAAAAAGATTATATGCCTCATCCTCGCTCTTAGTCATAAATGCTCCTCCACACGAGGCATCAACCATCTGCCTATTCGATTCTGTTAATCCTTCATAAAAAGCTTGAACAATTTGCCACCTCGACAGACCATGATGGGGGCATTTTCTAAGCAACTCCTTTAATCTCTCCCATGATTCATGCATTAACTCTCTCAGGTGTTGGGAGAATCCAGTTATTGCCCTTCTCATGGTGTTGGTCCGGCCAATGGGGTAAAACTTCTTTAAAAATTCATGCTGCATTTCTGGCCATGTTGTGATGGTTCTCCCTATGGTTCCTAACCAATGTTTGGCCTTATCTTTCAAAGAGAATGGAAATAAGGTCAGTCTTAAGGCATTTTTAGTGAAATTTTGGATCCTTACAGTGGAACAAATCTCTAAGAACTCATCTATATGTTGTAGGGATCTTCATTGGGATTGCCATAGAAGGATGGCAACATCTAAATGGTTCCTGGCTTAATTTCAAAGTGATTTGTAGGAATTTCCGGCCTAATGCATGTAGCAGGTTGGTAGTCAGAAGGAATAAAATACTCCTTCATTTGTCTGGGTGTGACCTCCTCTACATTTCTAGCAACTTGGTTCTGGTTTTGGTTGTCCATCCTATGAAAGAATCTTTCAATCTTGTCTATAGGTTGAGCCAAATCTAAGTTCTGGGACCGTCTACCAAGCATGCACAGATGAAAGGCCCACTATTTATGATTTTTGAATTTTTAGATTTTTATTGATTTTTGAATTTTTATGAACAAACACAAACAAGCAAACACTTTCAAAACAAATTAACCTAAACACTAACTGTTCCTTGGACCTATGTTATTTTTCTCAAAATCGGATTTATGCTTCCTTAAATTCAATCCTAACTCTTCTTGTACCGGCCAGGTAAGAGGTGGAGTAGAGGGAGGCCCCCCTTGCTTTCGCAAGGACCCAATTAAATAACCTCTAGCTCACTTAAGCGTAAGCTTTTTAACCTCTAATCCTAGACACCAGACTTAAAGAGAAGTTTTGAAATTAAGAAAGGATAAATCTAATTATGAACCCTAGGGCCACGTCTACTAGTTTTTATTGAAAGTTTAGGAAAATGCAAGAATGTGGAAAATTTTTGTGATTTTTTGGCAAAGGAAAGGGTGATGAAATCCCTCACCGTATCTTTATGATTTCTAAAGGGTGATGCCCTTAAGCAGTCCCTTTTACAAATGTGAAGTGCAACAAACAAGTTCAAACAATGGTTTTCTAATGCTAAGTCTAATGCATGAAACAAGTGATGGAAGTCTTACCTTTCCCCCGCTCTCTTCAATGCAAGAAAAGAAATGGAATTCAAATGACAATTAAAATGATGCATGTCCTAAAACAAGTGATTCTAATCTTGAGAAAATAAAATTTTAATTGCAAAACAAACGACTTACATGAAAGGGTGATTTGGAAATTTTTTAGATTTTAGATTTTTTTAATTTTTATTTGGTTTTTGAACTAAATGAAATGAAAATTAACTAAGAAAATATAAAATGATACTATAAACTAATGTCAAACCACTCAAACCACAAAAGTCCAATTATTACATGCCAACTAGAAAGAAATCTCTGTACATGCATAGAGAGTACATGAAATCCTCACTACAAGCTTCACTCACACTCTTTCTATCTAAATTTCTGAATTAAAAGCAATTGTGAAAAGAATTCAGCAAGCTCTCCTCCAATGGGCTTCAAATGTTAAGCCCAATCTCCATGTTCCTCCTTATGTGCAAATCTGAAATGAAAGCCCAATAACAAGTCAATAGAAAGCTCAAAGCAAATGAAATCAAATCAAAACAGAATTAAATCAAACTCTAACGCCTCCCCGGCAACGGCGCCAAGATGAAGCGCGCGACTTTGTTGACTGTGCATTTTCCGTTGTCAAGAGTTCGTTGCACACGTCAAAATGCCCACCTTCTCTAAACTGTCTCACAAATTTAAAATCACAAAGATGAACTAATACAATGGTGAAAACATGTCATTTCCACAGGGAGGCTGAATAGAATTTGAGTAAAACTACTTTGACTTGAAACCTCTATCGGCAATGCATTAAAAGTAAATACGTAAACAACACCGACCAACTCCCTCACAATCTTGACAAGTCAAGTTTAATGAAAGATCAAGCAAAATTGAAAAGAAAAGAAAATTGATATCAATATACCCTCACAATTGAATGATCGAACCAGTATACAAAAATCTTTAAAAGAAAACTTTGAAATCAATGTACCCCTAGAGCACAGGGGATCAACAATCAACCACTGGAATTTTCCACAAACACCGGATCACAGCCCAAGAATCGGACAGAAAATAAGAACAAGAAATGAGCACCAACAAGACTGAAATTCTCAATGTAATAAAGCTGAACTACAACTCTTGATGATAGATCAAATTAAGCATCATATCTACTGAGGGCAATATAAACTGTAAGCAATGCAATATACCCTCACAGTTCGAGGGATGAAGGAGAACACCAATGAAGTAGAAATCTCAAAATGAGACAGGAAGAGGAGCCAAGCTTTCTGACTGGTTGCCCGCTGGACGTCGTCGCCTTCCCGGATGCTGAACAGTCCCAGAACGAGAGGAAGACAAACCTCGAACCAACCCTCAACAGCCGAAGACCACAGATGCTGAAACCTCAGATGCTTAACCAGCAGCAAAGAAGAAAAGGACAATCCCCAAAAATTACAGTGACCGTCCCGGATGCCTCTGACCCGACTCACAACACACAGACAAATCTCTCATTGCCCGCCCATTAAGCCAAGAAAAGAAAGGATGAACAAATGCATTGGATCGAACAATGTAAACACAGAAGGGATGGACAAATAGTTGCAGAAGAAAGAAATTAAAAACCCTCTAGATCGATCTCTCAACACATTGCACAGAGGAAAGTAAAGAACTATCGAATTCAGAAAATTGCATAAAAAAAATAAAGAAAATTGTTGATCTCAAAAATTGCTCAGAAGAAAAGAACTGTCTGCTATTCACACAGAAGGAAGAAAATTCAGATGATCTAGAATAAATGCTACTAGATTGAGTTCTTCAACGCAGAAAATAGGAACTAAATGCAGAAGAAATGATGAAAATAGATTCCACTGGATCCTCCTCACAGGAGCAAAAGAAAAGTAGAAGAACAGTC